>VZTJ01006364.1:1189739-1334668 GCA_013397795.1 Orthonyx spaldingii | reverse complement strand
CCATTTGTTTACCCATTTATTTATTTATTTACATCATCTGTCTCACACATCTGGAAATAGACCTTTACTTACAGCTATATCTGCAAATGGGGCATTATGGTACACAGACCAAATAGAATGGCCAATCCTTTATGACCAGTATTCTTTTGGGAAATACGATTTAGCAGTTGCCCTCAGCTCAACATTAAAACTCTCAAACCATTTCTGTTTTCATCTTTAAGAACCCTCAGTATTTCCTAGCTGTGAACATGGATCAGTGGCCTTCAAACTGTTCCAAAAGTATTAAGAAAACAGAAAAAGAGAAAAATCTCCCAAGCAAAAGTAATGTAAGTGAAAATTGCCACCTCTGTAAACTCACTCTGAGGAAGATAACTTCTGTATTTTATGCATACATCAAACTCTTGATCCTGCCGTTGCACAAATGAAGCAAGAATTTAGCTTTCTGGTTTTATAGTTATTTAATAAAAAATACACAGTTACAAAGGAAGCCATCAGCCAGCTTCTGATGCACGTAGCACAGCAGTTCCCTGGGGTATCCCGACAGGCATCTTAGGTGGTTCATACACTGGCTGATAGTCTCTGCAGACTAGACCATACATTTCTGCAAGTAGTGAGTATGATCTGAGCAGAGTATTTTTCTCCCTCTGCCCACCTCTTTTGTGTGGTTTGTCAGTTCCTATAAAATTTCGCGCGTTTTTATTGCTGTTGCTTTTCCTGTACTCATTCCTCTAAGCCACATCTGGAATGTTACATGTCTCCATCTGACAGATTTCTGCTGGCTTTTCAATAGCTTCAGTAAAGTGATATTGGCGTAAATACTGTAAAAAGGTGGAGGCCCCTTTGCAGCACAAATCATCACAATGTGTCTTCATCTGCCACTGAGCCTGGAAGTTTAATACTGATATTTTTGTCTGAGGCTATTTTGAGTCAGCAGCTATGCTGTTGTTAACAGGAATTGTGGAATAAGTTAATTTTTCATAGTGAATTGCATGCAAAGACCTGTACACGTGAGCATTTACTTTGCATATATCTATACACAGGTTTGTCTATTTATATAGCCATCGTCACAAGCGCTTTGTGACTGACCCAGGGTGAGTCAAGTTAATACCCTTGACTCAGTAGTCACCAGAAAGCCTGTATTAAGGGCTTTATTAATTTAGTTTCTCAAGGTTTTGTGCCTCAGAGTTGAACCATGCAAATTCAACTCTGCTCCTCACCGTGCACTATCTCAGTCTCATCACAAGGGTCGGATTTTTCCCTTCCTCCATGGCAGTATCTCTGGCACTCATGAAGCTTTCTGAATAAGAAAAAAGCTCTCTCTGACAGTTAAACAATTCTCTTTAAAGTATACAAAATGTGTTTTATTTAGTATGGAAATAAGGAGGATTGTTTTTCTGCAATTTATTCCCTGAAGTATTGTCAATAGAAGAGAATGAAAATGAACTGTAGATAGATAAAGTAACAAATGCTTTTGGCATTCACAGCTCTGCATTAGACAATTTTTTTAAAAAATCCCTTTGGCTTAATATACTTCAGGAAATTAAACTTAAGAAAATTTTGAATTCCCTAAAAGCCCCCATCAGGAATTGCTATTTGATGCTGTTGGACCTGGCAAATAACAGTACCAACCTTCCATCATCCTTTTCGTCTTAATTTTTCTTTTGCGGCAGGTAAATAGGGGAGGTATAGGTAACCTTTCCTATAGCTTACCCCTGGGAGAAATGGAACAACTTCTCATGCAATAGGGATATCACAGTGCAGAGCATAAATATGTGTCAAAGCTCCAGATGATGAGATAGAAAATTATGGTTGTAGCAGGGAATTAAAATGCTCTGAGATTGTTTCCTTTTGAATTAATAACTCTTTCACCATTTCACTTTTATTTTACATTTCAAATGCAAAACATTTACAACATAAATGTCAAGTTTTTTTGCTAAAGGATGATGTATATCTCTCAAAATTTTGAACATGTCAGTGGAAAACCGGCAGTCATAATAAGGCAAATTGCCAACATTGACTTGTCTCACAAGGACAGATCTATGCAAACTATTAAATGAACAGTAGGAGAGGTAAAGATGTCTCAGATATTTCCATTTATTACCTTATTAATCACAGTGAAATGTTTATAGTTTCTTGCAAAAATTAATCTTTCTTCTTGAGAAATACCAGTTCTGTGTCTTGAATTGTTTAGACATCACAACCCAAAGGTTTTCCAAGCCATTCCTCAGTGTTAAAACTTTACTGGATATTGCAGGAATGGGCACAAAAATGTACATTGATAATGTCTTTTCCATATCCATATGAAAATGCAGCATCAAAATTAGAGAGAAAAGTGAAGTTCCTCTTTATAAGAAGGCCATATGTGAAAACACACACATTAATTTCTTTTGAATCTTTAGAAATTAATGCTATAGTTTTACAAGAAATCTTTTGTTTCTGAAAGTACTATAAAAACTGCAGTGGCTCCACTCTGTTTTGCAAATTCTGAATAACCTAAGAAGCTGATACAAAGTAATAGCTGATAAGAAATAGGTTGTGATTTACCAACTGCATTGTCAAATCACAATATTTAATGCTCTGCCAGGAGAAACAACAGAGGGAAGGAAGTATGTATATAGTTGTGGAGCTAAACAATGTATACTTCTTGAGAAATAGGACCCACCACATTATGAATTTGTCCTGGAATGAAAATGCACAAGCAATGGTCCTTCCAGTATTATAACACCACAGTGTTTTTCACTGGACTTTCTTTAAGAACTCTTTCAAATAATTTCATGCTCTGGGACATACACGAGCATTACGAAAGCCCAGTTTGCAGAAGAAAAAAAGCAGCGCCGGCACAAATGTTCCAGAAATAAGCAAGTAAGACTGTTTAATTTCAGTCTGTATGCATCATTAAGAAAAGAAATAAATCTTAAGTGCAGTATTCAGGTGTTAAATCTGGAACTCAATTGTACACAGATGCATTGGCATAAGGATAGGGAAAAGTATTTTTAGTACAGGCAACACAGAAGCCATGGAACTGATCTGCAAACCTCAGTGCTTGAAGTAACCATCCATGGCCTTGGCATATATTCCCCCCTTCTCTGTAGAAGACTGCACCCAGGATAGATGTATGCAGGATTTCTTACCTTGGCTATTTCTTTGGCTTTCATGATAATTCAAATGGATTCATGCCACAGATGACAGGTTCTGATTTCAGTAACTCAGTTGTACAATCTCTCTCATCAGAAGGTTGTTAATGCCTTTGGGAAAAGAACAAGAAGAGAACAGTTCTTTCCCTCCACAAATGAGTCAAATATTTCTGGATAGAACATTCCTGTCCAGGACATGTGATTTCAGTAGAAACCAGACTTCATGTCTTCCATGCAGTTAAGAATGGTTGCTAATAACAAAAATCACCTTCTCATTTTTATGTTACTATAGATGGAAACAGAAAAAAAACCCCTAAGAACTGAAAAGATGACACGGAAGACACTTCAGTCACTTCAGAAGAGTGAAGATTATCCACCTCTTCAAATATAATATAGTAAATATTTCATCCCTGCTTTGAAAATATTCCATAAATTTTATTTGTCTTAATAATAACTTCAGATAATATAACATATACCAGGGTCATTTGTTAAATTAAGCGTTAACTCTGAAAGATTTCTCTGTACTCAAAACTGCAGATATGTTTGAAGTCTGGATCTTCCAGTGTATTGGTCTCAACCTGCCAAAACTAACAAGTTAGTAGGAAAGAGTTGTTTTGATCTACGTCTCCAGTATAGTGTCCCATGGTTTAATGAATAATTAGAATTTCCAGAGGTAAACAAGGGAATATGGAGGTGTTCAGTTAAGATCACCTATCTTAATTTGTCCTAAAGGGAGATTAATTCATTGTTAGAGACAATTCAGACCAGGAAATAACAGGAGCTGATTTTTCATGTCATGACTTGTGCCTTCTTGCTTTAAAACAATGGTCTTGTGATAAAGTCATTGTCCTAGTGCTCAGAATCTCTCTGCTTCATTTCTGTTCAGCTACAGCTTCCCTTCCCTTATGTTTAGGAGCAGGAGAGTACTATCTTCTCACACCACAGGGACGGCTGATGCTAGGCATGAAGAACAACAGCTTTCTTGATTGTTCAGTGATGGACAATACAGCTTCTATGCAGGGTTGGGCAGTCTTCCTATCTGTAACCATGAATGGCTTAATTTCTTTCCATTTAATGAATAATACTGATTTAAGGTCTATTTCAAGTTTGGACACCAGTCTTTGGTGCAGACATCAAGTAAGCTCATCCAAAGAAATAATGTATCATTGATGGCCTTTTAATATTGTTAAATAAACAAAGAAAATTATAAATTCTTCAACCAAAAGCAATTAGTTAAATCCTATGGAGGGATTTGGAACTGTAGAAAAAACAATCACCTCAGTTCTCTTTGTGCAAAATTGTGCGTGCTTTCTTCTCAAATAAGTGGGAGCTTTACACTGATATATTAATGACAAATCTGAAAGCAAAGTGACTCTTCATTTCTGTCTTTTTTTGAAAAAAATTACTTAAGAAGAAGACTTTCCAAGAAGAAAAAAACCAAAAAATAATGTGATCTCTTGCTATTTTACTACATGTGTATGCTCCATTTCTCTGAAAATTGTGCAAATCTTAATCTGAGCATTTAACAATGTTCTGGTTTTCTTCCCTTTCCTTTACGAACACTGGAACTTTTTAAATGGAGAACTGCTGATCTCTAGAACAGTGATTGACAGTATCTTTGGAACTTAAACTCACTTGAGAAAGCAATTGATCTTCTAGTTGTCACTAGTTTCAGGTCGAGACACTGTCCCTGTTTCTTCAGCATCCAGGCTGAGCTACTGCATATAGTTAAACCCACTGGATTATATCCACATCTAGATGGGTGGTCCTTTGCTTCTGGCTGCAAAAACCTAGACACTGCAGTTGAATTTTTAAAAACCAGGACAGATTAATTTGCTTGGGCTCCAGCTCTAAATACTCTAAAGTACGCCAGTCTCACAAGCAAGGAGTGCCTTAACAATGCCTTTCTATTGGAGGTTGTTGCTACTTACAAGAAGGCAGCAGCAGCAACTCCAGGAAGTAAACTGGATTGAATGGTCAAAGAATGCCTTGCATGAAACTGAAAGCATTACGTTTCATTTTCTTCACATACACAAAAAAAAACATTGATCAAAAATTATCAATTGCAGCTGCTGACAGTGCCTGCAGCTTGCCATCTTCTCCTTTTTTTTCTTTTCCATCATTATTTAAAGAGAGAAAATCAGCTCATAAAGGGGGTGTCAAGACTGTATCTGTGAGAATTTACTGAATGACTGTAATATCAATGACTAAAATCACTTTCTAAGTTACAACTTACCTTACTACAGCTGTTGCTAAGATTTGAGGTGTGATTTGCAATGCAACCCTCCAGCTTCCAGAGACTGGTGCACTTAGCAGTGCTGAAAAGAGTTCAGAAATGGCAGCAGGTGTCAGAAAAGAAACACCAAACACTTTTTGCTCTAAATATATCAAAAAGAACAGGTAATGATCAATTATAATTGACAGGAGAAAAGGCTGTAAAAGGTCTGTTCAACTCATTTGCCTGATTCCGACTGGGGCCAGTAGCAGCTGGCTAGGGAAGGCATCAAGAACAAGCCAAGCACAGAACAATACTTAACCTTTGCAGAAGTTGTAGATTTTTCTCTCTGCGTGTGCATGTGCATATATGACATATCTGTACAAGAGTCAAAATTATAGATTTGGAGAAGACCATAAACATAGGGAGCATCCCCTATCTAAACCAAAATTGCCATGACATAACAGCTGATCTTTTCACCAAGCAGAGGAAATCCTTGTACCCTTGATGTACCACATGAACCCATTACAGACACATGCGCACAAGCAGTAAAAGCAAAGTAGGATATTATTTTTCTAACACACAGTTTCATGATGAAATATATACTAGTCATTCCTTTCCAAAGTCTGTGAGAAATCAAGCCTGTCAATGAAATTAAACAGCAACAGATCTGAAATTGGTAAAAGGAAATTTATACTGCATAAAGTGTATAATCAATCTCCAGAGCTCTCAATAGGAGGAGAAATGGGATTAAAACTCTGGGATATTTATATGAATAACAATAATATTTGCAGTTATATTAGTGCAAAATAAACCACATAGGCACAAAGGCAGTCCCACCCATTAACTGCCTGGGGTTAAGAATGATGTTTCCCTTCTAGGAGTGTTAGTGTATGGTTTTTAATGATAAATATTTGACACCTTCCACTGGTGAATTTGATACTGGCAGCTTTTAGAAAGCAGGATAATTGATTAGAAGAACCTTCGGTTTAATCAGCACCAGGTTTCTTTTCCTTCAAAGTCCCCCTTCCTGGTCTACAAGGGTGGTCTTCTCCACAATGGAAACAATGCTGTGCCAAGTTATTACATAGTTACATTTTTTTTTTCAAACGGCTTTACAGAGCAGATGTTCCCAAGCAAGCATTAGAGCTCTTCCTCTATGGATGTCTGCAGCACAAACCGAACACTGAATCTCATCCAGCTATCACTCAAGTCTGTAGCAAAACTCCCACTGAGCTGACCAAGATGAGGGTTTGGCCCACTGATCGTGACAGTCTGTTCAGCTCCTGCTCCATTGTGTAGCTAGCAGGCATTCATGATGCTTTCATTTGGGCTGTCTGATGTGCAAAATCACAGGTATAATCCTTGGGTGGAATTATTTCCTATCTTTATGGAACATACCATGGCAAGTGTGTTTCTCTTATAATGGACAAATCCTTAAATACTGTGAGTTCAGCTTAGATTTTCAGAATTCAGTGGCTTATCCAAAGTTTACCCAAAACCCTCATGGTCAAGAAGTCTCATCAGAATTTAATTTTAGGAGGGTTTGGGGATTTCAGCATTTCCTGGTTTTCTGGCTGGCCCAAAACCAGCAAGATACATACAAGATACAACAAGTATTTTAAAGGTGAGGATATTTATCACTGAATTTTAGTAGGTGGGAGCCTGATGCCCAAGGAAGTGAAAAAAATCTGCCTGGTATTACTCATGTGTTAGAGGCAGAATCCTCACCTGCTCTACTCAACTTTCCCTTGTGAGAAAAAGAAGCCCTTCCACAGGGATTTCAGACCTTTTTCTTCCATACCCATCTGGTTTTGGGAACAAGAAGTGCAGACTCTGCAAAATTTTTAAATATGTATTTTTACCAGATTATGCAAATACTTCTGAATATCTTCAAAAGCCTTAAAAAAGGTGATTAAAACAAAGGACAAAGGTCAGATGATGCCACTGCTTTAGGTGGACCTGTTCATTCACAATAGTTTTGCTTTTTTTGGTCCTTCCTCCTGTTTTTCTGAGAGATCCTGTACTAGTGCTAAAGTGTTGTTATGTTTTCACACATTTCCAGTCATTTTATTTCCCTTTGTTTAGTTTTGTGGGGGGTTGTTTGGTGCCATGAAGAGATTTTTCCCCTTAGAATCATAAATAAGGGTTCATGTTCAAAACTCTCATGAAGATCCACAGCAGAGTTTTACAAAACTCTTGAGAAAGTGGATAACAAGTTTCTTGATCACTCTATTACCTGAATAATGTCAATTGTTGATGTCCTTGCAGCTGTCTACAAGACTGAACATTTGTATTGTTTTAAAGGACTCATCAAAAAATGTACTGAAGACTATGTGGCTTTCTTGTGTTAATATTTCAAGTACTCACACGGGAATCAGAAGCCAAGGAAACCAAACAGTTGGAATATTTTTAAGGCCAAGAAAAGTTAGAACTTATGTTCACACCTCAAAACTGGCATTTTGACATGCTGGGCATGCTTATTTTTCCTAATCCGATTCAAATTCCCTTCCCTATGAGTATTTTATACTCATAGGAAAGATGTCTCATGCTAAGAATCTTTTCCCTGTATTTTATTCTGTTTGGTTTGTGGTGATTTACTGGTTCCTGAAATTCTCCAGCAGGAAGGCAATCCCCACTCACACCAACGAATCCCAATGACTCAGATGGGACTCAGAGAAGCAGCAGTTGCAAAATAAGATATATTTGTCCAAACACATGGGCCAAGACACAATACAGAGAAGCAGGACCAAAGTTTCTCATTCACAATGCTATAAATAAAATTTGTGATCGTTTGCCAGATAAAGACTTCATGGGGAATGATGTCTTGTCAGAGGTACTAGGAAACCTGCTGTTTACAACCTTAGAAGACAGTCAGTGATTTTTTAGCAAAGCAACAGATTTCCTGGCTTGCTTGAAATGAACTGGTTTACAGCAAGGCAAGAGGCTTAACTATGGGCTATGGGGAATGGAATATTTTCTTTAAAGAAAAATTTTAACTATAAAAAAGGTAAAGAGATTTTGGGTTATAAAACCTTTTTACAGTTTATTTCCTATTATTGATTTCTTAATATATATATATAAAAATGAGGATCTGACTAAATGAATCAGGACGTCAATTGATAAAGTTCCGTCCTTGTAAACAAATAAATAATTATTTACAATCTTTGGCAAAACAAAATGAAATTTCATCAATCTCACTCTCTCACACACACTTGCAAGGAAAAAAAAAGAAAAAGAAATTTAAAAACCCCATCATAAATAATTTACATAGAATAGGAAAATTATGATACAGTCCAAATATTAACATCTTCATCCCTAAACTGAGGTCTCTCTCTGACAAAACAAAAAACCCTACACAGCCACTACTCATTACATTGAATGAAGTCATCCTCCCTTCTGCTTGGAACTTGGGGATGCCATTTGAAACACCACAAGAAACTGAAATATTTTAAAACCTCATGAAGAGGATTTGTGAAAAAAACCCAACCAACCAACCAAAAAAAAACCAACCCCAAAACAAAAATCAGCAACAAAACAAACTGAAATAAAATCAAACAAATATTTGATAATATGAATACTATAAAATGTGCAATAAAGCCAGCAACTGTTGATTCTTTTCTAAAGAAAATAGCAACAAAATCTATTTCAAGGGAGAAAAAGTTGATTCGACATTTAGCTCACTGTGCCCTAGGAGAAGGCAGAGGTACTGTATTCTTCCATTAGGTATCCCATCTATGAACAAAATTACACCAGCATGTGTTCTTTTTGTGAACAGAGCTCATACAACTTAAACAAAACAAAAATGTTAAACATGTCTATACTATTGTTTATCTGAGTAACTGTTGCATCTGTTTAGAATAAACACTGGTACCCCTTCAGCATTATTTAAGAAGTTCTATATACAGCAGACATAGGTAACAATACAAAAATATTAAAATTAGGGTAACTGGATATATATTAAGGTTCCATTTGTAAATTCCTTATTATTATCAACTTTAAAGTACACATGATTATAACCCATGGAACTATACTTAAGTGTAGGCCATGCTTTGACAATATCTACATATTTTGATATGCTTTCAAATATAGCTTTAAATATCATTATTTGTGAATGTATTATTGATGCCTTATATGCTTTAAAATCAATTATCAGAGAATGTAGCTTGGTGTGATAATCACAATAAATATTAACAAAATATTTATAAATGGAACCTTAAATTCATATGTTACCAAATTAAGTAATGGTGGCCTTGCCACCTTTTCAAAAACCCACATCAGGATTCAGGATGTCAAAGTGCTTTTTGCAGCAGAGGTGGAAAAGTGGTTCAGGTTCATTTTGCTCCACATGGTCATGGTATATTCTTTATTACAAGGCAATGCAGAATATGATGAAAACAGGGCAACTGGAAATAACTTTTTGGAAGTCAGACAATAGTGCTAGCTTCAGATGTTTAAATGAATCACTCTTCCCTTGCACATGAGAGTTTCTAGTTCAATTCTGTTTGGCCTGAACAAAGCTCCTACTAGAGAATGCTTTAGGTTGCAAATTTGACCATTCTACCAATTATAATTTTAAAGAGTGTTACTAAGAGCATATTTATCAACTAATCACCTTTTTTAATCAAGAAATGTTTATAATGGATCTTTAATATCCAAAGTAATTTTCACTGTTGGTGTGGTCCTCCATTACATTGCTAAAATTAGACCCAGAAGCTTTGTGTTACTAAAGTCCAGTCTTAATCAGAGCAAGGAAGTGTCAACCATACACCCAAAAAATTAAAACACATTTTTCCTCACTTAAACATAATGACTGGTAATCATCATTCCCCCTCTTTTTTTCCATATATATAAATACATTAAGTAATTACATTTTTATATGTAAACGTCATTCTTTAAAAAAGACAAGTAAACAAACAAGTTTTGCTAAGTTTTCACTCTACAAAAGTGTTCTAATGTATCAATCTGCTTTTGCTTCAGTGGTGGGTCCAACATTCACGTTTAGGTTTCATTATTCCTGGTTGTAAGAAGGCACTTGGGTGGAAGCATGGCTGAAGCACTCCTGGCAGCTGGGAGGATCCTGGAGAGTGGAGCATGAGGACAGAGGGCAGGAGGTACACAAAAATAGAAAATGGGAGTACCAGGGTGTATTGAGGTGTCTGGGTTGCATAGCATCTACAGTACTTTGCTGGTAATGCAGCAACCATTCTCAAGCATCTGAAAGAAATGGGGAAAAATATATTAATTGTGGTGGGGGTTTTTTTGGCTAGGAAGTCAATCACACAAGAACAGAGCTCCACCATGATGCACTAAAGAGATGCAGCACAATGCTTTCTGTTCTTCATTTTCCTACAAATGGGAGGACATTTATATAAAAATAGGTATGCCTATATATAGAAAGAGACAAGTTTGTGCATGTGCAGCTATGTATCTAAATGTATATACAAAATGATATATAAGAAAACCTGGAAAAGCATTTTCTGTATTTCAAAACATTTCAGACGAGGCATTACAGGCAGACATGCTCATTAAAGATATCTGCTCTCTTTTCCATGCCTCTTGAAAGAGAATCAGAAGAGAGAGTGATCCAGAAGTATCTCTCTGCCTGCAGGACATACTGAAATGGCCTACAGAGGACAGCGGATATACACAGAGAATTCTAAACAAGTCTCTCTCAGAAATTTCTACCTCATTTTTTCCAGGTGGATAGTATTAAACATCTGGGTTTTGTTATTCAAATTAAGATTACTGTAGGAGCAAGGGGCATTCATGGCATTTCAACAAATTAAGGTTTATGCCATGCTATGATATTACAGATTGCTTTTCATTTAGAGGATACTTTTCATTTAGACACTTTGTACTTGTTCCACAAGTTATCAAAGGCTTCAGAGTTTTCTAGACATTTTCTGTAACTAACCTCTGCATTCATATTTGAGGTCAGAAAAATAGACCATCTCTTGAGAGAAGACAAAAAGACCTAACCGTCCACCAGCAAAAGTTGTATCATAGATTGGTCCAGAATCCACCATGACTTGTTTCCCTTCATAAACCAGAACTCTGTAAAGAAGAACATAAATTAAACAAGGAGGATAATACAGTGTCCAGTGTAAGAGCTGGTAACAGTTCCTAAAAACTGGAATAGAATTAATTTTAACAAGGCACCAGAAAACCCAACCTCATTGTAGGAATCACTTCTCATCTTTATGGCTATCAGCCAGGTGGGTGTGAGATAACACATTAATCAGAAGCAATAGGGCTGCTCCTTAAGTGATTTTGTGCACACCATCTGCAAAAGATTTCCCAGTTCTTTATTTAGAACAGTCATGTCTCCTGGAATGAACTATGTAATGTACTAGCATTCACTGATAAGCCCCTGTCCCAGTGAACTCAGGGGTTAGCACACAACCTTGTCACACCACTGAGCAAAGCTGTCTTTGCAGCTGTGTGAACAGCTGATTTATTTATCTTTAGATGCAAGGGCCAACATCAGAAATTGGAAGAACCATCCCTATAGGGTCAAACAAAACATTACTTGGAGACATGTTGAATCTCAATTTCAGATATTTTAAGAGCTTAATGAAAGCTGGAAGGATTTGGACACAAACAGCTAGACTGGAATAATAATAATAATAAACTGGAAAAAGAGAACTTGTGTTTTTTCAGTTTTGGGAGGTTTTTTTAGTATTTCATGCATCCATCCTGGAGACGAAAGACCTCAAAAGACAGCACTTCATTTTCCTTCTTTATCAGAGAGACTGCATTTCCTTAAATCTGGATCTTCTACTTCTGGGAGATCTTGAGACAGCCAAGATTTTTAGGCTCTCAGTCTCCTGGGCCAAATGAGAAATTACACTTGGTTAATTAGATTAGTCTCTGGAGGCAGGGATTATTGTCCTGCTTCAACTGACAATACACTAGCTATACACAGCAAGATGACTTCACATGAGGATAAAAACACTTGAGCAGCTTCCTAGAACTCAGGGGTTAGGTAGAGGCACATTTCTGTTTAGACAGAAATGCATGTCCAGCACTTGCAATAAAGTGTTCTATTTCCTGAAAAGTGCACAAAGACAAGTATGAAACTGCTCCCTTAAATCAGTATTTAATGGATGGTGAAAGGAACAGCAAAAAAATGACAGATTTTCATGTTCATATAACCCTATTTAATATAATTCTCAACATATCAAGAATGCAAAACATATGGGAAGAGTTTAATAGTTCATTCATCCGACCAAAAAAAAGTACATAGCTCTGACCATGTTCATATGGAATTGATACTTCTGTACAAATAAAATTGTTTCATGACTACATTAGCAAAATAATTAATTTTCTATCAGAACACCCTAAAGTATGAAGGCATTTAATGCCCCAAACCACATCATCTGTCATGCTAGATTAATCTAATGTGATACCAGTGGTAACATCTTTTGTCTGACACTACGTCGATTCTGTAAAGGAATTTAAATGCAACAGCAACAAGAATGAAAAAAATCAAGTTTCCTTTTGACCTGTATCAGTCGCTGCTTTGCACTGCAATACACTGAGGCAGTTTCCTTCCAAGAAACAGGTAACTTAGTCTATCCTAATTTGTCTACACTTTGCCTTTCATAGACAAATGAAAATCCCCTGCACATAAGCACAAACAAGACCTTTAGAGGTAAGGTCTGACTCTACCCCATGAAAAACATCCTTTACGGTTCCAGTAGTTAGGAGAAGATAAAACCGACATGGGCCGTTAATGTTCAGTCTTTGGAACATCAGCTAAACAGCTGGCCTCTACAGAAAGTCACACGCCACAGCTCCTTGTGTGCATTACAGATGTGCTCATGGCCACTTCTGCAGTGTCTTGTATAAGCCACTACAGGAGACAGGATGCTGAAGTAGACAGGCCCTTGGCCTACTTCCCTGAGGCAATGCTCATGTTTCTAATTAATTTCATTCACTGAAATTCCACAGGCTGGGGAGCAATCTCATGTTCTAATCTTGCTTTGAGTTTTGCTCAGGAATTTTTGGTCTCTTTACAGAAAAGCTATTGAGAAAGAATTCTATTTTTTTTTCTTTAATTTAAGGGTATTTAGCTGATGTAAATACTGAACCATCCAGACTAAATTAAATACATCTGAAAAGGAAAGTAATTTATTCTGAAGATAACAAAATGTTCCCAAAATATTGGACAAACTGTCACACAAGTAACATAATTATCAGAAACAACAATGAAACTGATAACATAGCTTTTAAATCAACACAGACAAAATTCTTGCTACTAGAAAATATAGTGGTACAGAAATATTTCTTACTTTATTAATCCTGTTTTAGGCCTATGAATCAAATGCCACCTGTAAGCAGTATAATCTTTCCAGCCAATGTTCTTGGGATCATGCCACAAAGTACGCACCTACAGCAGGAATACAAATACTTTATTAGAAACACACCATGCTCCAGTAACTGTACCCACCATAGTAACTGTATATATACAGCCACAATTTATTTTCTGCAGAGCACAAAACTGAAAATAGTTTAACATTTGACTGTATGATCAAAAGACTTATGTGGTGAGAGTAATGGAAATTTCTGTCTTGAACTGTTGATCAATTATTCATCTGCAGTTTCATAGCTAGAGTCACTGACGACCATTACAGCATCGAACCTTGACTTCCCTTATGAAGTCACAGAATAAGCCGAACTGGAAGAGACCCACAAGGATCATCAAGTCCAAGTCCTGGCCATGCAAAGGACCACCCCCAAGAGTCACATCATGTGCCCAAAAGTATTGTCCAAAAGCTTCTGGAACTCTTCAGGTTTGCACATACACACACCAACGCTGATAGAGTTGATGCTGCATGAGTGCCTCCAATGAGGAAGAGGGACTGCAGCTTGCACAGATGTTAACTGCCTGTGGCTGCTCCTTGAAAATTCTCACTCAGTAACAGTCCTATCAATTCCTATCCACATGAGAAGCCCTACTAAACTAATTTCCAAAATGCACAAGTTCCTTCCATGGTTGGACTCTATTCGGAACAGCAGCAGTTCTTCTCTCTTTTTTTAAATTTCTTTTCTCTTTCTCTGTCACTGGTTACTTTACTCTAAACCATGTATAATTCAAACAAGCTGGAACACCAAAGAAGCAAGTGCCAATACAGAAGTAACAAAGGATTTGTGCATAACTGAGACCCCTCACTCCTTTTCCTTTTGATCACACCTCATCTTCCCTTTTATACATGTGATTTTCTTTGAAACACAATGAAAATGTTATTATTGACACTACTAATAAGGGAATTGAAGAAAAACTGATAAACATCTGCAAAAATTGAGCTGTGAAAGGAAATTCTTTTTTGAAACATGTCCCTTATTTTTAAAATATTAGTCATGCATTGTTGGCCTTGAGTTTTAAATTTCTCACCTGTCCAGGGGTGTTTCCTGTGTGCCAGAGAGCATTTCGTAAGTGTTCACCAGTACCAGTAGTTGAATTCACTACTTTGAGTGACACACCAGAATAGCCATAAGCCCTGGTGGGTTTGTCCTCCCAATAGGTCTGAGTGACCTGCTTCCACATAAGAACATAAAATCGACTGCTGGACTGGTAGCCAAACACAAAGCCAGCATAGTCATCGTCACGGTCTGTGTTAACATAGAATGTCCCGCTGAAGTCAACAGAGCTGAACTCATCGTAGCCTGGGAGAGGACAAAAGAGACAAACCATTGAGTTACAATGCTGGGTCCAGTTGCACACACCCAAGAGTATCAGCTACATCCTGAATTTTGGGAGGAGTCATAAGCGGTATTGCTCAGTTTCCTTACCTGTAGAAGAGGCATAATTACAGGAGGTAATTACACTTGCCTGCATGGAGACTTCTGGAGAGAAATAATTTGCTTACAAGGGACATAGAAGGCAGCAGGCACTATACTTATATAAACTTTTTCAATTGTGTATTTTACGTATGTTACAGTCAGTGATGAGGTGAATGGACAACAAATGCAGGCAGCATTGAGCTGTTTTTACTTTGGACAGATACACTGTCTCTGTGGTCCATCCAAAGTTTGCAGCACCAAAAAGGTGCATTTATCTACCTTTTTTTTCCCTTTTCTTATCACAGAATCACTGGTTACTTTTCCAAAGATGTTGACTGACATCTAATACTCACCTACAGCTATTCCAGGATCAGAGTTGGCAGTCTGCACCAGTTCCTTGCCTTGGTGGCGAATAACCCAGTTAGGATCAATCTGAGCTGTTCCCTTGGGGTCCAGAGGGACCATCTGGAACTTTCTGAAATCAGTTTCACTGATAGCATTGTTTTCAGGGCACACATCATAAATATCTGGAACGTTGTCATTGTCAAAGTCATCTTTGCAAATATCACCTCTGCCGTCACCTGTAAGCAATGTGAATAAGCAAAGGCAATTGTTAGCACATTATCCAGCCCCAGTCTATACACCACTTTGGAATTAGGGTGGGAAAAGTTGGAAGTTTGCTATGTCGATGCAATTCACTAATGCTTGCATTACATTTTCAGTTTGATTTGTTCCAGATGTGGATACAACACCACATTTTAATATGTGCTGTGCAAATCAATTCAAACCATAGCATTAAAATCTTAATCTTCCACACATGACTAAATCTTTATATATTTTGATAATATTAAACATTTTTAGGCTCTTATCACTGTCTTAAGATTCTTTCTGCAACAATCCATCTAAGATGCTTCAAATTGCAGATGTGTCACCTTTATGTCAAAAGAAAGGGGGGAGAGTTTTGCAGTAAAATCTGCATACATGCTTAGCCGCTCTTTCACTTGTAGGTAGAACAATTTGACTTACAAAAATCATAGTGCTTCAGAAAAATGCATGAGAAAAGGAGGCAGCACTGTATTTCATAGGACTAGCCTCAAAGGAATGAAAAAATTAAGTTTTGTTACATGAATTACAGTAAGTTTTTTAGAGAACAAAAAAAATACAGCTCATCTACAGCTGTGGTTCTGCTCCACACTTTTACTGCACTCAATATTTTAAAAAAACTAAAAATTATTTCCTTTCTTAGTTTGCCCATACTATTAATGGAAACCAGGAGATGTGATGTGTCTCAAATACCAAGAAGTAAAAGGAGGCATCTATAAAAAATTTCATTGCCAATGCCTATTATTCCATGGCAAACAATAGCACAAAGACCTGAAAATAAAGTTGAATAGCTTGGCTAGACAAGTATAGAAAGTTCCAACTTTTACTACAGAAATCACTGGATATTACACTGGCTACTAATGCAAAACCAGTGCTGCCAACTAATTTGTTTCTATCCTCACATAGCAGAGCATCTGTCTTTTTCCCCAGTGTTTATGACTGCCCTAAGAACATGGGAATTAACGCAGTGGGAAATAGCAATAACCCAGCTCATTCAGTACTGACCTACTACTAGATGTTTCACAGAAAAATGGAAAGGTATGTTACCATGACGGACCAACGCAGCATTACCCAAGTATGGAGCTTTCAGGGAGAAAGCAGAACTTAAGAAATTTAGGCAACAGCCAAAAAGAAAAGAGTAATAAGAGAGAACTGAAACATCTAGTATCTCAGGGTTCTCTGCAGCTCAAATACATGGTAAAATGGTCCCATCTTCCACCCTGGATATCTGCCATAGAGAACTCCAAATCCTGACCAGCTGTGTGCTCCTCCACCTGTTTGTCTTAGCACTTATTGGAGAAAGGGGACTGAATTTCCTATTTTGTTTCCTTTGCCAAATCAAAGAGATAATTCACAGAAGAATCTAATTATTCACGGAAAATCCAGCTGATGTTCATTTGGTAGTGAGCTGCTGTTGACAACATTCATTCCCTGTCAAGGAAAGTTAGAAAGTGTTTGTTTACCCAGTCACATCCAACAGCACTCTCCAGGGCCTCATCTTTATATGCTAAAACTCACATCTTCAAGAGCATAGGAGAGATTTTTGGCTTTATTTGTCCCTTTTCCAAGATTTCTGTTGGACCTGCTGCTAATAACAGTGATGAGCTGGCTAAACTGATTAAATATATGGTTTTTCTGAATCGTTAATCCATACATAAATGTAGTTTTCCTTACAAGATCCAGGTAATGGATGACTTAAACTGTCTTAGCTTGGGGTCACCCTTATTCTGGATTTATGAAATTAAGGGGCTATTCTAGCGACTGGCAAGTATAAAGATATTCTGGACATATATTATAGGACTGAAAGGTTATATAAATGAAGAGCCACCACTGACTACCAACCACAAACTTCCTACTGACAGCAGTTGTCTTACCAAGAAATCAGACACGGCTCAGCATTTCATCTTTCTAAATGTACATAAAAACATATTGTATAGGTAATAAATTCTGCTTCCAATTTCTACAGTGTAGCCATGGAATGACTCCAGCAAGTTGTATAACTTGGAACAGAAATTGCTTACCTGTATTTATTGCAAGGGTCATTATTGTAAACACATTTGGTGGTTTTCAAAGGATCATAAACATTTTCAAAATTAAAATTACAATTGTGAAACTATCACTATTTCATTATTTAAATAATGCCAAGCATAGAGAAGGACTGTTTGAGGTGACCAGCAACATTTTACCAAAAAAATGGAAAAAAGAAAAATTACATATCCATTTTTTAAACTGTGACATATATATCATCAAGACATATTTAAAGCAGCCCTTAAAGACAATTTGAGAAAAGCAGCTCAGGAGTCAATTAAATAAAATAATTAAAAATTAACAATACTTTTAGACTTAAAAAACCCTGGGAAATACTCTGTTTTTCAAAATAAAACAGAGCAGTAACCATTCTTTTCCAGTTTAATTTTCAGAAGGTAACTTGTTTTCAAATTGAAACACTTTGCTTTTCATTTTTTAAGACATTTGAAATTCAAACTATTTAAAATATTTTCTGAGACTTTTAATATTTCAGTTAAATGTGAAAATAAGGATATTTTTAAAAAAACACAGATTTTTTGGGTTTTTTAAAATTTGTTAGAGGTTTTCTTCTATAATTAAGCACATGCATGTTTGAGGTCCTGTCAAAGATGTTTCCTAATGCTCTAACCCTGGACCAAACTGACCAGTTCAGTTCCATCAAATTCCATGGTGTCTCAAATGTCAAAAGCAGCTCAGTTTGATGTGAAGCCTCTCTTCACCAGATGTTCACCAAGGTCAAGATCAGATACTAAAAACTAAATGAAATTCATATGACCTTGTTCTTACCATCTGAGTCCTCCTGCCCAGGGTTGTATCTGAGGCGACAGTTGTCCCTGTCATCTGGGACACCATCATTGTCATCATCAGAATCACAGGCATCTCCTTTACCATCCTGGTCGTGGTCAGCCTGGTTAGCATTGGGGATGTATGGGCAGTTATCCTGGTTGTTCTGGTGGCCATCTTCATCTATGTCCTCGTTATTGTCACACTGGTCACCAACGAGGTCATTATCTGCATCAGTCTATGCCAAAAAAAAAATTGTACAGAGTAATTTTATTATTTTTACTCAATACAAAAGTACAGCCCGGTACTTAACTGCTCAACACTTCTCTTCAAGGGCTTCTGTAGTGACAAATGGCACCACAGTGACAACTGTGCTTAAAGCACAAGCATAACTTCAAGATAGTATGGCTACTTATTCTTCTATCAGTAGGTAGGATCTGGTCCCCAAGATATTTGCAGGACAGGGCTCTATTTGTAGATGAATTAAAGCAATCATCACTGCACTTCCCTTTCATCTGATAGAAAGAGATCTCACAATGCGAGATGTGAAAGCAAACAATACAGATCCACCTCTTCAGCTGTCCTGTACAGGGACTGTTAGTAATTCTTGTGTTCTTTTCTCTGTCTTTGTTCTGATGTTACCATTAAGGAAATTGTTTTCATCATGTACCTGGTCTGGATTGTGCATCAATGGACAATTATCACACTGATCACCAACTCCATCACCATCTGTATCACTCTGGTCTGTGTTGTAGACGTAAGGACAATTATCTCGTTCATTAAAAATATCTAGGGGAAAAAACCACAATATTGAAAAAGCAAAATGATACAACATCCAATATAGACAGCCACAGACTGTAGGAGTCACCAGTTAAGAAGCAAGGCTCTTAAGGGGTTCATAAGCTTTCTGATTGCTACATCATTGCTACAAAATGAAATAGTTAAGACTAATATTAGAAAGAAAAATTATGGTATCAATTCCATTTTTCTTGCTATGATAAAGTTTTCTGTATGTATTTTTCTATGGAATTTTGCCAGAATAAGAGCTGATTATGTCTTAAGAATTTAGTCCTTTTTCATACAAAAACATATAAAGGGGTGGGGTATTTTTCATTTTAAATAATTTGTTTTGGATTTTCTTTCCCCTCTAAGAAATGGCATAGAATGCACAGCTATATCAGTTCAAATTTCCGAAGTGTTGTATAGAAACAACTGTATTAATATTCAGCTGCCTCAGCATTAAATAACTTAATTTTACCAAAACATGTGCATCGTTAATCATATAGCATGCCAAATTTTCAAAAGAAACTGTTCCTCCTCATGAAGCTTTATTATAAAACCAACAATCTACTTCAAAATTATAACAAGATGAAAAGAAACAAATACATGTTGGCATATCTGTCTGGAAAAGATACAAGGACCCTTTTCTGTATTACATGGTCACTGGATATTTGCATAACCTTTCAGTCAATAACATATGATTGGATTTTTCTTCAAATGCAGAACTTGAGTACTAGTATGAACCTGATGATCAGAAGAAGGATGAGAGGATTTCAAAATGTTCAGCTGAAGTCAAATAAGCGTCCAAAGGTTTAAAACATTATTGAGGGAAACCCAACTTTTAATATTTCTGGATCCTCACACATTTGAAATGCTGCAGGGATATGATTTTTGAACAATATTTAAGTGGTTTTCCCCCTTCTTAATTCTGATCAAATTGGGGTTATATAGCAATGTCCTGGTAGAGGAAATACACACTTTTAACAATATTTTAAGATGTACAAAAAAATGTGTATTTGGATTACTGTGAGCTTTGCATACATTCATAGAAAAGCAGATTAGTTTACTATGGATATTGTTTTAACTGAGTGAATGTTCTGATGTTCTTTTCCCTCCCTAAAAGGAAAAGTCAACACAAGTGTCATATTAGATCCTGATTACTTTGGAACACAGATGAAGGAAAGATTTTCTTTTTTTAAATTACACTGATAAAGACTTGCTGTGATTTCTTCTTTAATAATACTAATTGTAGTCATTTAGGGACTGTATGGGCAATTATCCTACACAGGACAGATGAACCTCAGCCTTCTCTGTCTTCTCGTACATTTTTGAGCTTCTAGACCCAATCTTATTCCACATATAAAAGCATATGGACATAAAGCAAAGTGCATTTGTGGAACAGCACCTAATTCGCAAAAGTGAAATCATACCATCTCCATCAATGTCCACAGCACATGAGTCACCCTCCCCATTGTTGTCTGTGTCAATCTGAGCAGGGTTGTGCACATAGGGGCAATTATCACAGCGGTCACCAACTTCATCCTTGTCATAATCAAACTGACGAGGGTTGAACAGAAGAGGGCAATTGTCCTAGAAAGGAAAAATAGAAGATTTCACAATATAAATCACAACTCATGTGAGCGTATTATAAAGTGGTAACTCTTTTTCACTTCAGACGGAGATCAAAAATCAAAATATTAATCCATTATTTTTTCAAGGGACAAGCTGTACCTATACTGAAGATCTTGGTGGTAACAGGATGGCATCTGGACAGCCTGGCTCACTGTATGTTTTGTACAAGGCATGTGAATTGTGTTCCATATCTGACAAGGAGAGCAACAGGCATTTTAAACTGGATCTCTACTCAGATATTTAAACAAAGGTGTATCACTGGTATGTGTACTTAAAAAAAACAACCAAACAGAACATGTTGCAAAATCAGGCCAACTTCAGCTGCATTTTATAATTTTAGAAAAACAAAAAAAAAACCAACGAGAATTGTTACTCTGGCTTTTTTTGGAACAAACCAGTGTCAGTATTTTCAAGTTTATATCACACTTCGATTTTGCAATTTAAGCAAGTATTGACATTCTGAGTTCTATTGGAGACAACAATAAAATGTAAAACTTTTTTTTAAAAGTTAAAATTAAATACTCTCATTTATCAAAAATGTTTTTCCCTGAGACCATTCCTTTTAATGGACTTCCGAAAATTTTCCTATCACTTTAATTTCAAAACCTGCCAAAAGAAGAATTTTTATCTTTCACACATTCCCAAATTACACATGGACTTTTGCACAGGCACAAGAATGTAATCAGTGTGAAATGCAAAGTAGAAAGAAAGAAAACCAAAACAGTGAGAGTGAGGGCTACATCAGTGTTATGGAATCTGAAGGGAGGTCATAAGGAAAAAATCTTTAACTACTTTTTCTCTGCTAAAGAGAAAAAACCCCACACTTACTAGGAAATAATTTTTAGCACAATATTTTAAATTCCCCAGAAATACGTTTCATATAATCAAGGGCAACATATAGAGGCAAGTCAAAATCTTATGCTGCTCATAAAACAACTTCCAGCCATAATTAAAAAAAAATACATACTAAATCATATTACTTTATCAAATGATTCTTTAGGGGTTTTTTTTAAGTTTTCCAAATGGAGACCAAATGAGCACAGCTCTTACCCAGCTTTAACCATCTGAAGCTCTAGAGCATCTAGATTCCCTCTGAAGGGAACAAAGAGGAACAGTAAAATTCTAATACTAATTCACTCATCCTAAACATGTTCAGAAAAGCCAGGGTGAAGCACACTCTGAAAGTGCCTCCGTCTTTTTGCTGAATGTACAAGGGCAACAGTTTCAGACTCAGTGTCTATCTTTTAGGCTCTGCAGGTAAATGAATTTGTCTTCTGGGCAAATCTGAAGGAAAGTATGAACCAGGCTAGGTGTTTTCCTCCCATCATTTCCCCTTGATACTGGCTGTGTTTACATAGTTAAAGTGAATAAAAAGTTTAAAAAGTTAAAATTAATAAAAACAACATCATATATATAATATTTACCAGCTTTTCAAATACAGTAGACTTGTCATTTTCCCATTACAATATAAAAAAATTCCAATACCAGTTTCCATTAAACTGTTTTCATGTACATAACTGAACTCAAAACTGATACAGAGAACATAGTTCAGCCACAGGTTGCCCAGGCTTCTTTTCTCTGCACAGTACTGCTCTCCTTTGAACACAGCTTTACTTTGCACTACACATCATTCAGGGAAGGAAGTGCAGAACAACTCAGCTGAAGCTCTGAACAATAAAGTTCACATCTATTTGTAATGGTTTTCCTTAAAATCGGATGGTTAGGTCAAACGTACTGCAGACAGATACACATCTTACTTTGTCATCTTCGACACCATCATTGTCATCATCCTCATCACAGGCATCTCCTTTGCCATCTTTATCAAAGTCTTCTTGGCCAGAGTTAGGCAGAAGGGGGCAGTTATCCTGGCCAAAAGAAATAATCAATACATTATGTTTACATTATGTCAGAATAACTTGCCTGGGCAGAAGAGTAGATATGGTACACCAGAGACTATAAAACAAGTGCAATCAGCAAAGTACTTTTTAAAGTGCCTGTTTGTTTGCTGCCAAAGATAGTACTCATTTGCTGCTTTCATATTGTAAAGTAAGTGAAATGCATCTGCAAATTATTCTATTTCCCAGCTGCTATTAAAGTGATGTTTCTAGTAAATTTTACAGGAAACTAGCAGAGAAAAACACCACATGCACAGACATGCACTCTTACATCAACTTTTTATAGACAATTCATGAGATACATTTGAAGATTCCACAAAAAACGGCCAGGTTTGGTTGCCAGAAAAATAAAAAAACAAGCCAAGAGAAGGTCTTCAGAAACAGTTGTTCATATGGAAAGTTACTACACAGCAATGAAGGGGAACATTGTAAGAAAGGGTTTTGAAAAAAGTGTCTTTATACCGTTCTGCAAAACAGTACCTTCGCACTCCCATGGCGTTAAAGACAAACGGTTCTCTTCATTTTGTATCACAGATTTGTAAAGAATGATTATTTTAAATAAACAATTCCTAAGCTACACCAAAAAATAAGAAGTAAAATAGCTTGCCAAACTTTTAACATGCATTTTTAAGAAAATACTAAAATCTGTTAAAATGGATTGCAATTCTACCACTTGCTATGAATAAATACATCTATGAAAACATACTCTGTTATTCTCATTTTTACTCACATTCCAGATCAACCTCACCCAAAACTGTCAATAAAATGCAGAAATATCTTTTTTGTAACACTACTCTAAAAAATGAATATTATAGTAAAATATTTTCAGTCTCAGTCGTTCTAGTAGTACAGACAATTTAAGAAAAAGAGAACCAGAAATTTTGTGATGAATATCAAACCCCCAAAATTTTTATCAAATACCTGTGAAGAGTCTTGACTGTCCACTTCAACACTGGCTACCAGTGATAAAGAACATTTTTTGAAACAATGAAAGAAATTAGTCACAAGAGTAAGCTCATTTTCAATAATTATCAGCTCAAGGAAAGAAGCTTTTTAAAATCAACTTACTCAAATAGGATATTTTGTAAAGAATATAAGGGCCTGAGAATTTGTGGTATTTTTAAGGGGGGGGGGGCGGGTTTTGGCGGGTGGAAGAGTCCCCTCCCATGAAGTACTTGTGTCTATTAGATCAACACATATTACACAAAAACACAAAACAATCTTTGGAAACAGTTTTTTTTCTGAATGGGTTCAGCATGTGTTTAATCAAAACTAATGCTTTGTGTTACATCATGAGCGAACACGTTGCAAATTCTGATGACAGGAACTGAAAGAAGGATATATGAACTGCAACAGCTGAGTTGGCTGAATCCACAATGAACAGACATCAATTACAGTGAGGAAGATCAAGATTTGAAGCCCAAATGTCCATCCATATGTGAAACTCTTTGGCTGATAGGGCCCAGATTCACAAGTGACTTATTGTCACAAACAGCCTGATTTTAAACTTTCCTAGTCTCTTGTTCTGTATATGTTTTAATCATTACAGTAGTCTAGAACTCAGTCATTTTTGCATTTCTTTCGTCATTTTTTAAGCAGTTTGTGCTAGAACTTCAAGAAGGTTTATGGGTAGGTCATTTTTACACAGAGAAGAAGGAACCAAAATGTTTCAGGTCTGGGAAAAGAAACCCTCAAAAACCTCAGAAGAGAAAGCTTGCCCTTACAGCCATGCCTGATCAGCAAAATACTTGAGCACCTGCCTAGTGAACCCATACAAGTAATCCAGTGTTGTCAGTGGTCCCATAGGTAGGTGTTTCAAAATGAACACTTGCATATGCCTTCTACTCAGACAAAACTCTTCCATCCCAGCTGCTTAACTTGCTGCTCCAGTGTATGGCCCTCTGTATTGTGCCTGTCATTCAATCATCAGCAAGGCCACCACTCAGAACTAGGATCCAGGGGATTGCCTGTCAGGAGGCGCCTTCGCCCCTCAGCTATTTGAACCCTTGTTAAACTGGTGGACTAGGAACAACTTTCAGCCTGGTTTCGTATAGCATCAGGATGAGACCTACAAGGCAGCTCACCATTTTTGAGCAATTCCCACCGGCAGTAACCTCAGGCCATGGCCATGAAACCAAGAAGGACTCACTGTGTGCTTCAGATGAGCACAGAACCAGGTCCCAGGGAACATACCATGGTGGACATGCCCTACTAAACCTACATGCTGCTATTTTTAGGCTCCCTAATGCTGCTTTTCTCAATGGTGTAGTAATGTTTCATTGTTCACTACAACACCACAGCTGCACAGCAAGATTGCACAAATCCTGTTTGCCAGGGCTAGAGCCAAAGTGGCAGGTAGATCACCCTTGGGAGAGTGAGAGCTGGGACTTCACATCTCTGAAGGATGAGAGACGCTGAATCTCTCATCCTGTCCCTGTGAGCTTTTGCAATAAGGAGAACTCCTCTAATTATTCACATTCATTCCTCTCTTAATTTTTGGCAATACGAGCTTATCTCAGGCTCTGAATCCAGTTTTCACAGCTTGTGGTCTGCTTAACTCTTTAAAAGGAAGGGTAGTTCAAGACAGCATTTAGAACTGTAGCCCTTACACGGCTGTCACTGTCTTTTTACAAGCCCTGCAGGCAGGATTTCACACTTACCTGGACCCCAAAATCCCTATTTGGTTCTCTCTAGTTGTGTGCTTCACACCCATGCTTTAGGCAACTCCTGCTCAGTATGCTAACTCCATTCACAAGCATCCCAATCCAATTCTGCGCAGGAAGATATCCAAAGTAGAAGGACTCTGGATTTAATTTTGAGAATCCCTTACTGTATCTTACCAGATTAAGTGAATTCACATTTCACAGCATCTCCTAGAAAATGAGCATGCTGTAACAGTCAAAGCTTACTGAAAGCCACCACCAGCTTCATGAATTAAAAGCACTAGTCACAACTATTTAGGAAAAAGAGAAAATTTCATTAACGCATGGCATTTTTATCAACCTTTTTCACCCACCTTCACACAGTGGTATGTTGCATTAGCAGCACAGACCAAGTTGTTATTAGGCCAGCCATCCAAATCCGAATCCTCACCACAGATGCGTCCATCACCAGCATAACCTGTCCTACATTCACATTTGTACATTGGATCACTGAAATGGCCCAGATAGATGCACTCTGCAGACTTATGGCAGCTGTGTGTCTTGTCCTTGCATGGATTCTCAGGTTCACAGACCTATAAATGATGGAGCATATTCAATGAAACCTGATAATCACAGTCAGATGTGTGTGCCTCAACTTTGTCAAAATTAGGTCAGTTATTTAGAGTTCTGAAGACAGGAACTTTGTTTTAATTGTGGTTAGTAAATCATACTGCTCTGTTCACAACTCCAACAAATATGTACAAAGAAAATAATTAAAACAAACCACAGGAAAAATTGGACATTATTTAAAAAGCAATTAAAGTGGTTAACAATTTCACAACTGTATCTACCTTCTTCCAGATGTCATTAAACCGCAGAAATTACCTGCAACAGAACATAGACTGGACTCACCTCTTTTCTTTAGTGTTCTGCCTGACAGTATGAAAGGACTATCTTATTTTCTTAAATCAAAGAGACCCTAAGGAATTCTTGTGTTCATCTCACATTGGTTTTTGTTATCTCTTCCTTATCAGTATATTTTTCATTGACAGTATTCGAGAATCTTACACAGATGGTTCACATGTAGAATTCACAAGCTGAGCTAACCACAGATTGATTCAGCAGCAACAAAGAGAAGGCATCCCATGACTTCCACTTGATCATTTTTGTCTTGTCTAGAAAACTGTAGTCTGCAACCTCACTTCTACTTCCTGCTGTCCTTCACTACAGTTTTGGCTCAATGGAATTTAGGAAGTGAGAACTTCAGACGTGTTTGATAACACCAACATTAACAGCATTATACTTATGAAAAAAACAATCCTAGTTCTTCAGTTTCCACTCTCCAGAACAAGTATGTAAACCTCAGAGAAAGGAGTGCAAAGCAGGGAAATGTTTGCTCACGGAATTTTAGGCTTATTTGGTACAACTGTGCAGAACCCTGAAGAAAACCAAAACCTTAAAAAAGCCAATTCCAAATTCAGTGTTTTGTTACTCAAAACAAAAATACTCTGGAACAACAGCTATTTATTTCAGGCTACTTTTGTTTGGTACCCAAGTTTATCATATGCCATCATCCAAAGATATTTTCAGATAAGAACTACTCAGTTTCAAAGCTATCAAATTCCCTTCAATATCACTTACTTGCTTCTCTGTCTTGGCAACTTCCAGCCCTACTCCATAGGGCTGACTTCCTTTATAGCGTGGAGGACATGGCAAGCAGTGGAAACCTGGATTTGTGTTCACACAGCGATGGACCTGATTCACTTTAAAGCAAACATCTGACACAGCTATACACTGCAGGTAAAGAAAGCAAGAAGAAACCAGTTAGATGGCAGTGTAATTCCCAAATAATTTTTTTTTTCATGGTGATTTCCTGATGTTACTGGAACCAAAAGTCTATACCTCATCAAGATCCTCACAGACGGTACCATTGCCAAGGTATCCTGCTGGGCATGCCCCACATGACCAAGACCCATCTGGGTAACTGTTGCACTCTGCTCCAGGAAAGCAAGGATTTGACAAACACCCATCTGGCAAAGATACACAAAACTATAAATTAAGTAAGGAGCATAAAAGGCATGTAAAATTTCATTTAAGAAATAGGTATTCTCTGATCATTAGCTTAAACTACACTTGATGCAAGACTCTTATAAAACCCCTAAAGTTATGATTATTAAGTGCATTTAAGACTAATTACTATTGATTTAATATGAAAAGATTCTAGATTGTTACATCCAGTTGAATATATTACAGTATAATAAACCCCTATTTAAGAAAGGCATACTTGTTCAAGAAAAGTTGGTATCAAGAATATAGATAAAATCGCACTAAACAGCACTCAAAATAGTTAAAATATCCTTTACTGAGACAAAAGGATAATGAGCAGATTCCCGTAGTGTCACTTCATAATTACCCATTAAAAGATAGCAGCAATAATAATTACTCAGACTGAATAAAGAATGAATACCAACCAATTGGGCAATCCTTCTTATTGCACATATCATGTTGCTTGGTATCTCCCACACATGGCTTTCCTCCATACTGTGGCTCTGGACTGTTACAGAGGCGAGACCGCTCACGAATTCCTCCTCCACAGGTAACAGTGCAGGCAGACCACGGAGACCAAGGACCCCACTGGCCATTCACTAAGATATGCAGAAGAGCAGAGCATCACAGGCAATAAAGTGGGGACATCTGGTGCCAGTGACAACAACCCTTTATCAGATCCCTGACTAGAGACAGTTTCTCACTATGTACACAGAGAGATGCTGGCAGATGTTTGCACTGAGATAGCAATATTTCAGAAACAAACAAATGAAAAACACCCAACTGCTTCATAGGCATTTTTTGGCCAATAATTCAAAACAGCATGCCATGCAGACTGGATATGCAAAGAGAAAAAAGGGAGGAAAAATTATATGAAAGGAAAGTGAAAGTGTGTGGAATGAAAGACCTCTAAAAATGGTTTAAACATGTAGATTAATAGGATTATAATAGCAATTAATTGTGTTGAATGTGTAAAAAAATGCATGCACAATTTCAAAGAAATCTGACTATTGGGGGATTCTATGTCTATTCCTAACAAGTACAGACTGCTTCCTTTTTGAAAGGAAGTGTTTATTTTTGATATGCAGAGATATATCACTAAAAGAGACATCTCCCAAACTCTTAATATTTAAAGCCACAGTATTACTTGGAAGGTTTACAAAACCTCTGATGGCATTGTTGTCTTCATTTTCAAATCACCATTGTATGTTATTTCACTCATACAATAAAATTATATTTTCCATCACAGAAATTCACTGTCATTTAGAGCTGAATAAAGAGAAGGAATTCAGCTGGAATATTATTGTGCTGCTTTTGATTCAACACCACAGGCATACCTGGACATGGAACCTTCTCACACTTCTCTGTTTCACGCCCATTTCCCACACAGTTTTTCCCACCCATCTGGGGAATAGGAGAATTGCAGAGGCGGATGCGGGTGATATTTCCTACTCCACAGGTAACTGAACAGGAAGACCAGGGAGACCAGTGACTCCAGCCACCATCTTGACGGACTGTCAGAGACAAGAACAAAACTCAAGCAAACATCCCAGCTGCAGCAGTAATACAAACTCACTTGTGAAGTCAGCCTTCTAGTGAGCCTCTCACACCACATCTGATGAATGTCCCATCACTTTCCCACCATTTCACTTACAAAGCCCACCATGCCAGGTCAGGTACTCAAGAACAGCTTTCTTCAGAATTTCAGTGACCAACGTATGACTAACAATGATGTTGGACATTTTACTTAAACTTTTCCAATGAAACAAACAGTTGTTCAAAATGCACATTTGGACATCCAGCAGTCTCAGCTGCTAGATATTGTCTTAGGTAGTATATTAGCCTGGATACTGTAGGTACCTGAAATAGTATTAACTACATTTCTGGAATACCATCCTTGTAAGTGCCTTAAATATAAAAGTGGTTTGATATTTTGCAAAAATCTTCTATGATTACTATATTCCTAAACACAACTAAATTAATGGGATGGCCCAACAATCAATGAATAGCAGATGTAAACACAACCCCCTATATCATGGTTATGAACTAAGTGTTGTCTCCAAACTGAGTTCAAACAAAAGACTCCAGTTCATAATGTTAAAGAAAGGATCACTCACCCTATGTTTTGGGGTTTTTTTTAAACATAGCTGAGCCCAGAACATACATACTTATCAAACTGTCAGGAAAAGGACGAATATTTGAAAGGGGAAAAGTGACAAGGAATCTAATCACAGATACTTTAATTGCACATATAGGATTTCTCGAGTACATACAGTCCTGACTAAACTTGGGTTTGCTTTGAGATATCCAAAGAAGCTTTTAAAAATGCAGAAATTTTATAACTTACTGCGATGGTCACATTTCTTAAAGCTGCACATCCTTGTTTGGATGTGTGGACCTGTACAAGCACTCCTGGTGACATCACACGACCTTCCTCGCATCTGAGTCCCAGAGCCACAGGTAACTGAGCACTTTGTCCAGTCTGACCACGGTGACCAGCCTTCCTCACTGTCATCAGCTGCAGAGCAAAAGGTAAGAAAAAGTGCTTGGTTTTGAAAGTTGCTCTATTATCCTATTTAGAAGATATTCATTTCTCTTTTCTGCAGAATATGTACTTTAACATTCAGATCTCTCTTTTTCTAATTTTGCTTTCCCAAGCTGCCACTGAAATTATGGAATTATGGTGTAATATAATGAGAGGTTAGTTCAGATAAGAATCCTGGATCTTCATGAACTTGTGTGCAGTGTGTTTGCATGAAGCACTGATATTTGGAGGAAGAACATCTTGTCTCTAGAATGGACCAAGCCCAAAACTGAGTCCAAACTGCCTTTGGCTTCAGAATACAGGTCAGTATGATGTGATGTGGCCTCACCTTTGAAAACTACATAATGGTGAACATGATCAAGGGCACAAAGAATATGCCCTATGCTCTGAATGGGCAAAAAACCCGTGAAAAATGACTAGGGAGAAGCACGCTTTTAACATTTTATGCCCAAGGTAGCTAGGCAGGTTACTTATCATCTTTATTCCAAGGAACCAATACAATCAATGAAGACATATCAAGTCTGTCAGAGGGTAACTTCAAGCACCCAAGTTACTTCATATGATCTTTGTATACATACAAGTTGTATATTTGATCTTACCTGCCTTGACATCTTACTTGTTTTGAGCTTTCAAATATACTACTAGTGATTTTAAATAACGCCAAAGACTATCTATCTGTCTCCTTGGCTAAATACTCACAATGAGAGCAGACTGGACAGCATTCACCTTCAACAAAAGCTGGATCGGCACAGGAGACTGCTGGGCAGGTGATCTGATTGCACGCAATTTTGGAATCCTAAAGGCAAAGAAATCAACTTACTGATTTATGCTCACAGACAGAGGTAAATGAAGGTGGGCATCTGGGGAAGTTTCATGTGGAAATGTTTTGATTTATTCTAACTACCATGGACATGGGGACTACTTTTTATAAATGTCATTAAGTCCAGCCAAGATCACAGTAAATATGACCTGACCTGGACAGTTGAGGTGGATTAAACCCACTATCCATTTCTGCAGAGAAGAAGGTTTCCAAAACCTTACCTGGCAAATGCACTTGGTGCAGCTATCTACAATCCAGCTTTCATTATCTGCAAAGACACGGCCATCCTGCCAGCAAACTGGTTGGTTCTTCAGTGTTTTGTTAGGCCCAATTAGTTCCCACATAATTTGGTTCTCTTCAGACTAGAAGATGGAGTTAATGAAAACAAATTGTGTATTTCATATGCAAAGTTTTAAATAGACAAAACTGAGACACGACTGGACTTAATTCTTCCATTAAAAAATGTATTTTTACATATTTATGTACATAAGGAAGATGGTCTCAAGTATTGCAGTCCCACATAGCAAGTCTTCTAGCAATGGTACAAACAGTCACATAAAAGTAAGAAAAGTATATTCTTAGCTGTTTAGCTTTCCTCTAGTATAGCTCATCTTTAGGTAAGAAGATTTTAGTCCTGACACACATGGCATAGTAATAAAATTCCTTCAGAAATAATTAGCTGATTCAGAATAAGAAAAGGCGCAGACTTCAGCAAAACATCACCATCATACTTCAACTATGAAAATCCCATATATTTACTTACGGTTTAGGTTCCACATGTAGCCACTTACTGATGTATTCATAAATGGTATAAATATGGTAACAAGGCTTTAACAGTACACAGGCAAGGTTGGGATTGCTAGCTTTCGATTTCCAAACCTTTAGGAGGATTGAGCTCCCCTGTGTATGAGTGCCTGTGTATGTGCTCTTTTAAACCCAATCTGTGAAAACTAAGTGTTGATTGAAGTGTTATACTCAAGAACTACCAAACTTGTCACAATGAAGAGGGCACATCTTTACATTATGTAGATATACTAACACGTGTTCATATGTAATACAGAAATGTCTGTTAACTGCCCTGGTATAAAATAAGGAAGGAAAGAGCACTGCACAGCAGACCCCCATCAGTTCTCCAGACCAACAGGTACCTACCACTTTTTGAAGGTTATCAGCCAAGTTGTTCACCACGATGCGCAGGCCAGTGAGCTCAGTGAACATTGATCCCAGCTCTTCACAGGAGCGGTCACAGAACTCAGCTTTCTCCGGTTTCTCACCTATGTACTCAGTTGTGACAGCGGGGCTCAAGTGAAGGATTTCAGTGCTCTCGTTGATGGTATTCACTTCAGCTGGTAGCAAGAGAATGAAAGAGAAGAACAGCATATACAAAGCTCTTCCACAGATTACAGATTCCTGCTGAAATCACAGACTGGCACCCATGGGTAGGGTTTAAACACATCTATTTTGGCACAGCTTCATACTTATTATATCCATGAATAAAAGAGGGGTTAGATGTCAGCTGATTCCAATTATAGGCTTTCCCTTTTCAAAATTAAGAGCCAAGCTGTATCTCATATGGCCCTCACTTTAAAATTGTTGGCACTGCAACACATTCATTTATGAATAAGGCTGACAAAAGGACATAGTATCAAAAAAGCAAACCCATTTTATCCACTCAGACATGAAAGATTTCAGATTTTTTCATGATGTATCATATTTTCTCAAGCCAGAGAAAAAGGCAGGAGAAAGAGTTTCCTTGCATAAAGTCGTTGCCCTTGTTCTGTCCATAAAGTCCATGTCTGGATCAAATTTGGACCATTATGCAATGTATTCCAGACTTTGGGCTGCTCTATACTGCATTGCCCAGTGTTAAGCTCGGAGGAGCTGCTATAACAGTAGTTTCATTCTGAAGTGAATAGACGTCAAGCTAAGATCAGACAGACTATTTGATATGTCATTCCAAACACTTCTCCAAATGGCAGATTGTAATTAAAACAGAACTTTGCATGCATTACACAGGGAGAACGGGGCATGTTCTAATATAATTTTAAAAGACATCCCTGTCTACAGCAAATTCCTGAAAAAATAACAGAAAGCATGATTTTAATTAATAAAAAAAGTACATGGATAACTAAATAAAAGTCTATGTTCTGTTAAGCATTTAAATCTCCATTGGGTAAATATCTTATGGATTCCATGGATGCCTTCTCTAAGGACTCCATGATACACTCAAATTTGGTATTAGCTGTACAGAAATCCATACCGCTCTCTCAATAAAGACTTATTTACCAGGTCAAGCAATGTTGGAATAGCTCAAGGTTACCAAAGAGAAAAGACAAGCAAAGGATACAGCAATTTAAAAAGAAGAAATCAGAACAGGAACATGTGCCATAAAACGTATGCTTCAAAACCCCAATACCATTCAGTGTTGACAAATCACCAAAGATAACAAACCTTAAGGAACATTAATGGCTTGATATGATGCTTTACCATACAATGTAAAGTGTTATATTTAAATATAAAAGGAAATAAAAATAGGAGCAAAGTATTCTTCATTCATTTGGAAGGTTAAAAATAAAAGAACAAAGAACCAACCTACAATGTGACATTAAGTGATTACTTTTCAACCAAACTTAAAATTATTGCCTTGATGTGCTTTTAAATTAGCTATGAAAGGTCTGCCACTAGCCAAGGTCTACAAAAAAATGTTCGCAGTTTTCCAAAGTTGAAGCAATTGTCCAGCTTCATTTACAGGATGGGAGAAAACCACATAGCAGATCAGAACTCTCTGTGTCATAACAGTCTATTTCAGCCACTTTTTGATTCCCTGGAAAGAATGCAATTTTCCTACCACATTGAAACACTAGATTTCTCAGATCCCCCCATAGCACTTCTCAGATCATTAATGTCATATTTTTCAAGCCAACGTGGAGTGTGCCTTGACCTGAACATTCCGAGGACATTAATAAAGCTGCAATCTCAGCAGGAAACATAAACCAAAACTATGTTAGAAGAACTAAATCCTCACTTCCTACTGGTACTTGGCAGTGACTGAAAGAAGATGCCTGGGGATCACTGGGAAATCAGTTCTCTGCTGCTGGCTTCCTGCTAATTTCCTAAGGACCACATGATTATCTTTAAAATGAGAAACCAGAAGAGCAAAATGTGCATCCTCTCACATATGCAAATGCCATTCTGTTGATATAGCTCAAGAAGGGATTTTACTGATGTGCCTGTTTAGGTGTGGTTTTGTCATCTTCCCTAACAAGTGCAGTGTATAAATCCCGCCTAAAGAATTTGTAGCCACCACACTACAGACATACTTTCCTATGCTCAAGCAAACAGCATTCCCAAGCCACTATTTCATCATATGTCATATTCCCATATTAGATTTAAAGATACAATGGGAAAACACAGTCCTGTCTCCTTTTGTGTCCTCAGGGCTGAGGGAACTTCATTGGTAACATCCGCCTTGCTGTTGTGGAACATTAACACACAAATATGTCATATTAATGCCTGTACCTCAGCTCAAGAAGTGGGCCATCAAAATGCGAAAATATGTATCTTGTGGTCAGTAACACCACCCATGGCTTTTCAACTGTGGTAATTGTCATTAACAGCATCACCCAAGTTTCAATACTGGGCCCAGTATTGTTTAAACCATTCATCAACGACTTGGATGAAGGTGCAGATGCCTCCTCAGCAAGTTCACTGATGACACAAAGCTGGGAGGAGTGGCCAATACCCCAGAGGGGTGCGTAGCCCTTCAGAAGGGCATTGACAGGCTGGAGAGATGGGCAGAGAAGAACCGTTCTGCCCCTCTCCTCATCTTCAGCCACATCTGGAGTGTTGTTTCCAATTCTGGGATCCTCAGTACCGGAAAGATACGGAGATCCTGGATTGGGTCCAGCCAAGGACTACAAAGGTAATTAAGGGATTGGAGCCTCCCTCTTATGAGGAAAGGCTGAGGGAGCTGGGCCTGTTCAGCCTCAAGGAGGGACAACTGAGAGGGGACCTCATCAATGTGTATAAATATCTAAAGGGAGGGTGTCAAGAGGATGAAGCCAGATTCTGTTCAGTGGTGCCAAGCAATAGGACAAGAGACAATGGGCAGAAACTGATGTACAGGAAGTTCCACCTGAATATGAGGAAGAACTTTCTTACTGTGTGGGTGACCAAGCACTGAAAAAGATTGTCCAGAGAGGTTATGGAGTCTCCCTCACTGAAGATATTCAAGAATCATCTGGATACAATCCCGTGGCATGTGCTCTTAGGTGACCGTGCTTGAGCAGGGAAGTTACACTGATGACACCCTGTGGTCCTTTTCAACTTGACCCATTCCATGAGTATGTAATTAACCTGGATGGGCAATGTCAGAAAATCAGACATGCACATAACAAACCTCTCTAATAATTTTGATGGCTTTACTGTGCTATTAGTTCCCTTCTGTTACTGCACAAGAAATTTCCATCTTGTAGTGTTCTTGTGATGTTGCAAAGTAAAAGTAAAAATACTGTGAATTGAATTATTTGCTATATAATTCCCAGGAAGGATAACAGAAAACCCCCAAAATCTGTATAATTTATAGAACTGAAAATTTGGCAGTTGACAGGTGTGATAAAAATACACTAAGAAAATATTATCTGTTGGTTATCAGGAGCTTATAGCTGTCGAAGAATTTCTCTTAAGGTATGTCTTAGCATGAAGAATTCAATTATTCCTTTAGGCTCCCATTGGCTTCCTCTTCATAGTAAAGGTACAGTAACATGTCATTTCTACTTGGTGATATTTCAAAACATTCAGTACTCCTTTGAAGAAGTCAGGATCTGCTATGGTTGAATTTTTGGGTTTTGCATAAACAAGGAAAAAAATTGAGTTCCATCTGCCTAGCAAAGTAACAGAAATAATGGCATTTCAGGTGACAGGAGTTTCAAACAAAATCCTGAAGTCCTGACTGCCTTGTGCACCCACCACATTCCTCTGACAGATTCAGTTGGCTCTGATTCTTGAATGAGCTCTTGTCAGCTACAAACACTGGGAAGTCAAACAGTTAGTACCTCCCATGAGCTTGAGTACAAAACCTTAGCACATATTTGACAAACAATCCTAATACTTTTATGGGGAATCCACTACACTCCTACACACAGAGTGCTCCCCTCCTGGCGGGGTAAGCATGAACTGGACCGACAAGAACACATCAGTCTGTAACATACATGCCTTCCATATCTCTTCCTTTGATTTCCTGTTTTCCTGAGGCTGTTTTGATTAACAATACTTTGGGATTCAAACCCAAAGTCTCTTTCAGTCAAAGGTATTGCCAAGGAATTCAGTGTCTTTAAGAACGGCAGACTAGTTCACGGGCCCATTGACAGTCAGCAGCAGAATTCAGAACCAACATTACCTGTCTCATGCTCAAAGACTCACAGAAAACTCATGTAAGAAAATACGTATTTTCATACATATGCATTTTTCCTTCCATTTCTACTAACTTCTTGCTCAACATTTTTTTCCCCAACTTAAAAACAGAGGTTCAGAGTTATAAACCTAACTAAAATAATAGGCTAGAGAGTAGAAATGACATCATATAAACAAATAAGTTCCCATTACCACCAAAAAGCAACTCATTCTCCTTTTCATTTCAAAGGCATCTGTTGCATGGTTTTAGGATAATATGTCACCACTGACATTTCTAATTTTCAGATTCAACTGAAAAGTATTAACAAGATAACAAAAGCCTTACTTGACTGGCTTCTCTGGCATCCTTTCTTACGCAGAACATCCTCTATTGAAGTATCAAAGATTAACTGAATATTTTGCAAAAGACCCTGTAATAATAATTTTAAAAAGAATTAAAAACAGTAAGATCAATTCTTGAGTAACTAGTGATTGATCTGTCTCCATTCCATGCTACTGACTGGATTCAGACATATGTAAATATATAAAAAACAATCTACAAGGCATTTATCCTGACAGAAAAAAAAAAGTGGTTATAGCTTTGTTATATACAATTTCAGTACTATAAGCCACAAAACTAGGTATGTTCTGAAACAGGTAATAATAAAAGATATTAATCTGCTATGAGCTCAAATCTCCATTTTCATAGTGAATTTTAGATGGTAGTTCTACAAGACATTTGTCATAAGGTCAAAGCCAACTTTCTTGCACCATAGCACTTCCATCCTTAGCCGGTTATTTCCATGCACCATAGTTCACTGCCTCCTCAGTTGTGCTGACACTACCCTGAGACAACACTCTAAAACCAGACTGGTATCTATTTCACTTGGGAAAAAAAAAAAAACAAAAAAACCTCAAAGTAGAAAAAAATTAATTAAAAACCAGATTGTTTCAGTGAGCCACTTAAAAGTACAGCTTCAGAACCAGTTGTATGACCACTACTGATGGAGTAAGTTAGTCATGGAGGCAGGAATGGAGAGGCTGTAGGCAAGAACTTCTGACATCCCTGCCAAAACTGGTCATCCCATGGAATGAAACTCCAGTACGTCAGGCTCTGGCTGAAAACTAGATGGCACAACATGATGAGAAAGAGGGCTTTTTTGAAACGTTTGGAGCTATGAGTTCAAGTTTTATTTCAGTTGTGAGTAAAAAGAAGCCATCCTTAAAGCATTTGCGCCAGATCATATCACTATATGATTATGAGGCAGATGGTCATTTTCATTTGATGGGAAAACCAGAAAACTTATAATTGCTTCATCTCAAATGTTTTCCACAAAAAGAAAAAGAATCTCATTTACAGGACTGTTCAAAATTTTTTATTCTATTTATTTTTTCAAATATTTCCTATTTTATAAATTTAAATTGAAAAGGAATGTTCAAAATGGCAAACCAGGATGTTCTGTTACAGGATGGACCAACATCACATGCTTCAGCTCCATTAAAAATTCTTTCTCTTCTTCTTTCAAATAAAAAATAAAAATATTGACAGGTTCTCATTATTTGAATAGATATATTTCAACGGAAGAACAGTTCTTCAAGAAATTTGCAAAGAATTCTACAAGTCACCACAAAAATCCAACATCTCTAGAAGTCTTGCATCTGGAAAAGGAATTGTTGCATAGGAAAGCCCAAAAATTGGTTTTGCACACTTTTCCTGGATTTAGACTTTGCTTTGCCATGCCTTTGTTTCAGGAACCCCGAAATCACACAACACAGATCAAGCAATTAAAAAAACACACTCTGAAGAAAGTCTGCTTGGGAACACCTGTGACCCCATCAAATCCAAGCAGCATTGGGAGAACAAAACTGCACCTACTGCATCTTCCCAAACTACTTGCAGTTACCTTCTTACCACACCAGAGACCCAAGCTTCTGAAGGTCACCTACCCTGAAGTGATTCTCCCGAGTGGACCCTTTTGCCACGTACAGCCTGCTGTTCTCTGCTTTCAGCTGCTCATAGAAAGGCTCCTCCAGGATGAAGCTGTCAATAAGGTCACAGCCAACATAGAGGTTGTAGTTCTCCCCTGTTATCTGCACGGTGAGGTTCTTCCACTGTGAGTCAGCAAGGTCCACGTCTTCCAGGGAAATCACATTCTGGAAGCCATCCACCCAATAGATAAGGTCCAGGGTGTTGGCCCGGCCATTGGAAATGATGTCAAACTGCCTCTCACCAATGCCGGGACCCTCTAAAGCAAGGATAGTGCCTCTAGATTGCCTGTCCTGCCTCAGGGTGGCTGAAAGGATAAAGCCCTCATTCTGTCGTATTAGTTTTATGATCTTTTTTAATTTCTCCGGTTTACATGGAGGTATATGGTCAAACCGAATGAAACGATATGCTGCCATAGTGGGGTCTGGGCCCCGGAACACTTTTGCTCCAATTGTCTTTCGGTTTATGTTACTGACTTGAAGTAAATCAAAGATAGTCTCCTCTTCCTTGTCACCATCTGAAAAAGTTAACAGCATGTGTGACAATGCTTCTACAAAAAATCTTACAAGAAACAACTCTGTACAGTATACTTAGTAACTGCAATTATATGACAGTCATTAAGGACCAGCAGAGCAAACACAGTACTTTCCCTCTTTCTCCAATGGACCTGTTCCTACTAGCAGGCAAGTGAATTGTATTTTCTACCTGACATTTTTATTTACATGACAATTCTCTCCTTCTATGTGCACAAATATTTTTGATTATATATTTATACATATGGCTTCATATTTCACAGCACTATATAGTACACAGTTGCATACATATAGATATGCTATATGCCACGTATATGACTACACATGGATGCATATAGCAATTTATTCATTAAATATTTTTATTCTATATAAATGGATAAGGAATTTGAGGCAGTTTCTATATTTTGATTACCAGATAATGAAAATCAAATTATGAGAATCCATGTGCCTACATGACAACAGGAAAAAAAGAGATTTGTTTTTTAAAGACTGCAACCAAGAAGTCAGATGTAAATGAGGGTCTGGCACTCTGCCAATTTGCATTCTACTTATATTTGGTCTGTAGATAGGTCTATTGCTCTATCTCTACATTTTTAAAACATTCATCCCACTCAGTGATTCTGGTTTTGTGACTTTCACCATACATTTCCACCACATGGAAAAGTGTATCAATTATTTCTGGGATTACATACATTTTAATCAAGAATTTCTGAGGAAAGCAATTTTGAGAAATATTGAGAAATCTTCATTTAGCCCTGGCAAGGCATATCTACCAAAAATACTCCAGGCACTTCTAAAAAAACCCTTTATTATTACTTTGCCCACTATAGTTTAGGTAAGCAAACATTTTGCAACAACTTTTAACTTTGGGAATTACTCTGTATCCAGTTAAAAAGTGTATGAACTTACCCTGAGCATTTGAGAAAACCCACAGGGTTATCAAGACAGCAAGCCACAATAACCCTCTCCTCTTCAGCATAACTCCTATGAATAAATCAAAAACTAGTAAGCATTAGGTAAATAACATTTATCAACTATAAATAGTGCAATTTTCCTCATGAAATGCCATAAACATCAACTATACATATAAAATCAGAATTTTTATTTTCACCGATTCTTGTAACACTTATTCTGGATCTATTCTTGATGGCAGAAGTAAAATGTGCCATCAAGTGAATAGAAGAGAAATTATTGAAGATCCTTTTTATGAAAGTGTCTTTAATAATAAAAAGGAAAGACGTACAGAAAATATACATTATTATTATTATTATTTTCTCCATGAAGTTTCAGTAGTTGGCATAGAGATCATATGACACTACAGGAGATACAGCTTATTGCTAGCACATCTTTACTTTGGAGCACAATATTCAGCCAAAAATCCTTGTAGGATAATGAGATCTAAATTAGATGATGGTTCTGAGTAATAGGCGTACTTTTTAGTACCTTTTCAGTGCCATGATACAAACTTCTCTCTCTTCTACATATTTACAATTCTGTACCCAACCACAGCTGGATAAAGCGACTCTTAACGTGATGCTGGGTTTGCCCTGTAGCACTGTGCAGTTATAAACCACATAATTGCATCTCCATATGTGTCTCAATTCACAATGAATGGAGCAGAAGCATTCCCTGGAATGTGCAGAAATCCAGTTCTCTGGGTACAGCCAAATAACTTCAGCACTGCCAACTACACACATTTTTGCAAGGACTCGGGGATGCCGCCAGCGTTTCCTGTCTACATTTTCTTTGTCCTACGGGGAACTCTTATTACCTGGCATTCCCAGGGTACCACCGCTACAGCCAACTACCGGCAGCCAGCAGGATCCCTCTCTCACCTCTCGAACCCAGCGGTTCCCGGCGGGACCGACCCTACCCGGACGGCGGGCGCCCCGGCGGCAGGGCTGCTGCGGGCAGGTGCCACGCACCCTTCTGCCCCGCGGTTGCTGCCCTCACCTCGCACCCCGAGTCCCCGCGGGGTCGGCAGCGGGGGGCGGCTGCCCACGGCCAGCTCCGAGCGGGCTGACAGCCTCCTCCGCCCCCGAGGGGGCTTCGCAGCGGGCACGGCACCTCCCCGCCTTGCGCCTCACCTGGCATCGGGGAGCCGACGGTGCGCTGGGGTTCTGCGGGGCGAGGCCGGTCGGGAATGGAGCGCGATGCGATGCTGCTACCGCCAACGCAGTCGCAAATCCCTTCACGGCCCCACGCCCCGCGCCGACGGCTTTATGGGCTGCGGGCCGGGCCCCGCTGTCAATCAGCGGCGCCGGGGCGCGCCCCCGGCTCGCCCCTCCGCGGCGGTGACACAACCCCCCGCCGCCCCCTCCCCACCTCGCCTACCTGCGGGGCCATCGCGGGCTGGGCCCGCCGCCGGCGGGCGGTGCAGGGGCGGTGCGGGAGGCGGGCAGGGCGGCAGCGGCCGCCCACCGGCGACCCGAGCGGTGCGGAGGGGTGGGGAGGGGAGTCTGCTGTCGGTGTGGCGTGGGCCCAGCGCGGCGGAGCCCCCGGGAGGCGGCGCCAGGCCCCGCAGCGGGGACGGGAGCGCGGCCGGGACCCGGGACCCGGGACCCGCCGTGGGGCGTCCTGAGCCCGGTTCCCGCGGGCGAGAAGCGCCCCCCGGGGGCACTTGTCGCTTGAGAGCTCGGTGCTCCTGCCGCAGTCGCGGCACAATCCGTCCTTCTCGAGGACTCAGTTCTCTAATTTTTATCCTTTTTTATTTTTAAATTGTACAACAGCCCAAAGCCAACACTTGCCCCGGTCACGTTCCCCTCTCGGCTGGCAAAGTGCTCAGGAGGTCAGTCAGCAGCTCCGAGTGAGCCCCGCACTTCGGTCCCGCTCGTCTGCACAAGACGCACCATCCCCTTTCACTCTCTGGAAGGCGTTCAGGGCTTACTGAGGGGTGCTCCTCGTGGAGGGAGCTTTCCTCGGGGCTAGTGAAGGCGGCACGCAAGAAACTCCGCTCTGAGGCTGATCCTTGTCACGTTAGGAGGACTGGGAACTATCTCCACAAGCAACGACTCCAGTCACAACCACTGAATTTTAAAGGTCAACATACTGAGGAGCAGCCAGCGTAGTTTCCAGCATCGTGCTCCACAGGGAGCAGGAGGATAGATTCCTGTGGTAGATCTACACACAGAACCTGCCGTGAGATGTGGATACATTTCAGAAGTCAAAGACCATGATCCCAGCTGCTGAGTTCTGAACTGGGGTTGCAGAATATCTGTGAAAGAATCCTGCAGCTGATGAAGAGGCATGGATTTGGCTCAGTTGCCTACAGAATCCAAGAAATGTAGCCCTGTCAAATGTATAGGTGCACAAACTTCACAAGTCTTCACACACACACAAAAAAAAAAAAAAAAAAAAAAAATTCCCCCCCCCCAAAGAAAAAAAAAAAAAACCCACACCAAAGAAACCCCAGCATAGGAAGTCATTAACTTTACCCATCACAATTTGAAATTCCAGTAGAAAAAGGTGTTGATGTTTCAGAATTCAGAAGACTTCAAAAGGCTCAATCTGTCACTACAGCAGAAAGTGCCAGTGCAAGCACTGCTTCCTTTCCTTTTGCCATGGAAGCTCCTTCCAACTTGGCTGGCCTTGGCCTTGCAGGGTAGCAGGAGCCAAGGAGCCTTCCCCCTTTCTCACAGGGTCCAGGGGACCAAGCCAAGCTAGGAGGGAGAGGGCTTTTTTGTCCTCCTAAGACATTTGGTTTTCAGTTTTGCAAAACCTCAAGAATTTAAAAAAATAGCTAATGATGTTCACAAAACCTCAAATTCTACTGGGTTTACTCATTCCCCCTGCTATATTAAGACTTAGTCTTTATATCTATATATGTAGCTGTTTGGTGTGTTTTCCACAAGACTTTGAACTGCATTGGGATAACTCTCATCAGGAAGCTACTCTGGGATTACAGTTGGAGAAGAGAATGCAGCGAAGTGTTTAAGAGACCAAGAAGGTATATTTGAGAGTTTCGTGAATTATTTGTACATTGATATGGAAAGCCTTTTTACAATAGAATTTTTTAAGTCAATAAAATGACAGTAAAGAGACAAATTTTATTCTGACTGCTTTTAACCAGCTGCCTCATAACAAATCTTTCCTTTCCATCTCTGTGAGTGTTACAGGAGTGAAGGATTGATAACATATTGTTTTGAGCTTAATGGTTTACATATATGATGATGACCTTTGAGAAGACAGTTTTGATTGTAGTCTTTCCACAACCATGAAAATGCTCACTGCTCACTTTCCCTTGGCCACCTTGGAAGAGGCAAACATCTTCTTTCCAAGATTCCTGATGGAACGTCTCAAAGAAACAAATATGCACTCTGCTTTCCGCAGTGAGCCAATGTACATGTACAAAAATTGGAATAACGTTCACGTATCTCAATTTACCTACTTTTTCAGTGCAAAGGGAAAGTGAACAATGCTAATTAGAGAGATTATAAAGTCAGATTTGCTAACATATAGGAATGCAACTGAGGTAACAGTACATCTCATACTAATGGTTTTCTGTAGTGTTTTACCTTTCATTGCATTTTGCTTCAGACCAGCCATCTGACATGAGCGTACCTCCTTTAGGGACGGAGAGAGAGACTTGGGTGATTTCTCTGAGAACATGTTGTAAGTACTCCAGCTAAATGCAGATTTTGAGTCCTGGAATAGAATACACAAGGGAGAGTGAATTCATCTAGGGTGAAGGAGAAAGTTACTTTTGACAAAGCTTTATGTACGCTTTAATTTAAGTTCTGGTGCCAGATAAAGGGGCATCATAATCAGGTACTTAGTCGTCTGCTCTTTGTTTCAGAGGAAGTGTTTTGGGCTTGTTTTAGGCCTTCCTTAAGTAATTTCCAGGTACAAAGTATATACAGATACAAATGCTACTGCATTCTGTCAGAACAAATGGCCATAGACTGCACAAGCACCAGTTGGTATGCTTTTACAATAAACTTGTCAAAGAGAGAAATACTGCTGCCACCCTTTTGCAAACTTCATCTTTACTCAAAAAAGGTTTGTACACAAAAACTTGTGCAGTGGTTTCAGCAGGACAACTTTGAGTTTAAAGCTAAGTCCATGTTTAAGTGTTTTGCTACATGATTTAGCTGGTGTCAGACAGTAAGTTATGGAAAGAGCCATACATAAGTGGAACCCAAGGCTCCTAACTCATGGTCGGAAACTTGAATCTGGAAACTCTTTTTTTTCCTCGGTTCTTGTAGTACATATGACAAAACAAATATCCATCTACAAACAGTTAACTGTGTCCTTAATCATTTTACAGGATTTTTATATTCTCTCCCCACATGTGAGATGCTGAACATATTAAGACTGCCAAGTATTTCCAGCCTCCAAAAAGGAACATTCCCCTATGAAGTGCAGCGCAAATGAGCACTGAAAATGCACTGTAAATCCCATGTTGGTGCTGTGGGTTAAAAAAAATAGAACTTTTTACCCGATTCAGAACAGATTTATTACCCAAAGACCTGCTTTTATTAAAACTTTGTTACATAGTTTCACATTATATCATGGAAGTATTGATGTTTTCACTTATAACAGGAAAGGAATAGTTCACTACAGCACTGACTTCTAAACAACTAAGACTATCTTTATTATCCAGGCTGTAATATTATAATTTTTATTTTATTTGCAATACTGTGCTTTCTGTATGTCAAATGGGATTTAGTTTTTTGTATCTACAGACATTCAAAACCAACCCAATCTCAAAGCTTTTACAAGATTTGGATTAAATCCTTATTTAGAAGTAAAACGTACTGAAGTTGACAGTAGCTTTAGCTGAGAGGTAAGTGAATACAACTAAAATTATAATTTTGGTGTCCAGCTGGATTCTAATAGTTGTTCGGGGGAACAGATGCCATTCATTTCAGGAGGAGGTAGAGCCAAAGTATTTTTGAAGGCTTGGGCCTAGTTTCTTTTCATTTAGTTAGGTTAAACAAAATACCAAATGCTTACCGAGAGCTTAATATGTTACAACAAATGTTTGAATTATTTTAGTGTAAAAAGAACGTTTTATTGCAACGAGGCCCACACTTTTGTTTCACCAGAATTATGATGGGCCCTTGCCTTACCTGCACAACTGCCCTGTGAAATGTGGGTTATTCCCTCTGCTGCATGTGTTGACTGCTGAGGGGCCCCACCCTGAGGGGACTTTAGGTGCAAACACAGGACAGGACTCCTTTTCTTGGCAGACATGCAGACCTATGTCCAAGGGTGCTGCCTCTGCTACACTTACTCCCTCCTTACAACATCTGGACATCTGAACCCTTCTCCTTAGCCCCCATTTTTGTACATGTACAGCAGGTTGGCTGGCTGACAGCAAAGTATGGCCTCACCATACTTTGGTGCAGTCTGGAGAGACTGAGAGGGACAACTGGGTAGAGAAACTGAATGGAAGAAAGCTCCAACAGGCAAAAAATTTGAAAGGCCACAGAGAACAGCCTGGGGGTTTGATAACTCTCCATATGTTCAAAATTCCCACAGATGGAGTCATGAGTCCCACAGGATGAAGTGAAGAGATGAAAGAAGGCAATTCATGAAACTACTGCTGCTGGCTGTGTCTCTAACTGGGATAAAGAGCATCATTAAGCTGTGGCCTGATAATGATTATGAAGATTAAAGCTGAACAAATAATTCCCCTTTTTTTTTTTCTCTAATATATGTTTTGCCTCTTTTTCCCCTCATAAGGACATCCACACCCAGACCACATCTTCTGCTAGCACCTTAATTATTTGGGTGTGCTCATATAGCCGTTACTTGCATTGTTGATAAATATTTAAAATCCAAAGCATCTTGCTCAGGTATAAATGGTTAGAGGAGTCAGATGGCAGAATTAAATATTTTGCATTTTCCTTCTCTACAGGGCTTATCTTAGCATAAAAGCTACCATGAGCTTCCTTTGTTAAATGCACCTTGCTTTTATCCAGTTTTTCTCCCTAACTTCATTTATTCCTTGTTTCAGGAGTTAAAGTTCATTGTGCTTTACTGAGATCTGATTTGCTGTCTCTTCTCCTTTACGAAATATATATTAATTTTACCCATTTTCTGTGAGACTGTCCCAGATAAGACAGATTCAAATTACTTACTTCTGGGCTTGGAACCTCCAGTGACAGTTTCTTCAAAGTCCTGGTGCAGAAATTATCTCATGATTTCAAAATTTTGGGCATGTCTGACTCTGGGAGTCTGGTCTTTTCTTCCTCCTCAGATGTTATATTTCTTTTCAATACTCTTCATTAATTTATTTTTTCACTTTTTTTTTTCTCTTTTCTTTTTCTGACTTGTATTCAAAATCAATGTATATTTTTGAAATATGAACACCAGCAATGGATATAGCTCTCCAGTGAAATATGTGAAAAAAATATTTTCCCTGTTCTACTTGGTATTTGCCTATGTACATGTGTCCAAGATGCAAGTGCTTTTTCATAATCCTGTTGTAGTGCTTGATGAATTGTTCAATTAATTATTGCATTATGATCCTTTAAAAAACTTGATTAGAGTCACTGCTTCCTGTGTTCTCATATTTCTTTGAATTAAATTGTGTGTTCTTAAGGGATGCCACCTCAAATACTTACGTAATCTGAAGAGCTCAGCAGTTTTGGTATTTTGTTTCAGGTACATATAACTACTGAACATGGCTGCAGTGAGAAGAGCCCTTTATAGGACCTCTCTGCACTACTCTCTTCAGCCACCCACAGTGAAGATCTTTCAGTTATAACTATTATTGCAATCAAAACAGTTACTATGCTCTATTTACAAGTGCTTTTTATCTATGATGAATCTATGGTGAAAAGATTCTTGAGATAATAATTGACAACCTCATAATATACACATCAGCAGAAGAATTTAAATTTTCCTCAGAAAAGCCTTTAATTATTTTCTTGATCCTTCTCTCAAGGAAAGTTAAATTTCTGTCTTTGAGAATATATTTTTGTACTAGCTTTCCTACTAAATTTCTTAATAAGTGCTCTCTTAGGACTGAGATAGAAAAAGTCAACCATGTTTTTCTTCCAAAGTAAATAATGTAACTTTGATCAACTATTTCATTAAATTTAGCAAATGCTCTCTCCTTCCTTTGGGCGCCAGAATTACTGTGGCACTTTGATGTACTCGAGGGTGGCAGAAGGAGGTGCCCAACTACCACCCTCTACATCCCAGAAGTATTGAAGTGCTTTTTACATAAAGCTGGTCATATCTCTTTATTTATTGTTTCAGACATCCAAAATCATACTAAAATTCCTTTGGCTCCCACATTCAAAAGGAATTAGCAACTGAGCCTCTGTTTTTTAAGCAACTCAACACACCTTCAGAGTGACTAGTTCATATAATGTAAGTCTATGAAGATGTAATTCTATTATTCATTAGAAATGGGCTTTTATGAGGGGTTGTTTTTCAATTTCTATATAAAATTTTGGAGGGAAAGTGATATTCCTGCCACTGAATTTTGGATACTAAGTGAAAAACAACATGGTTGTTTGGAGTAGCTCTTCTTAAAGACTTTTAGACCTTGCTTAAAATTTCAGTTTTCTGTATCGCTTGCAACATATTACTGTGTTAAGAAGATGTTACTAGATAGTCTATAGTCCTGTTCAGGTTTGATCTTGAAGAAACATTCCTGGACAACTGTTATGCATTTCTCTTCAGACATAAAGTATACACTAAGGCGTATTCCCTGCATCAACATCTGACTAAGAACTGTAGCTACAACTTTCAATGACTTATGCCTGTATGAGTCCCCTTGAGACCACATTCTTACGTGCAATGAGGAGCCATTTTCAATATAATAAAGTTTATGTTTTCAAATTCAGTGGAAGTTTATAAAATAGTTAAAAGTTGGTTATTTTTCATACCATCAGAGATGGTTAACTCACTCTTATTTTGTGTCCTTTATTAATTTCTCAGTGTTCTCTTGTAATTTTCTCAGATTCATGTCCAGTATAAGTAAGTTAGTGGAATATTAGTTGTGTCTACATTTTTTGTGCCAAAATTAGATTGAGGTTCTTTGTTTGTTGAAAATCAAGTTGTTAGTAATTAATAAAAATCTATCTGCCTGACCTTTGTTTAGAATTACTATTTTAGGCTCTTGCGTTGAAAAGTGAAGCTAGACACTGCCTCTAAAAGAATGCAATTCACTCTGTAAATGAAAGTGATGCAATCTCTTTAGCCAGCCTAGAGTTCCTTGTTTGGAGTTCCTTGTATGAATATATTCAGCCAAATACTGCTTCCAGTCTCTTAAACCACCTTCTGCAGGGAGATGATAGATGACACATAACCAGAGGATGAGGTTATTTGCACCACATGTCCTAAGTGGCTTTCACAGGGTTGCTTTTTTATGCTGAAGTGTAAACTTGTATTTCCTCCCTCCTTTCTCCTCAGAAGTGTGCGTCACTCCAGTGTAAATAGGATGTAAATTTGAGTTACGTCTGTGTCTCTCTTGTTATGTGTTCCTTAAAAGACTGCCATGAGATGATCACTATATTGACAGCTTCAACACATCGCAAAGAAACAGTAACAGTTAAACTTAGAGGGTTGCAGTTCAAACAAACTTGAAAGACTAATTATGTCTAATTATTCTACTATTCTATTATTTGCCAGACTAATCTGGCTAATTATGTGAGTAGTGCAGCCATAAGTGTACAAGTTGCTCATTGAGCATTGCTACTATCTCAATTAAGAGGGTGTCTATTACCTTTTAAACATACAATAGTGACTTCTGGTCCTGGTAGGACACAGTCTGCCTTTATCTTATAAATCTGCAATGATTAGTTTTAACAGCAAAATCAGTAGCTTTCAACTGCCTTATATAAGTGGTCTCCACAAGTCAAATCTGTGGAAGAATGCAAAAGAAAATAATCTCAAATTACTGTTGGAAAAAAGACAATGAAAGCTGTTTTCTGAGGCTTGGCTGGTTAGAATGCTGATTTTCTTAGAAATTCAGTCGCAGATATAATTAAAACGTCATCGAACTTCTGCATCACTGAGGTCTGTGTTAAGTTGAACAAAGAGCCAAAAAGAAATGTGTTTTAGAACTTTCGTAACAGAAGGTCAGCCCAAGATCTTCTTTGATCTTTACTGGATTGCTTTATAGGCAACCTATTTCACAACTGCATTTAGTCATCTGTCTTCATGATAAAAAGCACATTTGGTGTATGTCTGTGCATTGTAAAAGCGGTAAGCAGGTCATGGCACAGCACCGTGAAAGGAGAATTGTAAAACTAATGGGATTGTGCTTGCTGAGAAAGAAAAAATGTCAAATAGGAAATTGAGATTTTGGAAAATTCTGATTGTGATGGATTGAGAGCTGCCCTAACTATAAAAACATATTTTTTTTTCTCAGTTAACTCAGAAGCTGGTTATATAACTCTTAACTGTACGACTGTTAGTCTTTCTGTGGTCGACAGAGAGACACAGGCATTTCCAAAGGATGATTCCCCACTTCTTAAAAGCAAGTCTGGAATGAGCAAGATCCAAAATTCTTACCAAAGACCAAAATTAACAAAATATGACTTTAAAGGTTGCAGTGACAGTAAATGACTGAGTTGTCAGAGTTCACACATTGTTCTGATATGCCTGAACACAATTTTTTCCCTAGTGTTGCCATGTGTCCAACATTTTGAAGGCCCTTTGGGTCTTTCCTGCTTAATCTCTATGAGTTAATAATTTGTTCTTTGACTAGCAAGTTGTTACCTGTTCTCACAATTCAACATGTGGCCAAAAGAAGAAATATGAAAAATGTAGATACTGAAAACTAACAAAGTGTGAAGAACAAAGAATGAATGCCTAAAATCCCAGAGTCAATGAATGAGGACATTAAGTCCATCATACAGAAAAAGAGAATATGCTAAATTCAGGTATAGTTTTGGGTGTTTAAGTCAATACTAGACTCAGATTCTGAAGGGAGGTAATTTCCCATTGACATTCTAAGCTTTGTAAGAGCAAGATAAACCAAGACAGGCTGGTAGGGTAAAAACTGCAAATTATTGCAGCTCTTATACCACACCTCATTATTTAGAGGTTCTAAAAGTGATACAAGACCCAATGAAAACACTCAGGAATTCCTTCATGTCAAACATTTGCCCACAGGTTGGATTGTCAGTACAGGCTTCTGCCAAAAATTGCAGAGACTAAAGAGTGGGAAGAGCAGTGGCTGAGTAATGATGCAGGCTTTGGACAAGGATAGTCCTACCCTTTCCTGCAGGTTTCACACGTATCTCTTGGGAGCCATGAACCCAGCCTCCTAAAAGGTCAGTTCTGCAGTGAGGGGGCTAAAACTATGAAAATTCTCTATCAAGTCAGTGTCTCTCTTGAACATAATTTCTTTTGCTACTATACTCCAATGTCTTTCTCTTAAAGAAGTGCCCCATGCATGACACCAATCACATGATGTCCTTCCTGCCCTCATCTCTCGTCTACTACCCAAATGTCCTTCCATCTTCTGACCAGCACTACTTTCTCCCACTCTTGACTCCTGTGATCTGATCTTCAAAGTAACTCCCAAACTACTTTCTCAGCATTTCCAAGTCAGCCTGCTTGCTCTTTTAATTGAATTTTGATATTTTATTCCAAAAATGGGGATGCAAAGCTGCTTCTAAATGATGGTTTTTGTATGAGTTGAGGATATCAGATGTAAGATGTGCTCATTCGAAATTTAGAAAAAACCTTCCCAAGTATTTTTTTCCTAAAAATTTCTAAAAAAATATCTCTGGGACAGACTCAAAAGCAGAAAATTTTAATTGAGAGTATTAGAATAGGAAAAACTTAAAAGCTGATAAAAAGAGAATCAAATAGCCTTAATGCTGAAATGTTGATATCTACACTGCCTGTGACATTTCTATCACATATAAAGCAGTTGGTATTTGGGATAATCCAAAAGTATCAGATTACCTACCCTACCAAATATTAAGCATTAAGCAAACAGAAGAGATTTATGTCAATAGGAAATAGAAGTTGACCCTCACTGTGTAGGAATGTTCCTAGGAAGGGAGGATCAAGGACTTTTCCCTAGTCAGACCATGATCTGTTGAGTGATTATTCTAATAAGAAATTTGTCTCTAAATCTCTGCCTCGTCCAAAAGGTTGAAGTTAAGTATGACTGGGGAAAACAAACAACGAAAACCAAACAATAAACTGATAAAAACATCCTTGAATCCTGTACTGATTAAAACATTAATTTGGACTTATTTTATGGACAGATACAAACTGAACTGGCATCAATACAGTTTCCTAAAGCTTAAAACATAAAAGAAAATCCTCACTAAATACACAGCTCATGTTTCAAGCAGGCAAATGAAGATAAAAGTGATCCTCATTGTATAAACCTCTGGAAGTAGAAGGAGACTTGCAGGAAAACTTAGACATCCAAGAAAAGTGGCATGCACTTCTCACAAAGTCACAAAAAACTGCTCATAAAGTGTAGCTGATCCTTTATATTTTTCAGAAAATTTTGCATGCCTGACATTCTTTCTTGTCGGTTCTGTGTATTCAGTTTACATAAAAATGCTCAGCTAAAAGTAAAATCTACAGGTGAAATGTCTGATGCTTCTTGCACCACAAACATATAAGATTTTGTTTTGTTGATTCTTTTACCCATGAGACTTGGGAAGTCTCAGATGGTTACTACTAAATTGTATCCTAGAGACCAACATGAAAAGAACTTCTCAACTTAAATGGATGGCCATAAGTAACTCCTCATTACAGCTGCATTTGGCAGGGAGTGAGAAGAGGTTGCTAAACTATACATCAAACTGGGAAGCTGTGCCAGGAAAACATGCATTTCTGTAGTTGACACAGCAGTGTGCAGTGTCTCAGCATTATAGTATATGGAAGAAATTCTGATGTCCCTACTCAGTTTTTAATCATTCTTTAGCCAAAAATGTCACAGAATGAAACAGGAACAGTACCAGAATAAAGACTGAGTTATAGTTGGGATTGACAGTGGTTTACTGTTTCAAAGTACTATTCCAAGTACTCCAAAATTTGCATATAACCCTGGTTGTTTGGCAAATTGTTGGACTCCTGAGGCTGAAGGTAGGGTTTGTGTCCCAGGTCCAAGGTTATTTTAGCAATTGATTCCAAAGTGCCCCCCTCCCGTACCCATGGAACAGCACACAAAGCCACTCAATCCATCATTTTCTATGCACAACTAAGCCTCAAACCTTGGCTAAACCTTTCTCAAAAATGAACCAAGATCTTTTGGATATATCTCAAGCACATAATAGCCATGGTCTTTTAGGCAAAGAGGTAGTGGGAAGGGGTTCACATACAAACTTTCTCAAGGTTTAAGTTAGAAGCTCAAAGCCAGACAGGAAAATGAGCTGAAAGAAGCAACATGTTAATGTTGAGGCTTTGTGTGTGTTGAGTAGCAAAGGAACTCCACACATAGACTGACTCAGTGTCTGTGAGGCTCAAAGAGACAGGTAACCTAAACTTCACATTTGGTGCCTCTGGAGAACCTGCAGTATTCCTGCCATCTGCCAATGGGTGTGTTCTGGGAAGTTTCCATGGTCATGTACAACTGTATGGAATGCGTGTACATCTGTGTCCTGAGCCATGGGTTGTCCAGTCTGGGCAATGACAGAAATGTGTTATGCCTACTTTCTGGCCTGCAGACTGGATTTCTTTTCCAAGAAAATGAAAAAATAAGAATACATGAGGTCATAAGCAAGGGCCTAGAATTTGCATGGATCTCATCCTGATGCTGTTTGAAATATGAATTATATAGAATCATATAATATTTTGAGTTGGAAGTTCAGGCCTTTCCCTTGGGTCCTGTCACTGGTCACCACAGAGAAGAGATCGTGTCTGTCCCTCCTCATTCCCTCACAAGGAAATTGTAACTGCAATGAGGTCTCCCCTCAGCCTCCTCTTCTCCAGGCTGAACAGACCAAGTGATCTCAGCTGCTCCTCAAAAGTCTTCCCCTCAAGGCCCTTCACCATCTTCATTGTCCTCTTTGGGACACTCTTTAACAGTTTAATGTCTTTCTTACATTCTGGTGCCCAAAACTGCACAAAATATTCAAGGTGAGGCTGCCCCAGCGCAGAGCAGAGCGGGACAATCCCCTCCCTTGCCCGGCTGGCAATGCTGTGCCTGATGCCCCCCAGGGCATGGCTGGCCCTCCTGGCTGCCAGGGCTCTGCTGACTCATGTTCAACCTGACATTGACCAGGACCCCAAGGCCCTGCAGGTACCCTGAAGGATTCTGTAGGCTACTCTCCAACCTCTCATTCCCCAGTCTACACATACAGCCAGGATTGCCCCATTCCAGGTGCAGAATCTGTCACTTCAGCTGTTAAAATGCATACGTCTGCTATGTGCATGCAGAGCTGAAAGCTTGGAGCATACAAAGATGTCATAATGTAGCTATAACCCAATGCATATAAAATCAGTTTTGCATTTTTGTGCACAAAAGACTTTTTCAAAGTGTTTGAAGGTCTATATATAGATTCCAGTTTTAGAAATGTTTTTCAAGGAAATTAACACTAATGTACTAGCTAGGATTATCTTGGCATACTTCCTGACAAAAAGAGCTGAATATAAACAAGGCACAAATCACTGGGTTGTGTGGTCAAGGGATCCATCATGCAGATCCTGTAGAAAAACTTTTCATAACTCTTCCAGATGCTTCTCAGATGATTTCTTGGAGTGTACAGTGCAAGAGGGTGGTACGGAGAGGAGAGGAGAGGAGAGGAGAGGAGAGGAGAGGAGAGGAGAGGATGCATTAATTGCATTTCTTTGTTTTCAGAAGTTGAAGTTTATATTACATTGAGTAGCAGCTTTTGTGTCCTAAGCTCTGTAATAACAAAGTTCAGAGAATTTTCATTTAAATATAGCTAAGACCATAAAACTTTAACACTGTGTCTGTTCTGAGTTTTTTTAGAAGTGTCTTGAAGGAGATTTGATATTCTAAGAAATTTCAAGAAAACGTATCATTTGTCTCTGAGTTCTAACCAGTCAGACAGCCACTGAGGAACTCCCATGACTCTTTCAAGTCCATGTAATTTAAAAATTACAAACCATGGAAAGTCATAAGTCTGCAAATAGTGTGAGTACATCAGTCCCCTGGTTGTTATGTAATGCATATTTTAATTGAGAAAAAATGTTATTGATATTTATCATAACTATATGTTTATACACTGTGGTTAGCCAACTGTGAAAAATATCTCCATCAGCTATTTCCTTTCTCTGTCATGGTTTGCAAAAAGTCTTCTGGAATATTTTAGACAAGAAATATGAAACTACTTTTTTACACATTCCATTAGGACTATATCCTCAGTCCAAGAAAGAAAGTGGTGGAGAATAAGTTGAGCAGGGAGTAGACTCATCTAGTCAAATGTTCATTGGCTTGTATCAGAAATCTTGGACAAAATCTTGACAACTCTGCAGAAAAAAAGAAGAGATGTATATCTGAAAAAAATTGACTGGGGAAGGAATTAAAGATGTGAGGCATTCCCCATTGTATATAGGAGTTCTTTGGCTGATGTAACAGAAAGTGCATAGTATGAGCAAGTTTTTTTTCATTTGCTTGCTTTTTGGATTTGGCACAAAGAAGTCTTTACTGACATGCAGTGATTGATGCTGTACATGACAACAGTAAGATTCCCTTCACTTTCTCTTCTCTGTTTGCATGAGTGATGACTGTAATGACTCTCTCCGTTCTTTTGTTCCCTCCCTGAATTGCTCTTTGCAGTTGCCAAGTTGCTTTGTACCTGATTTGTCAAAAGAAAATCTTCTCTTTAGAACTCAAACCTAGCAAAAGAAATCATCTGAGGTTGGTTCAGTGGTTTCCAGAACAAACCAGAGTCCTCATAGGCTGGGTGTTATTTGCTTGCCTTCTTCTCTTACATGTTATATTTTTTTGATTGTTTCTGATTCATTTTCTTCTTTCAGTTCTACATGTCATGGTGGTAGATCTAATTAAATTTTTGAAATGAAATAAAATAATGCTTTTGAACCTGTATAGCATTTGCTTCTCATTAAACACCTCTGAGAAGAGTCTGAGAAGTGAATTGTTTGATGCTAAGTGGAATTCCCTGCTGGGAAAAAGACAATATGCAGAAATGACACTTGCAGCTTTTTAGTTCTCCCCAGATGAGATCCTTCTCACAGTAACATGAGGGGCAGGGTTTCCAGATGTCACTGTCTCCAAGGGAAATGAGAACTTCCGTTTACATGACCCGTAAAATATGTTTCACTTCAGTGCACACTACTATGCCAGGAGTGCAGTACAGAATCAGTTCTGTATCCCATAGCCTTAGGGGATGACAAAATATAGGACTACAAAGAAATCTGTGGTGGGTGAAGTACAGTTCAATTCATGTTACGTTGAATCTCAACATTTGAAATCAATTGAGAAGGGACTGATTATATTTAAACCCTGGATGCCCTTTCCAAGAAGAAAACAAAATAGTTCATTAGAAAAAAAAAAACAAAACAAAACAAACAAAACCAAAAACAACCCAAACTAACACACCTGTGCTCTCTGAATCTAGAAAATGAGCAAATGCTCCTTGATATCCTTGATACAATCAATGGAAGATATGTGACTGCCATCTACTAGATGACCTGAAGACTAAAAAAAAGGCACAACTTGTGTTCTGGATAAGCTCAGCTAAACCTGTCTACACTAACTTACATGTCAAGTGGGGCAAATGCACATTCAAGTGCTATATTTCGCTGAAAAAAATTATTGTAAATACAAACCAGCACTTTTTGTTCTAGTCACTGAATTTGCAGATCGGAGAAGGAGAATTTTCCCATCTAAAACCTTTAGTACAACTTAATTTGACTTTTCTCTAGTGACTCTGTCAAGGCTGAGTTGGTTTACTGCAATTGAGGAATGGACCTGATGTGCATTACAGAAAATGTATAGATTTCTTTCTTACCAAGCAGTACACAGTTTCAAGTGATACCATTGGATCTCCATATTCCACTTAGAATGATCTATTTATTCAGCACATCCCTCTGAGTCTATTTTGAGAGTTAGCCCATGAACATGATCTTTAGAGGACAGATTTTCTCTGCTTCCTGCCTAGATTCAGGAGTAGTTCGGTCACTTAAAAAAAGGTTTCCTGGTTTTTGAAAAGACTGGGGTTTCAGATATGTCCAAAACTCATTTTGCTCTCTTTCTGGGTCAGACATTGAAATGAGATTGAAACCATGATGCTGGCATGCACTTACATAGTGAATTTTGAGACCCCTCAGGGACATGAACAGGAACCAACAGTTATTGATATATGAACCAGCATGCTGTAGGTGCAGGGTCTGGGGTAACTAGTGCTTTCTGTGATACTGGATACAGTCACCTCCGTATTTCCAGTTGTTTGTCCAAGTTTTGTGCATAGAATAATTTTAAAGGCTATACGGAGCTGTGGAAAGTACATTAAGAAAGTAGCAACTCCTTAAGTACCTTTCCTGCCTACGCACTAATGAAAAGACCATTGCAATACTTTTCTTCATTTTCCTTCCTTCATTTGCTCTTAGTTCTTCTATCTATAATTGCTACATTGCTATTCACATGAATAACACCCAAATCCTATTTTTGCTAAACATGACAAAGGAAAATGTTATGGATTGGGGCTGTTACTTGAGGAGGTATTAAAGAAGGACGCTGAGAACTGTATAAGTTTTCAGAACCTTGCAAAGGGAGAAGAATATGCAGGAGAGAAGGAAGAATCAAGTTATGAGTAGACTATACATGTGAGAAAGGTACAGGGTCTAGGTCATTCTTCACTATCAACAGAAATTTCCCTGGTTTTTTTCCTGAAGAAGCTGTTCTGTTCACTGCAGTCCTAAGATTCAGGTGCTTGTGACCTGGGATCCTTTGTAGCCAGTTGGAAAGGCTGAAACTGTCATTCCTCAATAGTGATGATGGTGACTGAAAGGAAAGGTGAATTACAAAGTTCTCTTTATATAAGTGTAAGATTTTCAGCACAAAAGCCATGAGGTCATCTGTTCAGATTGAATTTACCACAAAGAACATGTCATGTTTTCTTAAAGTGATGATCTACAGAAGAAATATAATTTAAAAAATAGGCAGAAAAGGAAAGGTTGAGGAGTTGGAGAGAGAAAAATGCAGAGAGGAGAAAAAAAAGTAAGCCACTAGAAGTGGAAAAACCCCATTAATAAAATAAGTGCTATAAAGAGATTTCTTTGCTATGCATTACTCAAGAAATATTGCTCCGGCCTACTGGAAAAGTAGTGTCATTTTTGGATGGCAGTGATGTTCTACCTGAGTCAACCTGGTATGTACCATAACCCCATATTTTGAGAAATGCCTTGTCAGGAAGTAAAGACTTCATTTATGTAGACATGGAAAGGAAATAATAAACCCCATTCTTTCCACTCATATTTTTGCTGAGTGGAATAAGGCTCCCTGTATCTTACCATCTCAGCCAGATAAACATTCTGCTGAAATTGTGTTATTTCACAGACCTCAGCAGAAGCCCCATGGGCCATTTGCCATATTGTCTGACCATACAATCCAAATAACCCACCAATATCAAACAGTGATAACATAGAGAAAAGGATTCAGTGGAAGACAGTGAAATAAGTAACTGTATTCTGTTGTGAGGAATTATCAGCAGAATTTCTCAGCATGATGCTAATGACATTATTATGCTACAAAAGATACATTCTACCAGTTGAAGAAACTGCCTGGTGTGTTAATAATTACATGATAACAGCATTTTCTATAAATTTCAGTGAAAAGACAGAGGAAAAACATAAACCAATCTTTTTTCTTAGAACTAGAAAGGTGGACTTACAGAGGTTTTCCAGTTCTAGGTATGAAAACAGACAGACATGGTCTTCACTGCCATAATAGCAAATGCAACTAGGATTAAAAAAAGTTTTTCAAGCAAATTAAATAATCATTATATGCCAACTTAAATTTCCCCACAGATAAAAGTAACTTACTAGTTTGGTTTTTCCAACCAAATGAGATTCAGTTTCTCAGGCTCTGGGGATGAGGGGAGAGAGACTCTTGTTTCATCTTTTCTTGCTGTTCTTCAATGGTTTGTGAGGGAATAGAAAATAGCAACCTCAATGGGAAGAAGGGAGTAGTAGCTCTTTCTGAGAACATTTCCATACTTTACATGGTCAATAAAATGAATCGAAATGCTTAAAAGAGATTCAGGACTCTCCTCCACAACTACTCTAGATTATACTGAGTGGCAGTTATGCAGAGGGTAAGGGCTTAGTCTTTTCTAAAATATTTTTCTTAAAAATGTTAGCCCAGCCTGAAAATGAGACAGAGTGTGAGGGATAGAGTTTTCGTGTATGTATGCATGTGTATAGAGAGAAAAATAAAATAAATAAAAATTACTGGATGCCCACTTGTGGAATTTGTTACTGGTTAAAAAAAAAGTAGTAAAAAAATTCCTTATGCTTGAGGCAAAAAAAAAAAATAAATTCAGCTTTTTACAGCAATAGCCACACAGATCAAATGCCCACAGAGATCAGGAGCACTACACATTGTTAAAATGGTCGTCAAAAGTACAGTTCCTGTGGCTTCCCTCATGTATCTACCAAGAAATAGCAGAAACATGAATGGTGTCATAAGGTGTGTAAAGTGAAGAAATAAGAAGCAAGTATTTCCAGTTTTGAAAACTAAATTTTTGAGAGAAAAATATTAAAGATTTCTTGCACAACTTTAATATGTCTTGAGGAAAAAATTCTCTTGAAACCACAGGTTTTTTTCCTCTCAGAAACCTTTTACTAAAAGTAATAATAATAATAAAAAAGAACATTCCTAAGTGTGGAAAAAATCATTTAACCTTTCTAAACATAAATCATCATCTCCCCCCACTTTGTTTCTCTAGCACAGAGCACCTGCTTTTGCTTTGTCCGGCTCTGGCTGCATATTAAATCTCCTGACTTTTCCTAGAGAAGGAATGTGTCTTCTCTGCAAACTGCCTTGCAGTCAGCACTTGGTTTGCAAGAGAAACCTAATCTCTGAGAATCTTCAGAGGGCAAACCAATTTCCTAAATCACATAGGTCTAAATAGTGGAATTGTTTTAAAATCCAAGTTGGGTTTTTTGTTTGATTTGGCTGGGTTTTTTACTCTAAGTTGCTTTGAGGAACCTCCTCACCCCTTCACTGTGAGTTTGCTTTTGAATAAATTGCAAAATGGGAACATGCTGCCATCACCAATAACATATTTGTGCTGCCTATATGTTTGATGAATCTTGTTATTCCTATAGCTCTGTGCTGTCTATAAAATCTGTCTGCATGCAGGTTAAAGGTGCTTTTTTGTGCTACTCTTCCAGAATAGCTGTTGTGCTTGAATGTCACAGATGTTCTCACCTTCCATAACCTGCAGATAAGCCTCAGACCCCACAGCTTTCCAGTCCATTTTTTCCAGAGAGGAAGATATGGCAATAAACGCAGAGCGTGGGAAGTAGAATTTGCTCTTTTCTTTCTTGCTGTTCATGAAGATCTGCTCATACATTTCTCCAGTGCCTTTCTCTTTTTTTTAGTATTTAATTACAGAGAGGAGGCACACACCAGCTGTACTTGTGTGCCCCTGTATACACACAATTTCATTATTCAAAGCAAGAGCAAACAGCACAACTGTCTCCATCCTCCTTCAGTTTTTTAATGAACATTTTTCTTTTGTTATCTCCACTTTCTGAGCCACTCTTCAATATGACTGCAATGCTCCACCCCAGAGTTGCATGCTACCAATGCATAGAGTGCAGATGCCCCAATATGAACAGTATTTCATGTTCTTGAGTATAAAGTTAGTATAAGTGACACAGCAGACTACAGTAATTTTGAGTGATGAGTTTCTGTTAGTTTAATTATACTACATATCCATCTTTTGCCCCTTTTTTTTCTCCCACCTTATATTTCATTTCAGGAAAGCACATAAGCCAATAAATAACAAGCTTAATAGATTTATTGTTTTCAACAGGGCTACTCATGTGCATGAAATCTAGCATGTGCCTAAGCATTCAGGTAAAGCTGCCTTAATGGCAAAATCATAATTACTGTCGAAACCCCTATGTTTCACTTAGAAGTGTCTAGTTTTAACTGTGATTCTTTTACTGGATGATTAGCATTTTATAGGGAAAAGGACAAATACTCGTGTAATTTCTAAACACATTTCATGTCTGCCTACCAACAAAAAACAGAGTTTGATTGGAGAAAATTCTGTTAAGTGGGTGTTTCCTTGCCTCTAACCCCTCAAATTGCTGCTATATAAGGTAGGCAAGCCCTGACAGGTCAGCACATCCATCCATTAACTTTTGTCCACTGCTTTGTAGTATTAAGATATGTTGTCCCATCAGATGTTCATCTGCTGAGTCAGATGCAGCATCCCAATGCCAACTGATACTGTGGTCAAGGGAAGGTCTATAAAAAATGTAGATTGATGAAAAATACCAATAATGTATAGTGACTGATACCTCTGAGAAGGTACTGGAGCACACACTCCTGTAGGTCACTACTGTTTACTTGAAATGAAAGCTCCAAGAAAGGCCCTTGTTCTATGTGGCATTATCTTTGTGACACTATTCAGTATGTTGGTGCTTAAGTTTTCTTATGTGTATAAAGAGGGGAGAAACTGGCCCAGCTAAAAGTTAATAAGAGAACTGCCAAACTGCCATTCATTTTAGTACAGCTAGGAATGCAAGTAATGTTCATAATGTGAATGCAAAATAACTTCCAAAGTTGATAGTGCTCTTCTAACATTACAAGTTAAAAGGCATAAGCCAAATCATGTGTTCTTTGCTGCTTTTAATCAGTAATGGGAAAAAAAAAAGTGGCTAAAACCAAAAAGAAGATTAAAGGCATGTGACTGAACTCTTTTGTCATTTGCTTTCAGTAATGTGTATGCTTTATCAAGCCTCAAGGTCAAGTGTGGTCATTTAGATCACACCGTATATTGTGTTTTATACTGCCTGAACTGTAGTTCTCATATTCTGCAAGCTAATAGCGATGATGTTATTACACATTTTCTTGTGCTTTTATGCACAAATTACATAAAAATTTCTGATATATTCCTCTGTTTCAGCTGGTGACATAATAATCTCATCCCATAGTCACTTTATATACCTAACAATTGAAGTAGCAGATTAAGATTTCTCATACTGTGATGTCTTCTCAGTCTTATTTACCATGAGCATTTTCAAGAAAAGAAAGAACAGGAAAACAAACTCCTGTTTGATCTTTTCATCAGACATACTTTTTTCCCAAATGGACTTGAAATGTATTATGCCTATTGTGTCAGCCCATCACTTTGCTTTGTGAGTAATTAAGTCATTACAATAACACGTTATATTACTGTATACCAGACAAAAATGCCTGCCTTCTGTCAGGAAACTGTAAAAGGCCAGAGGTTTTCTAATAGTTCAAGCAGAATCACAGAGTTATCACTAATCACAGGGCTTCTTTGTGTAGGAGAAAGTGAACCCATGAAGTCAATGTTAATCTTCCTATACAGTTAATCCAAATCAGTAAATTAACTACAGCTAATCTTTTGAACTTAAAGTGACAGAACTAGAAGCTAGGCAGAGATGAGAAGTATCTGTGGCTTTCAAGTGACTCGCATCAGATCTGTGTACTGCCATTTCACTGAAACATACATATCCAATGAAAAATCAATCCTGGGTACACAATTTCAGTCCAAGTATTCAGGACACAGGATACAGATTTCATGCCAGCTTTATGCTTTTAAGCCAACAGTGTGCCAGCTGTGGGAGACAGATGATATTTGTTTTGGCATAAAGCTTGAATGATTTAGACAGACAACAGTTGATTCAATGTTAAACTTGGAAGGACAAAGTTAACAGAGTGAAAGTTCTTTGATTCATTTGAATCAGAAAAATGAACTCATACCAGGTCGTTGCTTTGTATCCTGTGGTCTCAGCACTTAGTAATTAGAAACCCCAGAGGCAGCTTATCACTGACCAGAAAGCTTGTGAATTCTAAAGGGAACAAGCATTGGATTATCTGAACTTTGGAGCAGTGGTTGCTTACCACCTAGGATTCCAACACTGATCTACCCTTTGTGGTCCTATTTAATTAATCTCCCTTTTAAATGGTACATTATGATGTTGGCCAAAGAACATCAAGGATATAGTATCATGAATTTTAAGTATCATAGTGAAATATCATAAAAAGGATTGGTTGTTTTTAACAGATATGTGTTTACACTAGGAAAACAATTTCTAGATCCTCAAGTAGTTTGGTTTAAGTTCTGCAGAACTTATAAAACAAACAAACTACATGGTGATAAGGAAATATCTTCAATATACATACTTATCAGGAGAAGGGGAGAGAAGGGATGCTTTAAAAACAGCTGCTTCTCAAAAAGGTTCAAGTTCCCAAGCCAGAGCTCCAAAATAGTTGCTCAGAAGCCATTTCTCTTCATACATGTTTACGTAGTTACTAATGTACAGTATTTCCATATGACTAAAAAATATTTATTACTTTGTTTTATGCACTAAATATTTCCATGTGGTCCAAAATATTAAGTTTCCAAATGCGCAGTTGAGTCAATCAGATGTAATTAATTAAAGAATACAGGATGTTAAAGTTGTTTTTCTCAGTTGTGTTTTCTGTTGATTAGCAGAAGGAAGAGATATTTTGCTTTAACTTGGATAATGTGAAAATTACAGTGACATTTGGATTGCAGTAACTGTAGCTTTCCTGTTTCCTCAATGGGCTCCTCCAGGCCACCGAGTCTAGCCCCCGAAGCTCCCTGCCCCGGGAGCTCCTATTCCTGGGCCGGGCAGTGGCTGCTCCAGGCAGGTAAAGACAGTCGTACTAGTTGCGTTTATCAGAGTCTTTTATTCTCCCTCACGGAGGGAAAAACGGATAACCAGATGTGTAGCGGACAACATGGTCAGACTGATCCAGCCCCCTTCTCGCCTCTGTCCTTTATGCCCTCTCTCCCTGGTGGGCAAGGCCAGCGGCAAGCCAATAGGCAAATGACGAGCCCGTGACATCTGGCCAGTCCTGGGTGAACAGGGGAAGGATAGGTAGAATGAAGAGCGGTGAGTGGCCAGACCAGCAGGATGTCCCTGGTGGTCTGCACACTACCACAGTAACTTCTCCAGTTTCAGGTAGAAGAGAGTTTTTCAGTATATAAATTGCTGGTCTTAGTTGCAAAGTAAGTTTTGATGGTAGGCAAGAGCTCCTGAATGACAGCTGCCTTTGGGTACAAATATAGCAGGAGCTGGTAGTCAGTGCTACCCACAGGGAATATGTCTTTTCCTACCACCTGGATTGCTGTTTCTGATTTCTGACCAAATCATAGACGCCTGTAATCTAGTAGTAGGTACCCTTGAGGGAGCTTGGATTTTGTCTTCTTATGAGGTAGGACATGCCACTTTCACAGACATGAGATAGGAGCAGGAGCTGTGAATTCTGAGCACAGTTCCTAGGGAGCTCAGAAGCATACCTTCACGTCTTTCCTTATACACTGGACACAACAGCAAGGTAGTGAGTTTTGTTTCACTGATGATGTGCCCCTGTTGTTTCTTCTTCATCTATGTTTTCATCTTCCCCTTGGTATCAGAAATCTTGTCCCAATGGGTCACTGATTCTGCAAGGCTTTTAGCAATGGCTGGAGCAGGAAGCTGAGGACCAAGCAGGCCCTGCACTGCACAGGGTCCAGAAGCTTTAAGCAGCACTTAGGAAGAAAATTGAAAAGGTGCATGGGTTTGTTACCTCCAGCCTCCTCTGTCCATCGGAGTGAGATACCAGGTTTTTTCTGCATGCCCACATAGCCTGGCTGAAGATAGTGTCTTAACAGTAGGAAGACAAATTCAGCAAATCAGTATCAGATGCAGATGAGCCAATAGCACAGGAACCTTACATGTCTGGTGACCTTTTCCTTTCCATGCCCTTTTAGTGGCTGCTGTGGCATGCTGCTACTTGGCTGGGCCTCGCAGATGGAGCTTGGACACAGACCACGGTTTGAGGAACCCTGCCCACAGCACTCAGCTACAATAAACAGCCTGCCTTGCACATTGCACCAAAATTGTCTCACTCTTTGTCAAGAAAATGCCTTGCATACCTAAGGCATTGTAGAAGCAGCAATACTATACATGTTCCTGTTAATGGAGACACTGCTAGTAGCTGTTCAAGGAGTCCTTATCCAGACTTGTCCTGAGCACACTCCTACCAGGGGTGGTGTTCTGCTGGAAGAGCTGGAAAACAACCCAGCCAGGGCTTGGCCCCCTTTCCTTGGGACTGCCTCAGATGTGGCTCCCATCCTCATGCTGATTTTTTCTGCAGCCATGTCTATGTCTCGTTTCCTTCACTGAACCCAAATCTCAATCCTCACCTGCAGGCCCATGTCCTGGCCCATCCTCAGCCCATCACCATCCCCAGAGAAGCACCAGAACCCCCGGCTATCCTGCTCCTGGCTGAGGGGTAGGATGGGCTCTGGCTGCTAAGCCCTGCCCCAGAGGGCCCCCATGGGGACCCCCCATCTTCCCCAGGAAGCCCCTGGACCCGACTGTCCTCTCACTCAGCTGTGCTACTGTTTTGGCTCCAGCTCCTGCCTTGCCTTACTGGCAATTTCAGACCATTTTGCCCTGGCAAACATTATCATTCTGCCATGCAGTATCAAATAGTACATACCGTTGTTCTAAAGAAAACAACAGCACTATGTATTCATCTTTATATAGATATATCTTTAAGGAAAGAAACACAAAACCAAAAATTATTTCAGATCACATTGGCAGTGCCACAGATAACGCTGTGTTTGTCAGACAGTACTTTTGAGATGTGATTTGCAAAACAGAGAAAGCCAGCAGAAACCAGGCAGGGGAGTACCATGTTTCTCAGAAGATAAATGACAAGTGGATCTTGACTGGGCTCAGAAAATGATCAGTGTTTACTGCTTACAAAGCACACTTCGTTCACTGTGACCGAGTGCACTGGGTCATCGTTTGAATTAGGTGAGCAGGAATGCAAGACTGACCTAAAAACTTTTTAGTCATTTTGGAAAAAATGCACATAATGATGAATATTAACCACACATATCTGGAAAGTTTTTTCAACATCCTCAGATTACTTGAATTGCAGACTTTTGAGCAACTTGTGGTCCTCCCATGCTTCTTCCAAAACATTCCAAGCAATGTTTGTGTTTATAATTTATTGTTAGATATAAAGTCAGCTACAGATTCAGGTCAACTATCTTGGAATCCTGTAATAGTGCGGAAGAAGGACTTAGAAAAGCAGAATTGATGTCCCAAGTCTCTGTAAACACCATCAGTATCATGAGTTTCAATGTAGTTCAAGAACTTTACAGGCCTAGCGTGGGACAGAAATCCAAGATTGTATCCCTGAAAGTCTTTGCTGCTGCTGCTGCTGTTGCTGCTGCTGCTGCTGTTACACAAACTTGTGGGCAGTCAAACTACAGCAGCTGCCTCTCTAAAACTCCCTAGGTATGTCACGTTCTCCTGAGGAAGTGTGGAAGAGTGTCAAGGTACATCAGTGCATGACTCACTGTGACCAGAATTAAAGTAACAGATGTTTCTTTTTCTAAAAATCTTAAGAAATCTTAGGAACCATAAGGGCTCAACTCTGTTGCACACATCACGAATACTTAGAAGCTACTTGAAATAGCCACAACAGTGGCTGGTACTTTCTTTTAAAAACAATCTCTTTTATATAATGCTATGGGTATTAAAAAAAGGAAAACAAATGAAAAACAATTAAAACCCCACTCCCAAAAAGCCAAAGCATGGTATGTAGAAGGCATGGTTTTACTCTCTTCCAGTATATATAAAGATGGAAATCCTACAGCAAGGATCCTAACCACTGCTGTAGGACAGTAGGTGTGCAAGAGGTGGAATATGCTGGCTGTGGAGGGAAGAAGAATTCTCCACTACCAATAAACTTCCTCCTCTTTAATTCAGAACCTGTTCTCCTGAAAATCTGCATATTCATGCCAAAACCAAAGCTTACAAAAGGGTTGTGGTTCTGTACCCCAGTGAATGTTGAACTGATCTGTGCAAAAGGACTTGTGGTCTGGTTCTTACTGCAGTAACTGTCTATTAGGCATTTGAGAACACAGTTCTCAGACGGCATGAACAAATAAATGTCTCTCAGCAGAGCAAAAGTCAGGGTATAAAAGGAGGCTGTGGACTTGTCACGCTGTGGAACAGTGTGTCATTTTGTCACTTAACTTCTGTGTCAGAGTCCCTCTTTAAGGCTAGCTAGAGATGTACTCTTTAAGTAAGAGCTACCAGAATACCAACATTTCTATAAATGTAACAAATGCCCAGGACCTCAATCATCTTCCGGTACAGTAGCATTGACACAGTAGGAGCTGAAAGGATACCACGCTAACTTGTTCTTGCAATGATATTGAGTAATGAACTATTGGGATAAAAGTGAGCCCATTTCATCCATTTTTGTTGCTCAAACTGTTGAAATTCCACAGAGTGAACAACTACCATTAATGGAGCAGTTATAAATGCTAAATGGAACAATAAAGCTGACGTCCATGCTCTTACCACAGGTTATGTATTCAACATCATCAGTAATGTTTGGCACTGTTATTTTCTGTGTTAAAAAAAAAATTGAATTACATTAAATTATAAATAAATAACAGATAGCAAAGAGAAAAAAGCAAGGGAACTTTATGTGCTTTCTCCAGGTGTAATGTGTCGTGCAGCACCTAACAGGGAGTTGTACTTTAGAGTTCAAGAAAAAATGGGTACGGTTTTCTTAGCATAAGATTCTTGCATAGAATGTATGTGAATAAAAAAATTATAAAATTGAATTTTATCCGACTTGCTCAACTTGTCTGAAGATACTGTGCAAGTTCTTTCTAATGAAGCTTGTGGCTTCATTAGAAAGCTGAGTAATTGCCCAACATTGCTTTTTGTTGCTGCTAATGAACTATTCACAAAATAAAAGTTAAAATACATTGTACTTTGTCTGTGACAATTACAAATTCTGAACATGTATTGGCAACCACATATATCTTTCACTTAGGAAAAAATGAGTGTTATAATGTCTGTTAATGTAGACTGAGAAAGTGAAATTTATCTGCTGACTTAACTGTCTAAAAGTGAATACTTACACTACATATATTCAGGAGATAAAGACTGAAACCTCCACATGATAACTGAGCTCACTTATCTCAGACATCAAACTCAGGACAGGATAAATCATATTCTGGAATTATTTCTCTGCTGCACTGACAGTTTGGACGGCCTATACAAGTAGCTTGGGGTAGATATTTGTTTTCAAATGGCTAAAGTTATATTCAACTAATCCCATCCAGAATGTCTATCAATTGTATTTGGCATCAAATTAGGATCATGCAAGTGTATCTGTAAAAACAGGATCTATATGAAGTTTCAATATACACACACTTTTTTTTCTTTATCAAAACTGAAGTGAAATACTTCTCAAAATAATTTAAGCAATTACAATCACATCTCTTTTTTTGCAATTGCTACCATGACACAGTCAAAGAACACAAATCAGGAGAGGTCTTTATTGATTTCAAAACAATTTCAGTCAAACGTTACCTCAAGTTTTTAATGCTGTTCTGATTTTTTTCCCCTTGTAACTTTTTTTGTCTTAACTTCTTCTATCCTCTCTGTGTACCTTAATTTCATATGTTCCATTCTGGGCTGTCCTTTCTTGTTGAATCATATTTGAATGTTTGCCCCCTCTTCAGCTTTTCCTTTCTTCAAGGATCTTAAATCATACTTAAAGTCAGTACATTAGCTTCTAACTCAACAGCTCTGATCCCTGTGTGTCCTATAATATATTTGCTTACTTTACTGAAAAATACATGTTTTACCACTCTGGGAAAGATTACTGAGAGATTTTATAGTTCTATAAGAGTAATGAACCAATTTTCCAGTAGCAGTCCATGGAGTTTCTATAAAAGAGAGCATGAAAGGGGTTCTTTTAAGATTTTTTTTTCTCTAGGAACTATGAAATAAAAATTAAGATAAGCCAAATACAAATAAAAAGCCATAACATAGCAATTTGAAATGCATTTTTTCTCTTAGGATTAGCACAAGAAAAGGAGCAAACTACAGTTCTTCAATATTGTACATACATCTCTTGTTCAGACATCAGTGTGAGTTTGAATGTCTTTAAGAACCTAAAAACCCTCCTTGAGGTCAATAAACTATTCATATTCCTGCATTTAAATAGGTACTCTGGAGTGGTTGCTTTTGTTTGTGCTTTTATTAATGTTCAGCACAAGTTGCTCTGATCTCTGCAGGGACTGCCATGTGATTAAGACGATGAATGTATCATTCATAAATATTTTTTGGTTAGAAGGGAAATAAATTTTGTTCCTCAATAATTGGTTGATAGATTTGATTTGCATATTTGACTTGTGGTCATTTTAGAAAACATTACAGACATTTGAAGGCTCTTGGTAGTTGCTACTTAGCTGGAAAGCCTTAGGCACAAGTGAGTTGGTGTCACAAAGAAGTGAAAAGATACCTCAAATGGTGCTAGTCACAGATAACCAAATTTGTTTCTTGTAATTTTTCAATCCACTAATCTGTGACAGATGTCAGCTACACTGCTTCATTTTGCTGTCAGCCAAGATAAATATTTTTGGGATGAGCTTCACAGGACAGGGTAATGGAAAATTGTTTGGAAATATTATGAAACTAGAGAATAAAAGATGATTAAACAAATCTCGGGCCTTTGTAATCTGTTCAAGGAGAAGATCCAAAAAAAGTATGTAAGCATACAAATTACCATTGATGTTCTTAACTCCAGGATAAAGAAACAAATACCCTCTCTATCTCCCTGAAGTGCCTAAAGGCCACAGAAGCCTACATTTTTTTCAGAGATCTTTCTTAAGTACCTCAATTAGTGCAGCTTTCCCTGTGCGAAAGGGATGTCCTCTTGGCCTGGGCTGAGCATGGAAGCAGCTCTCCCATGGCAGGGAGTATGGCACACTGGCAAAGTGACCTTATGTATCCAACACGCAAGGACTCAAAGAAATCTAGAGAAGCAGATGGGAGACTGAGGGAGGGGCTGTAGCCATGGACATTTTGACAAAAAGCATGACTGCACTTAGTCCAGGTGATCATTTTCAAAGACGAACAGCACAAACAAGTAAAATTAATGTAATCATAAAGTTACATCTCATGACTGCCAGTGAAAAATGGGAGGAAGCTGATAGTGTGTGAATCTACATTTAATATGTGCAGTGACACAAAGCAAATACTTACTTGACATGTTACGAATAATGAAGGCATTTTACAGTACTGATCTGGCTTTGAAGAATTTTTCCTGAATATATTTTGGCCTAGAGTATCAGCTGATATATCATTTATTTTCTTTGGCTCTCTAATTATGCTGTCAATTACATCATGGTGGAACTTGGACTATATTATGCTTATGAAGTTGAATATTAGGGCACTCAGGTGCATTGGCTTAGTATTTGATCTGCCCACACATTTGTCTGCTCTTTGGGAAATGGTTATGAGGCATGACAGAAGTGCCAGCAGTAAGTCAAAATAATGGTGATTTATCTGGCTCCTTTAGTGATAAGAAAACTGAAAAATTAAAAGCATATTATTAAAATGAAGGCATTCTCATACCTGCATAGTACTATTCTTTTGCTTTGATTATTAGTTTTTTGCATTTCTTCTGCTTTCATTCAATAAGATGTGGCACCTTCTGCACTTGCAAATGGAAATCATTTAAATCATAGTTTTGCAAACTTTCCTTTTCAAGTCTGAAAAGCTGATATTTCTGGTGATATCTTCACCATTGAAATTTTCTCATGCCCTGTTTAAAACAAAACTTCCAAGACTTGTAGAAATGCTGATAATTCCTATGTGAAAAAGAGAACGTGTGTGCCTCAGTATTTTGTTCATTTTGTTTTACAATTTTTTTGCCTATTTCTGTCTACTTTTGACATTTTAGTCTTGATCATAGCCAGTTAACCAGGAACAGAACAAGAAAAATGCTATGCCAAAGAAAGATATGTAATATTTAACATTGCAAAGAAAGATAAATTAGATATAAGAATGCTTAAGAGAACAAAATGACATGAATCACCCTGTTGGCTGAGGAAGTGTCAGGTTTTCTGTAGGTATTAGCACAAATGAGAATCCCAAGGAGACATTTACAGGAAAGCAATGGTTTGACTTATAGGGAGGTCCTTCAGTGGAAAAGCACTAGCATGAAAAAGCAGGAAGAATTAACATTCTGTTGGAAATAAACTTAACAGGTGATGAGGCCAGGGCTCATTAGAAGCAGGAATAGAACTTTCCAGCAATGAATCAAAAATGACAAGAGGTCATTCTAACAGTGTCAAAAATTACATCAAAAATGGAGATTGGCCATGAAGGGCCTGAAAAGGGAAAATGGACAAGCTCCATCTGCTAGAATACAGGAACAGAAATCAGTAAAGGGATTAAAAAAGAGAGAGAACTTTCCGTGGTTTAAGAAAATGTGAATTTGCAATAGTTGTCCTGGAGCAGCATTAATAAGAAAAAAATCCATTTATCTAGATAGGAGAAAAAGAATATTGTCTTAATTTAGGTAGGAAATGGAGTTTTAATTTGAGGGAAGGAAAGCTTATAAAAGAGCCATATCTTTGAAAAGCAGAAAGAAACTGCAAGGCTTAGATGCAGTGTGGGTACAAGGAACCATGAAACAGTCTGAATAACAATAACACACTGTCTACAGGCCCCAGTAACCAGCAGTTTCCCCGTGGTGTCCACAGGCTGTGCAAGAGCCAGAGGGAGATATTAAGAGTGTCTGACTAGCTCCCTGCTTCTGTAACAGTTTGCCACTCTTCTATTTTAAGAACTAGACAGAATTTAGTAGATTAAAATCTGATGTTTGGGAGACAGCAAGAAAGGTATAGCTTTTATAAGAATTATTTCAGTTAAACATTTTATTTCTGTTTTCTGAAAACCCAAAGGTATATGTTTAATGAAAGTTAGAAAAGATATTGTCCTGGAAATACTTTTATACTAAAACAATAAATGGCAAGGAGCTAAAGGAGTTATTTTATGGCAATATTCATCAAAATAAAATGTTTCATAATTTTGGTGTTTTTTTGTCTGATCATTCCAAACCCATTAATCTCCTGTTCTGCTGCTAGATACAATTACTGTCTGACTAGCAGTAATTTGAACAAAATGTTCTGATAGATGTCTACTAATCATGTCCAGAAATCCCACAACATTCCAAAGAGTTGTTTTCATAATGTAGGTGAAAATGTCCTGTGTTCTTCCATGTTCTTACCATCTTGTCTCACACAGTCACCTCCTCCAGATGTGGCCTGCAGGAGAATTCTTTTGTGCCTTATCTCACCTGCTTTCCTGTACAGGTGCTTTTTAACCTAGTAAGGCCACTGCCAATGTTTGAATCATGAACATAAAATGCTATATTTAAACCTTAAACTTTGTCTTGTGATACAGGACATTTCAGAACAAATTAAGCCTAATTATAAACCCAAATCTCTAAAGTCCTGCAAAGGCTTTTGAGATTAATTTCAGGATTTTACCTCACTTTCTAAATCAGTGTAAGCAAAACATCACACATTTTTGCTTTCCTCTTTCAGTAGCATCTTTTCAATAATTTATTGAAATACAACATAATAGACTGATTTATTTGTCAATGAAAATTATTTTCCCCAAAGCTGCTTTGGAGTGCGAGATAGCTGCAACCTTGAATCTACATCCTAGCCCCAAATGTTGCCCATGAAGAAGAAAAATTGGCCTCCTAAATTAGCTTAAGCCTGAAACAAATTTATGCCAGGACAATCAACATAATATGCTTTACAATGCTCAGACTCAGTGCTTTGTATACCATCTGCCATATTTCTATCACTATTCTAACATTCTATTAAAAAAAACCCAAAACAATAAAAAAGGCAAAAATGACACATCAGGGAAACCCTCTAATTCAGGCATGGAATATTCAAAGGCATCCATGTGTCTTTCATGTCCAGCCAAACTGCAACTGTAGATAAGTATGAGGAATGCCCCTGGATAACTTAACATTTAAGAAACCCACAGTTGCTTCTTATACAGAATTGTGAATTTCTTTGTGAACAAACTATTCTGAGACTGCTATTACTTTAGAAGGAATCTAGCAAAAATTTATGCGGTTTTTATTCCTTAAGAGTGATAATGAGTGACAGATTCTAAAGCTAAGGACAAAGATTAGTTAGTGTTATTTTGAGTTCCATATGTATTATATATTTTTGACTTAAATATGTATTATATACTATGGAATTTTGGGGGTATACCCTTAAATATAAAAGTCTACTATAGATTCCCATTTCAAATTAGCTAACAAGTAGTTAATCTAAAGACTAACATATATTTGAGTGTCTGTGCCAGCCATTATTTAAAAAAAAAATCATTTTGCCAGGAAGAGCTAAAAATCAAGGACTTCTTACTGTTGGTCTAAAATAATGCAAGAATTACAGTTTTGCTTTAAACCAAGGGTAGTTCAGCCCACAATCCTGTCTCCAATGGTGACCATCAGCAAGCAAGCAAGCAAGAGTAAGAACAAGCCAACCATATACCCCTGTTCCCTGTAATACTTTCCAGGCCTCCAGGGAGGGTCAGATCATTGGCTTCTTTAACCAAATGTAATTATGCATATCTAGGAGCTGCCAGTGGATATATATCTCTCAAATATGTATTCTGTGTCTCCCTGAGGTAAGTTTTTCACAATGATTGCATGATATAGCAGTTATACAGGTCTGTTGTCTGCTCCATGAAGAAGACCTGTCTCCCCCGTTCGTTTTAGATTGGCAGCATGCACATAGTTTCAGATCTCCCCCTTTAGAGTGGAAAAGGGAAACAGTTGACTGTTCATCCACCCTCTGTAAAGCTACTAATGATTTTCAAAATGACAGTGTCTCCCAAATTTGCCGAAGTTTAAGAGACTAAATTTATCTTTTTTGTCCTCATACAGATGCTATCCCTTACCTTTCATCATAGAACAATTCAAGTTGCAGGTGACTTTTAGATGTCTTTGGGTCCAAAATCCTGCTCAAGAGAGTCACCTTCAGAGTTAGGCTCAGGTTGTCATTTTAGTCCCTCCAGCAGTGGAGTTTCCAAAGCTTCTCTGTGCAACAATGTGACCCTAAAACAACATTCCCCACTCTATCATACCCACTTTGATGAGGGCACTGAAACCTCCCACCAAATTCAGGATGCAAAGGAACTGGAAACTTACAGTAGTATGATGACATTCTTTACCTTGTTCTCTTTTCCACTGCTGAGTACTCACAACAGCTGGTGTACTTCTGTCTTTGTTTTTGCTACTCCTGAGTGCTGTTTTGATATTTCCATAAGACCATATTCTTGAGAAGGAAGTTCAGGTCTGTCAGAGCCTACCTGTGACTGCTGCAAGGGGTAAGTTCTGACCTGATACCTAACATGTGGGATTGATCTAAACAGCTGTGTCTGTCCAAAGCTGTGGTGACTTGTCAGAGGTAGTTCTCAAGCATTACCCTCTAGTCAGGAAAGAGATTAACACCTCAGGAAGTGATTTATCCTACCTACATCGTTGACAGATCTCTTGTCACACATGTTGAATTGCTTTCTGTGCCTCTCTATTGATTTCTAGGACAACCTTGTCACACCATTTTTTAAAAGAAAAGAGCAGGTGGAAAAAAAATCCTAAAAAAAGAGAATCCCTCAACTAGGAACACCTATTTAGTTGTAGATAAATCAGAGGCAGTGTACAACTACTGAAAAATTCACAGCAATCTCTTACTCAGAAACTTTATTTCCATCATGTTGAGTGGACCCACTAACAAAGATGGACATGCACTGTGAAAGGAAGCTGTGAAAAAAATTGTGTAATGATGTGGTATGTCTAGCGTGAGGGAGGGAAAAATGTGGCATAGGAAAATTATAGAAGCCAGGGTCTCCAAGCATTTGGCCAGTTTGCTATTCTGCATTCTCTAAGAATGAGCTGAGTATTTTCCATTTTTATAATGTTAAGTCTACAAGTTAATTGAGTAAGTTACTTTCAAGCACTATAAAACAAAATTAATAATTCCACCTTCATGTTCCAAGTCCCAGTAGAGATCAGGTTGTTAAATATCCATGTAAGCTGAAAGTGTCATTCAGCTACTAAAAGTTTCAACCAACTTGGTTCCATTTACTTCACAAAAAATTTACAGTTAATAATAACATATTATATAGATTTATGATGTGATAATTTATCTAGGTCTCAACTCCTAAATAATTAGCAGCTATCGCGAACTGTGCACAAAGGAAAATTCCCCATACAAGTATTTTTAGTGCAATTTCACAGACTGAATCACCTATTTTACAACCACAGCTATCTATAGCTACAAATCTGTTCTACAATCATCTTTTCCTAATTATTCTGTTGTTTAAAATGCTGAATCTTATACAATTGCATATTCACTCACACGTGGATTCCTAGTAGGAAAATAGTGAGTAGTCCTGGATTTGATCTCAGTCTTGACTCATTCAGGTTGTTCCAGCTCTTCACAATCATTTTGCTTACATTGAACACGCAAGCTGAATCTGGTAGACCAAGTCCAGTTTTTAACTGGAATGCATTTAGGTGCTTCACCAACCAAACAGAGCACATCTTGCAAACCCCACTGTGGACATTTATTAAGGGATTGACTTAATTCGCTAATAATTTTCTGCTATAAAGTCACTTTGTGTCTGCCCTAACGACTGCTTTCAACAAACTGTTGTTTTAGCAAAGCAGTGACAACTAAAAGGTCTGAGTTTCTGTGTTAACAGTAGGGGAAAAAAAGGAATTGACTAATTTTACTAAAAGCACCAAACTGGAGGCTTTGGGAAAGAATGCTGGAAGTATGTTTACTGTGCTGCATTAATTACTGAAAATTCTTAATTAAGAATTTCTAGCCTTGGTTAGAAATTGATTCTTTCTCATTTGCAAATCTTTCGGGATGCCAATTTTCAGATGGTACTTTCATTAAATAGCTCTAGACCCTATAGGTTGTTTTTTAGTTTTTTGTTATGGAAATATTTTGGGAATAGTTAAGTTTTTGTGGTACAACTGATAAACATTAGTGAGTTGCAGTGCCACCTATGGAAAATCAGGAAAATATCAGAAGAAAGCTCTGGTGACTAACCTCAGACATGTCCATTCAGTACAATGGTATTTTAGTCACTTTGAGGGACGGTATTTAGATTTGTGCAAGAAAAAGAAAATAAAACTCTGCTCTCTTCCAGTGGGGGAAAAGAAAAGTAAGTGAGAATAGAGTCAAAAAGATTCAAAGCTAATTACAAGCAAGAACTAATAATGCTCTTCATCTGAGATATGAAAAGAAGTAGCAAACTGTATTCAATCAGTATTATGTATGGACTGTGCTTTTGAGAATGATACCTGTATCCTCTCTTTGAGCCTCAGTGACTTCATTGGGTGGATCTGTGCATTTGTGTAGAGAATGCACAAAATTCCTACATCACTTCAAAGTAAAAGAGCTTCCTCTAAAGTTATTTTTATTTTGACTAGTTAATTACAATTAACTATGAATAACACTCCTTCATCAAGCTAACTGACTGAAGAGTGTACACATACTGCAAATCAGTGGTGTCAGGTTATATGCACATGAGGCCCAGGGGAAGTCAAGCACACAGAAATGAGCATGAGCTCTCATAGTATTAAGATCTGGCATGCTCAGTCTGCTTTTGTTTTTAAAAACAGAGCTCAACTAATAAATGCCATGGGAAGTTGTTTTCTTTACAGCCACTAACTACATATTGGGGACTGAGCTTTGTCTTTCAGAGAAGACAGCATTGCTTTGAAAAAAGAAGGAACACCTAATCCTTAGTGGTCTAGACAACAGTATCTTTATACATATGCTGTGCTTTATTTGCAGCATTCCCTGGTATTCTTCCAAGAAATGTAATTTCATGAAGATTCATCTCAGAAGACTAGCTACTCCCTTCTCCCCATGCATTCCATATGGTATTTTCTGGGCTGCCTGGGATATGTTAGTGCAAACAAAACACACATATAAACCTCTGTGTGGCCTCCACCAGCATTTTTCTGGACTCTTAGTTGAAAGTGCTGATAGGTACAGCTAGCTAACCTAATTGTCTTACAAGATGGGCTTTTACTTTGGTGGAATGACAGGGAAATTGTGGCAGAAGTTAACTTACTCAGCTTTCAATTTAGAAGCTTTTCAAAAGAACGTATGAAAAATCTCTGCTTACTCAAATACAGTCATAAAAAGAAGATTGAAAGGAACCCCTAAGCATCATCTTTTCCAATACTCCCTGCTCACACAGGACTTCCATAACCAGTTGTCCAGGACCAAGGATGAAGACTACACAACCTCTCTGGGCAGCCTCTGCCAGCACTCAGTCATACCTAAAGTGAAAAAGTTTTTCCCGATGTTCTCCTTTTTCTTAATCTTCTTTTTCTTCCTTTTTTTAAGAAGAGGCTTTTAATGATACTTAGCTAAGTTTTGTGGGCAAAAAAAACAAACAAACCTGTAGAATCAAAGTTTTCACAGTCGGCTGAATTTAAAAGTGTTCATGAATTTCTAACAAATCTGAGATCAATAAAAGTCACAAGTTAAATATATTTTCTGAATCTTGAAGATATATTGTCTCTGACAGGGCAATTAATCATTTTTTCTTTACAGGATTAGTACAGGGAAGTAGAATTTGTTGCTTCATTTGCATAAACGGTGGAGAAAACCACCAACAAAGAGACAAAGCAGCTACAGAGAATCCCTTCCTGGATCCCCAGGTGAAGCTAAGAAACAGTTTTCTTACTGCATTTTGATGTATTTGAATTTATGTGAAGTAAATAAACTATCCTAGCAATTTTTCTAACATCAACAAATTTATCTCCAAATAGAATGTGAGAATGTGAATTTAGGGGCATTTTTAGGTGAGCTAGAGTTCAGAGTCCTAGACGCGCATAGAAGTCAAGGCTACACAGTGTACTTTACTCCTTCAAGAAGTTTCTTACTTGAGAAGACATTTTATTATTAACTAAATGTGTTTGATGTGTGGACCTTGAACAGATGCACACTTTTCAAAACTTAATAAATCATACAGACTCTGGTTTTCCAAAAATGCTGTTCCACCCACTGTCGTGTTCAGAGAATACTGCAACAAATGACATACCTTCCCTTTAAGGTTCCCTGATTCATGGTCTGTCAAAACAAAGGCTAAAAAAATTCCACAGATGAGGATCTTTTTTTTGAGACTGCTCAAGTCCCCCTGATTTTCCTTGAGAAGACTCAAACATAGTAATGCAGGAAGAAAGAAGTGCACATTCAGCAAGGAGTAGGGTCTATAGGCCAACATCAACTACTTGAACTGGATACAGAAATGAAGGAAATGGCATACAGCTAGCAAGGCAATTGACTAAAAATTAACCAAAAGTTTGCTGGAAGGTCTTATTCTTTAGAGAAGCTGAAACCATTGAACACTTTCCTCATCAAATGAAAAGATGATGCCTTTGCTTTAGCAAATATGCTATTTGTAGACATTGAACTATGAGTGTGTATGGGCACTATGGCAGAGGCATGTGGCATAAAAGATTTTCTAGGACTAGTCATACACATAGCCTGTACCATGGGCAATTAGTGTAATAAATTTTAACAAAATATTAATTAAAGGCTAGTTGACATATGACTATGATTGACAGGTGCACTCTTAGCTGGGTTAAAAACTGGCTGGATGGCTGGGTCCAGAGAGTAGTGGTGAGTGGTGCTTCATGCAGTTGGTGGCCAGTCTCTAGCAGGGTTTGCCAGGGCTCAGTACAGGGCCAGTCCTGTTTAATATATTTATTGATGATCTTGATGAGGACATCAAGTGCACCCCCAGTAAGTTTGCAGACCATACTAAATTAGGCGGGAGTGTTGATCTGCAGGAGAGTAGGTAGGCTCTGCAGAAGCATCTGGACAGACTGGATTGATGGGCTGAGGCCAATTGTATGAGGTTCAACAAGGCCAAGTGTCAAGTCCTACACTTTGACCACAATAACCCCAGGTAGTGCTACAGGTTTGGGACAGAATGGCTAAAAAGTTGCCTGGCAGAAAAGGACGTGGAGATGCTGGTTGACTGCAGATGATCATGAGCCAGTGTGTGCCCAGATGGCCAAGAAGGCCAATGGTAGCCTGGCTTCTATCAAAAACAGGGTAGTGATTGCCCAGCAGGACCAGGGAAGTGATTGCCCCCTGTACTCAGCATTGGTGAGGCCACACCTCGAGTGTTCTGTGTCCAGTTCTAGGCCCCTCAATTAAGGAAGGACATTGAGGTGCTGGAGTGTGTCCAGAGAAGGGCAACAGAGCTGGTGAAGGATTTAGAGAGTGAGTCATATGAGGAGTGGCTGAAGGAGCTGTGGTGGTTTAGAGTCTGAAGAAAAGGAGGCTCAGGTGAGACCTTGTCACTCTCTACAAGTGCCTGAAAGGTAGTTGGGAGTAGCCCTTTTCTTCCAGGCAACTAGTGACAGGACAAGAGGACATAGCCTCAAGTTGTGCCAGGGGAGGTTCAAGTTAAGAAGGAATTCAGGAAGAGTTTCATCATGGAAAGGGTGAAGTCCATTCCAAGCATTGGAACGGGCTGTCTAGTGAAGTGGTGGAGACACCATCCCCTGAAGTGTTCATGAACAACTGGACATGGCACTTAGTGCTATGGTTTAGTTGACAAGGTGGTGATCGGTCAAAGGATGGACTCAATGGTCTTGGAGGCCTTTTCCAACCTAAATGATTCTATGATTCTGTGGACTACAGTACATATGAAACAAATGTTTCACCAAAGTTTTGAGCATCTTAGACTGAAGACTGAATTATAAGAGAGGGGTTCACTTGAGGGCTAAAGATGGCTGTTAAAAGCCTTCAAAGCCAATAACTTCAGTTTATGGTTCATTTATATCACTTGGTTGGGAAAATACTGCTGCTGCTGGTCTTCAGGCATTGTTCCCAGCTACATCCTGCCCTGACTCATTTTTGGTTCTTTGCTCCAGCCTTTCCAGATGCATTAGAAGAAAATTGTATTACTGCCAGATATGAACCCTGAATTCTCTAGGACGTCTGCTTCACAATCATTTAAGAATGCTAACTGGCAATCAAGGAAAAAAAAATCAGTGCTAAAGGTCAAAATTTGGAAAAGTATGGTATGTAGTGTTCTAAAATGATTAGCATTAGCTTTCTCATTTTTGCTATGAAATGTTTGTAGTAATATTGCTGCTAACAACATCAACAAAGCCTTAGCCTTTTAAATCTGTTCTTCTTTAAGTCTGTTTTTTAATTTGTGGAACAGAATCTTCCTCAGCCTTAGTGAATCATTCTGATATTTGGAGCAATTATGTCATTTTGGATTGATATTAATGTAACTCACACCAGAATCTGGCACATACTATAAAGACTTAACCCATTCCAAACCAAGACACCTTTAAACAGTCACAGAATCACAGAATCACAGAATCACAGAATCAACTAAGTTGGAAAAGGCCTTTGAGATCATCAAGTCCAACCTGTGACCTAACATTACCTTATCACCTAAACCATGGCACTGAGCACCCCATCAAGTCTTTTTTTAAACACTTCCAGGGATGGTGACTCAGCCACCTCCCTGGGCAGCCCATTCCAATACTGAACCACTCTTTCTGTGAAGAATTTTTTTCTAATATCTAGCCTAAACTTCCCCTGGCACAGCTTGAGGCTGTGTTCTCTTATCCTGTCACTGGTCACCTGGGAGAAGAGGCAAACCCCTGCCTGGCTACAACCACCTCTCAGGTGGTTGTAGAGAGTGATAAGGTCCTCCCTGAGCCTCCTTTTCTTCAGGCTAAACAGCCCCAGCTCCCTCAGCTGCTCTTCCTATGGCTTGCCTATAAATACCAAAAAAAGTAAGTTTTTGGGGGAAAGTGGTTCATAACTCATTTTAAGTGTCATTCCTTGCAGAAAATATTACTGGGAGAGGGCAAGGCCAGGAGATCTGTGCACAGTGCACAGTCCTGGGCTGTCCAAATATAAGCACAGTGAGCACACTGGGTCACACTCCCTCCAGTATCCACAAAAGCAAGTGCACTATAAACAGTCAGTCACTCAGCCTTATCATGAAGTGATACCTAAATGTGTTTAAAACGTAAGCACTTAGCAAAGAAGGTAATGAACGAGAGATAGTGCAGGAACAGGTAAGGGCTCATAGGGAATGAGTCTCTCGGAACTGATGAGCCAGCAAGAAGTATTCTGCTTGAATCCAAATTTCATTAGAGGACATGGTTCAAGTACCAAAGGTTCTCAGTATACAGGAATTGTTGCTACTGCGATCAGGGTCTCTATGCTATTCCAATTTGGCTGCCTCAACACTGCCTTTGATTTTGTTTCAGAAAAGCAGTTTCCCTCCAAACACTTTTTTTTTTCTCCAGGTGCATACTAAGGCTGCTGATTTAATTTTTCCAGAGGTGGCATATCTTCTTAGTTGGTCATATGAACTGCTATTTCAACAGATTTTGTCCCCAGAAATGTTTGCGGGCAAAATGCACCCTGTACTGCCTTTCTGTAGGAAAATCTCAAAATATCATAGAAAAATTGAAGTCATAGAGGTTATAAAATCAAAGTCCAAAGACTTATACAGGGGGATGGGGGGGGAAGAAAAGGGGGAGACGGGACTAGGGAAGTGAATTCACAGGATTTTTGTGTATGCTCAGCTACAAAAACAGAAAACATAAAAAGGAGCTTTATCATGCTGCACAAAATAGACAGTTCTTAAAGCAGTGTAAGATGAGAACAAAGGTAGCAGCATCAGCCTCATGGCACACTTCAGAGAGAAGTGCAATGAAGTTTGGCAGGAAACTGAGGCAGGCACTTTCCACTTAATGCCTAACAGAAGTGATCTCAGGTTATTTCCAGAAAGCCTTCTGAGGCACTCTCAGTAGCTTCATGAAATGCATCAACAGCTTTCAGTATTGGACTGCATTGCAAGTCCAATTTATTTTTAGCTAGTCATTTCTTTCTTTGTCTTACATTCCTTTTACAAAGAAAGTTATATGGAGTCATTGACACCCTTTTGAGTGTTAGAGTTACTGAAAAAACAGGCTATATATTTCTAATCACTTAACTGCTTTACATTAAAAGCATGTGTACTTGGCATTTTTTAACACCAGACTTCTAAAACACCTAAAAAATTTAAATTTTATAGTAGCTAACAAGAGACCAGGTTAAAAAATTTCCTTGATTTAATGTTTTATGTTTAATCTTATTATAAGAATGAAACTAGAAAAAAAAATCTAAATTGCACCACATGCAGAAGTTATCTAGATGTATTAATGCACAGGCAGGTATAGACACAACTGTGCACTTCTTGTCTATAAACTTCTCCTTTGCAAACATGTTCAATTGCTAATGTGCATATAAGCAAGTGACTGCATATTTCGCCGTTTCCCAGCAAAATGAGTTTCTACTAATTGTACATGCTGTAATAGCCTTGCAACCTCTATACAGCTTTAATTTCCCTCACTTACACACAGTAAACATAAGTACTGTCAACATATGTGGATTTGCCAGTATATATTATGCATCTACCTGCAAATTCTCAAGAAAAATTGTCCTAAAAATGTCTTGAATCTAAAAGCAAAAGAGAATAAAAGCTGGATACAAAAATAATTTTTTAAAAAAGAAATTGTTGCTGTTAAATAAGCAAATTGAACCAATAAACTTTTTAAATATAAGAATAATCCTGTGATACAAAAATAGCATATGCTTAATCTGTTAGACACTGATGGAGACTGCTGACACAATACTTAGAGTATGGTTATGGACATTTTCTTTTTCCTTTCCTGTAGACTACACAAAAATGGAGATATTAAATTTCAAAAATATTTGCTGCCATGAGAATGTCTCTCTCCCACTGTTCCTTTGGCAAACTAGAAGTGACAGAAAGAAAATAGCTTGCTGGCAGTATAAGTGCAATCTTCATTTATAGAAGAATAATTTGGAACATTTGTCACATGTACAAGGCAACACTTAAAGGCAAATCAATGATGAGTTGAATTATGTTCTTAATTGAACTGATGTAAACCAGCAGAAATTCTGTTTGCTGTAATGAAGTACTCCCTCTTTACACCAGTATAGTTGATTGCTGAAGTGGGTATTTAGTGTGCAAAGTGTAGATAAAGTAGCAGCCAGTAGTCTCTGCATCAGTCCTTCATTTCTGTTTGGCATGGGGCACATGGAAAGCTGGCTAGTTTTAATTATAAGACTTCATCTACCAAGTCATGGTAAAGGATTAGAACACAGCTGTACTGCCTGGCAGCAGAGAAAATTAAAAAAAGTAAAAAAAAAAGAGTAATCATGAGTAACCATGTCAAAGTAAAGAGTAGTGAGTCCCAACTTTTTAGTTTCTAATGCAAAGCTCAGCTTCTGCAAGTGTCTCTTAAGCAGCCCTCTCTATTTTCAGAAAAGCTGAACAAGCAACTGAGAGCAGCAGATTTTATCAGTTTCTACCTTTTTCATAAGGATATGTTAAAAACCCAAATATACAATTAAAATTCCTCCAGAGGATATATTCATCCAAATGTTAATCTTAACTGATTAAAGTCAAGAAACTGCTGAAATCTAGATAAATAATGAAAGGACAGATAATTCCAGTACAGTAACTGTTCTGATTCAAGAAGAATTTTGCTTGTATTTTCTTTAGCCAGAAAAGTCTCCATCTGAAAATTTATAACCCTCCTTCTCCCTTCCTTTCACTCCATTCACTGCATATGGCCAATCTCTTATTTCTCAGAAAAACCAGCAGACTGCAAGAGTGCTAACACTGGGCCAGTACTTACAGAGAGGCAAAAAAATAATCAGCTAGTGTGACAACAATCACAGACACACAAAAAGGAAGACTTTTAAAGTCTTACATCATAAAACACGATGAAAAGGAACTCAGGTGATCTATTCCCCTACCTTAAGATGAACAATTTAGCAACAAGGCTACTTAGCACAGTACCAACTTTCATGCACAAGGCTTAATACATCAAAAGTATGTGCAAAGGTCTGGGATTTTGCTGATATTTTTCAAGTTTAAGGCTAGGAATCCAAGTGAGCAGTTTTAAAAAGGTGTTTGATGGCAGTACAATCCCAAAAGTCCCAAAGGACAGGAATTGAATCAATACTATGGTCAGAACTGAAAAGAGGCTGTTCAGTTAAAAGTCACAGGAAAAGGTTAAGGGATAAAAAAACTGTTTGTGAGAAATGAGAAGCATTTAATAAATTTGTCTTGCAAAAGAAAACTTAATAGATGCCTTTTTTGTAGCAGATATAGAGTCTGTATGAGGAGAACATATGAAGCAGAAGAATATAATATAGGAGAGAAAGCAATGACAAAAAACCAATGTCTGATAACTGAGGTCAGCCAAGTGCAACTGAGAAAGAAGCTGTAGCTGCTCTGGTTTTAGCAATTGGAACAATGCACCAAGGAATTCTCAACTCTTCATGCTTCCAGCTTCAAACTTTCCATCTTTATAAAAGCTGCTTTCACCAAATGTTAGACTCAAGGCCAGCAGAAAGCGATACAATGAAATTTGATACACCGTGATCTTATGCTTAAGACCTAACTGCTCAATTTCCCTTAAATTCTGTGGCTCTCAAACATGATATGAGGAATGGATAGTGTTTAGATTGAGTGCCTCCAAAGGAAACTAGATGCCATAGACAATACTGCTGGTAATCCTTTCTGGTGCTGAAACATCTCCTGCCACACACCCTACTCTCCTGGGATGTGCTATCCCTAAGACTGGAATTTTATAAAATAGAACTTTGATCTATGTTGTATCTGACATTATTCCAATTATCTTGCCAAATTCCAAGTGTGAGTAAACACAGTCTTGACCTTTACCCTCACAGCTTCTGCTGGAATAGATTTCTTCACTTCTTGTCATATGAAGCATTCTATGAGGAAATGCATATGTAAAACAGTTGAAACGTTAAGTTTTATATAGTGTGTATTTATCCGGAGCAGGAGAGATATAATTCTGACCTAAAATTATTTTTAAAATACAAATATGTCCTCTAAATAGATAGACATTAAATTAAAAACAGTGGAAAGATTTCCACTAACTTTCCTGAACACAGGATCAAACTTAAATACTGGTCATGTAGCAAATGACATGTTGAACATGCTATGTACTCACTATTTTAGATTTACTTAGATTTTAGTTTTCCATTCAACTATTAACATTATCTGGAGATTTACTCCACAATTGAGTCATACTGATAAAAAGCTGTCTACTGGATTTAAGGGCAGTCATCCACTGCTGTTTATGCACACTGCTTTACCTTTATGTGAATGTTTTATGGATTACAGAAACACAAATAACACTTGATCAAACAAATTCAAATAATATGGAGGGTCGATGGATAAAGACAGAGTTGAAATCATGTGCAACCTCAGCTGAGTAAAGATATGACAGTGAGAATCAGAAACAGTTATAATGTAAGGATCAACTTTGAGACTACTTGGAAATAAGCTTGTTTTCCACATCACACCAGTGAAATATTCCCTGGGAGAATGGATTGGGGGAGGAGTGGAGGGAGAAGCTAATATGTCAGAATTTCAGTTCACTCAGTTTCAAACACTACCACCACTGCCACCTTTATGCTGCAGTCCAAAACCAGAGTGATTGTTGCTACTTTCTTATGTTTATCTACTAGTAAACTACTGAGAGAAATGGGAACCCAGCAAGCACTGTGAAATTTATTGCAAACCTCAGGTTTCACACAGTAGTGCCTAAATAGTGTTCTTGATTGTTACTAACCCCCTTTAAAAACTTTCAGCTCCATCATCCTACCCTACTCCTACTATCAGTATGAACACCTTAAGGAAGCTGCATGTAGTAGGAAAGGTTAAAGCTGGAGTTACAGGCAAGTGAGAGTAATCAGGGACATGTGCCTTTGCAAAAGAAGTGGAATTGATGTAACTTTTGGTCACTTAAATTAATTAAATACAGTTAGCACTGTAATGCTAACTGCAGGATAGTTCTGGTGTCCCCAACATAAGAAGGACACAGAACTGTTACAGCAAGTCCAAATTTTATAAGAGGACTGAAGCACCTCCCCTACAAAGACAGGCTGAGAAAGTTGGGTCTGTCCAACCTGGAGAAGAGAAGGTTGTGTAGAGACCTCACTGCAACCCTCCAGTATCTGCAGGGGGATACAGGGAAGCTGGAGAGGGGCACTTCATCAGGAACTGTAATGACAGAACAAACTAAGTGAGGGGAAATTTAGGCACTGGAACAGGAGGCCCAGGGAGGTTGAGGATGCCCCAACCCTGGCAGTGTTCAAGGCCAGGTTGGGTAAGGCCTTGAGCAGCCTGGTCTGATGGGAGGTGTCCCTGCCCATCACAGGAGGTGGTGGGACTAAATGATCTTTATGGTGAATTCCAACCCCTTAGCATTCTATGATTCTATAACAAGATGCATTGATTTCCTACTCACCTACAGTTGTAATAATACATGAGAAACATTTTTCTCCACATTGAGACTAAAAGCTGTGCCATGAGTCTCCAGAGGCAGAAGCAACTCTGATCACTGATGTAATTATAGCCAGGTGCCACAGACATGCCCCTAGCAAGATGCTTACTGAGTCTGAATTTCTGGGATTCTTTTTTATTAATATACATAAAGTCTCCTACTCTGAGCCTCATCCCAGAAAGGAAATAATTGACATTCTCTTGCCAATGGTAGCCGATTTTCAAAAGCATGAGTGAGGGAGAGAAAGTGTTTTGAAGCTGTCTTCAATTGTGGTGCTTGATCCAGTTGCCTCTGTTCAAAGAACTATAAAAAGCACAATATAAGATGTTCCAGAATTTTTCCAGGCTAGACATTTCAATAAAAGGCAATTTCACAGGTAACAGAAATATCAACCAGGGAATTTCAGAGCTGTAGTACCCATATTTCCCTTCCCTTTCTTTTTAGCTGCATAGAATAACCCTTTTTCCTCTTGAAACTCAGGGATAAAATATAAAAATGTTCATTACCACTGGTAACAATGGTTTACAGAGCTGCTTATACAAAAAAAAAGGAGAAAATTATTCATCATTCCCTTTGGGACAGCCTTGAATATTGCCTTCTTCAGATTTCAGGGCTGGTTGAACATAAGAGGTGTTCTTTTCTTCAAACAGTACTAGTGAAACTCTTTGCCTCAGGGTGGGGAAAAAGTTTTCACTTACTTTTACAATAGGGATTTAGAGGTGTTCCTGATGTGATGAAACTGCCAATTTCAGAAAGAAGTGCCCTTAATCTGGCAAGATTTGTGCAAAATTTCTCTGCATGTAGCAGAAACCTAACACCTCTCTCCTGACCTCCTCAACACCCCTCTGAACCTGTTCCCGAGGCGTTCCTGAGGAGACAGCCAACCATGATGTATTATGTGCCTTTGCAAAAGACCAGATTGATGTGAGCACCAAAGGAATGTTTCCTTTGCTGGAAGAACTGTCTTTCACAAGAGATTTTGTGTTCTTTTTCAAGCAATTTTTCAGGCATTATTATCATCATTAGCATTTAATGAATGTTCTACATGTTCAAATATGCACCATATTTATTACTTTCTGGCTGAGGTTATTTTGAATTCTTTGAATTTCCTGTAATGTTTCATCTATTCATTATAAAAAGGCAGATGCAGGTTTCTTATGTCTAGTATGTACAGGAAAATCCTAAAGTTATTTCCCCAGAGCAAAGGATTCTTCATTCATGGGATAAAACACAGGGAGAAAACTGTGATTGTTTGTTCAGTCTGTCAAAAAATTGTAAAATATACTCACTAGAAACCATATTATTCTTACTAAGATATAAGCCATTGCCATTACTCTGGAGAAACTGTGTCATGAGACTTACTCTGTTCCATTCCTCCACATAAACATCTAAAAATTTAAGTACTTAAAAATTTTCAAACTAATCTTTAAACAAAAGTTTTCAGGATTTATTTGTACAAAACAAAGTACCAAAAAAAAAGAGCACAAACTCAATTTTCATCTGTGTGTACATTAAAGATTAGCACACGGCATACTCCACCCTCATCTGGCTCATACATGAGTGCTTTGATTCTCAGTTTACATTAGATATAGCTAAGATTGAAGGTGGGGCTGCAAATCTGGCCCCAGCAGCATAGATATTTCTTCTTCTTGTGCTTTTCCAACTTTGAAATTTGAGCAACTGTATATATTTTTCCTTTAATTTTAAATACATTCAATTTTGCGCTTAAAGGAACAAAAGAAGTTTGTGCAGTTGAGGTGTGTTTGAGGGGAACTTGATACTTGTCATCAGTACCAAAGATCAGGCTCATAAATGCCATGGCAAAGATGGCATCCTTCAGCCAATTTGTAAGTCATTGCAGCTGGTTTGATTTAGAGTCCTCCAGAGGAAAACTCTAAAAGACTCTTACAAGGAGATTCTGGTTTGTTGTAAGAGGGGATATGAACAAAGTGAAGGAACTGGAATACACTGACCTTCACAAATATCCATTTCTATTCAAGAACAACGAGAACGGAAATTATTACAACCGTTCTCTGAAGCTACCAACTAAGCCTTAAAAAGAATTAATTCTTGACTTATTTTTTGACAAAGAATCTGTAAATCTCAAAGACGAAGGGGAACCCATAAGGATGAAAAAAAAGGTGTCAGCAGAGCAACCTTCTCATAATTGTCCTGTTGCTGGATAAAAAAAAAAAAAAGCAAACGTAGAAGTTAAGCCAGGAAAAAAAAAAGAATAAAAGAAATTCTGAAGTGAATACTGGGAACCTGGATTTTTCTCCACTTATTCATAACACTTTTTAAATTCTCTGTGTCTACAGTGTGGTCTGTCAGGTGGAACACATGCATATTAGCTTTATATTTTTGTGCACTCCATAAGATTTCTAGGTGCCATAAAGAAAAAGAACAGGCATGAATCCTTTCAATTTCCTCTGTTGCAGCTTTTTCTCCAACTCAATCAGATAAGTGACTAGCACCATTAGTAGAAATGGTGATAAAAAGAAAGTGATGGCATATGAATATTTCAGGGAAAGCTGATTGGAAAAGGACATTTTCCTTCTAACAATACTCATACCTCTGGGTAATTTGGAACAACACTTTTTTTTGGCATACCACATTAGACATTTTGGTTTTTATTATATTTTTCACTGAAACTAGAAACAGCTGCTGTCTGATGTCAGCTGGTATATGTGGTAGTAGTGTGGGTGGAGAAAGAGATTTCTTTTCCCTCACAAGAAAGACACAACTATGGAAAGTATGAGGTTATGGAAAAGTGTTAGCAGGTGATATAAAATGTTTACATAGAGAGCATAGATCCAAATTGCTTCTGAATGATTGCAGTTGTCGCATCTTTAAAGTACAAGGGTTAGATAACCACAACAGTGATTAGCAGAGCAAAAGAATCTATTTTCTTTGAAATTATAATCCCCAGGGAAGGATGCTTGGCAAACATTCCTTTGAGCTTTGACAACCAATACTTGCCCCTCTGATATATTCCAAAGCCATCGTGTGGAATAGGAGAATAAAAGCAGCAAGGGCCTAGCTGTTCATGACTCCCTTGTAATTATACCTCTGGCTTTTTCATTTCTCTTCTCAAACCAGGAATATTTTTGGAAGTGCCACTTAGTTATTTTGAAGCATTTTTGAGCACTGCACCACAACACAAGATTTCCTTGAGTGAGTTAATCATATATAACGTTTCTTCAGAAGCTTCCTGAAATTCATAAATGTAAGTTTACCAATCTAAGCAGAAGCAGGCAACCATGCCTTCCAAACACCTACTCCTCAGTTCCTAGGTCCACATACACAAGTACACGGCCTCAGTGGTTTAGGCTGAGACTTTCCAGTACCTGCACAGTCACACAGCTGCTCCCCAGCCAGCTGGAGGAACACGAGCCACAGCAGTTGGTAAAGCCATGGCATGGAGTGCTGAGCAGAGACAAACTGCTCACTCTTGCTCCCTCTACAAGGAACTCTAAGTGACGGTCCAGTAAGACCAAGGAAGGCGTAGCACTTTTTCACACAGTGTTTAATTATACTGTGAAACTGCTGCAAAGTTTACATGAGTTCAAAGTTGACCAAACTAATGAAACAAAAAGCTGTCAAGAATCATCAAATACAAAGGCTCCATCTACAAGAAGAAGGTTTGTAAGCCACAAGCTGTTTATTAGGCCTTATGAGGGATTTACAGAAAATATAGGAAAAGTATGACTACCCTTTTTTTTTATACTCTTCACTGCATGTTTATTTTTATGGTCTTATGTTATTTAACATACACATAAGTTCTAAAAAGGTCTGCGTAGACCAGTATAGGAATAGACGACTGGGACAGCTGTTCTAACAAGGTCTAAGAACCCAAATTTTGAAACTCTTTTTAAAGCAGGGTTTATGTTTGGGATGAGAGAGCTGTTGGATCCTCTCTTTCTTTCTTTGCGTTTGGAAGGATAGGCTGCCGTGTCACTTCTCCATGTGCCTTGGCAGGCAGACCTCAGACTTATTTTGCACGGCAGCTTTGCAGGACAGACTAGTCAGTGGCCTTTTCATGCTAATTGGAATCATATGTTACAACGATGGAGACACAGGAAATGTACAGATCTTCTATGGAAGTGTCAGCATAGGTTTTCTTGATGTTGCCTGTCTTTTGCTGAGTCTGCCCAAGTGTTGAGGCAGACTAACTCCCAGTCTTAGAGCACCTGGCTTGAGAGCATTGTAAGTTGGTCAAAAGAGGTTTCCTACAGTATGACTCCTGGATACTTTACAAGACACAAAGAGTGCTGCTCTCTGGGTTGGATATAAGGACCCATTCTTTCCATGAGAAAACAAAATTTCTTTTCATGTAAAGAAAACAAATTGCTATTTCTCTGTTTTGTCCAACTCCTGTTGGGACTGGAGTCATGCATTGCAGGTGGTTATACATCCCTATATGATCCTTAATTCCTCTATAGGACTTAGCTCTTAGATACTTACACTATGGTCCTTCTCCACAGATATCCATAAGAGCCTTGAAATGAAATGGCATTGTGCCCCATGGGGGTAGCTGAGTTCAACCAGGATCACCCCAGGCTTCTGACTTCTCTCTGCGCGAGGGGCCTGTTGTTTCAGTGCCAGGAGATAATGTAAGTAGACCAGGGACACAGTGCTCCATCCCAGCCTCCAGACAGGTATGCACCACCAGGTGGGCTGTAAAATACAGGTTGTAGCCCAGATTGGCCTTGAGGAAACAGCACGAAGGACTGCAGAAACCCAGCCCCTGGGCAGCCTTCCCTCCTACATTTTGCCAAGAGCTGTGGAAATCATAAAGCAGGACATTCACTTTGTGTAGAGCTACCCAACACGGCTATGAGGTCTGTGGGAAGCAAGCAAATGGCATCTCCATGAGCCCTTTAGAAAATCTAGATCATTGTACAACCTCAGTTCAACAGCTGTATATCTCACAAATATTTGTATATTTATTCTAGTTAGCTTTCCATTAAGGAAAAGCAGTCTTCCTTTAATCTGTAGCCAATAATTTCTCTTGCAGAGCTCTCCTGAAGTGAACATACAACTGTATGTCAGTGACTAAAGACTAAGTAGAAACTAATTTCAAGGTTTGGCTCATGATGATTTTAAGAAGTCACACCTGGACTGGGACTTTGGGTGCCAAAATTTTATCCTGGAGAAAATTTTTACAGCCAAGTATGAAACCCCTGAAAATGAGAAGAGAGGGGAATGTTATAATGGAAATGCTGGCATAACTTCAACTACTGTGGAGCAGCCCAAGAAGCTGATGAGGCCAAGAGTTAAACGGAAATCTGCCAACTTTCACTCTGCTCAAATAAGGTAAGTCATGCTGAAACGCTCGACTGCTTAAAAAAAAAAAAAAAAAAAGCTGCCCTCACCTCTTCAGAAAACTACCAGTTATAAAAAACCAGTCAAAAATAATACAAATACACTTTCAATCAAACTCTGCTTTGTTTCTCTGCACCACATTTTTCTGTTTGGTAAAATAGGATGTGGGAAACTACCTTAAAAATGAATTTGACTGATCCTGGCTTGAAATTTGAGCTTTACCTATCCAGAAAAAGGCAGTATTGTCTGGGCTATTCCCCAACAATAGAGTGGCGACAGGCTAAATATAACCACACTTACAGCCCCAGAACTGGCATCTAACACCAGGGGCTTACAATAACACTGAAGCTTCTGCTGCTCCAGCAACAGCCAAGGCAAGGGTAGGGAAAGCTCTGTTTGTTTTTCAGCCGGGACTTCATTCTTCACTCAGCTGTTTGCTATTAGGACTGGAGCAGTAGCAGTGAGAAATTCATTGCTGCTTGCTTTCTGAATCCTGACACAGTAACAGCACAGATCCAACTAGCCAAATCCACAAAGGATCAAGGGAAGGGGAAAAAGAGAGCAACAAACTATTGCGTGCTTGTCATCTCGCTTTTACAGCACCTTTCATCCCCAAGGAACCTATTTATTGAGGGCCAGACTCTGCCCCATTCCTGCAGAGATGCGTATTAGTGAGTGCTGGAAGCAGGACAAGGAATTTCCTCTCACCCTTCTCCTCCACCCTGCTGGTGGAACCAGTGTGACAGAGAGGTCTTACCACCAGCACCACAGTTGCGTTGTCCCTGCAGCTGTCACCTGTGCTGTGCCTTTTGCCAGATCCTCTCCCCTGCCTGGCTGGAGTGAAGTGGTGGGGAAACAAAGGTGTTCCTGGCATGGTGTTGCACCTCTCTGCTCCTCAGAAGGGCTCAAATTCAAGCACTAACTTGGTAACACATCCTGATGCTCCGACAAAATTCTTGTACTGAGAGAGGTGTAAATTGAGGTGAATATCACTGTATATATTTTTGATATTTTGTTTTGGAGGAATAAAAGAAGAATTGGATTCATCTTACCAGCACATCTCTATTTAGATCAGTGCAGTGATTAACACTGTGCCCCAGTGCTGTGGGTTAAGACTCTGCTCCACTAGTATTTAGTGGAGAATACAGACTCCAGAAAGGTGACACAGGCTGGGTGAAAAACAGAAACTCCTTTCGAAACCACACAACTGCTCCAGAGCATTTGCTACTTGGGAAAGCTACTATTGCTGTCTGAGACTATGATTTGGTGCAGTAGGTAAGTGCTAACAAAGTGAATTGCTGTATTTCAGAGCTGCCTTTCCAGCAGCTGCAGAGAACAGAGCTCTCAGCTTTCCATAGAGAGTTCTGGAGGAGGAGCCCTGACTTGGGGTCCCTGGGTACAAAGGGTGATTTCTGCTCGTCCTGCTCTGAAGCATTGCAGCTGAATGACGGCTGCTGGCTGCAGACAGCACGGGTGAAAGTTCGTGCATAAAAGCTGGTCACAGCAGTGGAGCTGATTGCTTTCATTCTTCTGCAGTCTATTTATGTTTGAAAATAAAATGGTATGTAAGAATACAAGCTCTTTTCTGACAGTATAGCTGCTTCCCCTTCTGGGGACTTCATGAGGTCTGGCTTGTGAGCTAAGTGATAAGATTCCCAGGACTGGGAATTTTGTTTTGCATTTCATTACCTCCTTGTCCTGTTGACATAATGATCTCATATGCAACAACAAATCACTCCCTGACCTCAGCATAACAAATTGAACGCGGGACTTGACACATGGGTTCTGAGACTCTGCCTGCTTTTTCCTGCCTCCCTGAAGTAAAAAGGTCAGTTTCCTGTGCAGCCTGCAAACTCCATTATCTATTGTCAATTGTCACCTGTGTGCCTATCCCTCCCAGCCATGCTTTCTGATTATAGTGTGTGAATCAAGCACGTCCCCATAGACTGACAAACTAGACATGAAGGAATTCTTGAGTACCTTAAAAAAAGAAACCACAAAACCCAAACAGGCAGTAAATGATTGCCTCTATAAAGAGGCAAAATCTATATTACTCACTAAGAAGCAAAGTCATCACTAGATCTGTGTCAGTATACACAAGCAGGGCTTACTGTAAAGAACACAGATGCAGTGTAAGTAGTATGAACAGAAACATCTTGATACTCAACACACTTGCGAGAGAACTCGATGTGCTCTGCCTCACCATCTTAAAACAGGTCTTGTGCTTATACTGAAATCTGAAGTCCCTGCAAAGTCAAATGGTGCATGCTACGTTGGCTTGCATCCTAGCCCAGTGCAGGATGGATCTAGCTGACTTAGTTGGTGCGGAAATTCAGGTGGGGACCAGCTTCAGCTTGAGCCTTTCCCTAACAGGCAGGAGGGATCTTTCATTGATACAAAAGAGGCAGGAAAAAAAAAAAATTAAGAAGTATTCACAGCTATGAAAGCATGAGTCAGGCACCCTTCAGGAGGTGGGGTGCTCCTCTTCATTTCTTACCTATGGAACACCATGTTTACTTCTTCTTTGTAAGTATCTGCAAAACATGTAGCTGTTCAGGGCTGGCTGTTCTCAGAAGCACGCCCAGTACATACAGGAAAACTACTAGACTCCATGAGACTAATTGAAACCATTTGCAAGAGTATCTGGTAAGTAATTAAGATGCATGGCTGTTCACAGACTGACACTACATTGCATTGGCAGACAGGGACTCTACTTGCACCAGAAAACTCCAGTAGCACATCTGCTGAAGCACCAGGGCTGCGCTCCTGACCTGTAACAAACAAGCCATGAGCTGTGTCTAATCCCTGAAGCTCCATAGTGGAAAGGACTAGTCTCAGCATGGGTTGTGACACCCTTATTCACTGCAAAAAAGGAAACAACCTGAGCAGTGAGGAAGGGGAACAGAAGAGAGCCCACACCCTGTGTCATACTCCACATACAGCATTACTACAATAATATAGTGAACCAGAGCCCCAAGTAATTGGGTTGTCTGTCCCTATCAGAAGCAGTTACATGTTAATTTCTGCTAACAAGCCCAGTGTACATCTGCCAGCTGGTGGAGTTCAGATCATCTGACACTCATTTAATGCTAATACCTGCCCCAACTCCTGTGGGAATTTTTGGCAAGAAACCATGAAAACTCACAATAGATGATGGTCAGCTGACCCAGAGCTTTCTTCATGTGGCGTTACCTTTATTGTGCCCTGCACACCTGAATTTCTCAGTACGGAATTAGCCTTCCAATAGACTTTTATTCTCTTTTATTCCAAAAGTATCCATTTCACCCCTGAGAAATAACTGGAGGTTACTGTGCTAAGAAGCAACATCTGGTATGAACCTCATTAATCTTGAGGCAGTGTGGTATATGCCTAGCACAATTTTGGCACTGTGAAAGAAGGAAATAATATCGTTTCTTTAGAAGCTGTGCACACCTGGTGTTCTCTACAGGTTGCTATAGAAAGCACAGTCCACCTTAACAGTACACTTACAGGGCGTCATATAAGTCATCTTGACTTTTTTTCAGGGAAAAAGAGAAAATATTTATCCATCTGCTGGCTGATATGTCTTCCCTGGTCCTCATTTGGTTCTGTATGGTACCTAAAAGTCCACTGTCTTCCATGAAGGCTCTGCCTAGGTTAAAAATGTCTCACTCCATGAAATCAGCTGCAAGCATTGAAGACAGAGCTATGCTTTGGCAATCAGGTAGTAGTGTTCTAGCTCAACCTTCCGAGCTAGGGAGGTTTATCTACTCACTCTTCCACTGTGCCTCTTCAAGAACAGGAGCACACAATGCAGATAATGCTACTTATAACAGTTAAAGTGCTGCTAGACTGGTTTAGCCCTCAAGGGGAAATCGAGCAGCAAACCCCCAGAGTGTGCTATTATGTTGTACGGACAACATTACCTGAAATAATGTTAGAAAATTTATGACTCGTGGGGAAATAAAAAGTAAAGCTGATAAATTAATGTATATTTTGGATTGTGTTAATGAGTTTCAATGAAAAAAAAAGAAACAGCTCCAGAGTAGCCTAACCTGCATCACTCTGAGATTCTCCTTCAATTGTTCCATGCCTTAGGCACATACTCTCTGGCCACACTACAAAGGGTCAGCGATATTCTGGCTCCCACAACAAACCAGTTGATATATCCATAGCATTGAATGATGTCTTAGCATCAGACAATCTATACAGCTTTCGGTATGCTTCGTAGGAACTTGCTGGGCTGCAGAATCCTTGCTCCTGAATGAAAACAGCCATATGCTATTTTTGCTGTGACAAGCAGACAGCTCTAGCAGATCTCAGCCTTTTATTCTGAGTCAAGGAACTTTTCTTTCATGTCACAAATGTTGGGGCTTATTTCAAGCCTTACAGACAGAGGGTGTGAATTTATTTTTCCCACAAAGTTTCTCGCCCTAATAGCTGCAGAGAAAAGTTGAATAATTTGATGTAGTTAAAATTGAAATTCCAAAAGGAAAAACCCAAGGGGGTTTATTTGAAGTTCAAGGTTCTTAGGCCAGTGATGTCACTTTGGGGAAGCTTAACTTGAACCAGGGGAAGGTAGGACATGTGCATGTCTGGGACTGGAGGTCATGAAGCAACAATCTACAGCAGAACATCACACACAAAGTACTGCTCCCTCTTGCCTGGGGCTCCCATGGCAGCACACTGACCACACACAGCTCAGGCACGGCTTGTCAGGGCCAACAAACAACCCAACAGCAGGACTCCCCTCTGCCTCCAGCTGCTAGACCAGAGATAGAGGAGCAAGAAGGAACCACATCCCACTGCCACCTCCCCCTGAAGGAGGCAGCTGCAATGCCTACAGAGAAGGGAACAGGGTCTGGGGAACTGGTGTTCATTCCCCAAGCCATGTACACTTCCCGGTAATGCTGCACCTGGGAAAGTGAATACTAGCACAACGTGGTCACTCACAGCATTATTAAGACTGAAGGCCGGACGAAGTCTCTAGTTCCTTGTGCTTTAGCATGACTACAGTTGAAGGGAAAAAAATCTGTCCTTTCCTTTCTGAAAAGAAGCTGATATTAGCTTTACTGTAGCACTAGGGGAGGTTAATTTACTGTGTTCTTCCCTCCAGGGCACTGTCAGCAAAAGAGGGCATCTGAGAGGGTCCCTAAGCAAAGCTGCTGTGTGAGGAATCTCAACCAGCAGCAAAAAGCCAGGACATAGAGAGTGCTTTATTCCAGGGCAGCACCCACCTAGTTCCTGCTGCTGGTAAAGCCACCTCCTCTGCCTGAAACCAGCCCAGCTCACAGGCTGTGTTGATGCAGGTCACTTCAGGTATTATTAGGCCATGGTATCAGCTCCCCCACATTGACACTAAGTATGGGTTGCTTTATGTAGTGCTCTGTGTGTTTGGACTGAAAATGGCAGTGGATTCACAGCCATGGGGCCAAAACATGACCCTGACCGTGGAAGAAGTAGAGATGCAGTTTTTTGTAGGAACTTTGCAGCACACTGATAGATGCACAAGATGATCAGGCCACCAAGGAGGGAGCTGATGCTCATTCCTGGGTCTCCAGCAAAGGCTGAATAAGGAAAAAGAAAAAATTGACCTCTCCCCATTGTCTCCCTTATTCCCCTATCTGGATCCTGTGAAGCCTGACAGGTTTTCTCACCTGCTAAGGACTCAAAGAGATGCTGCAAACCCAGCGCCTTCAGTTGTGTATTTGGAGGGGGAAATACTTTGTGCTACCTTTTAGTCCCTGGGGATAGATGTTTCATATTTAATGGCTCCATTTCAGTCTACACATATGTAATCTCTCCAGCTCTCTCCCTTCTAAGTTGAATTCATTCTCTGTTCCACAAAGAAGATCTGGGAGAAGTCCTTGGCACACTGACCATTCACCAGGAGAATATGGAATTACAAGATCTGTAATAAGGGCTGTAATAATGCAGTATTTCCTGTAGCGAGAATGCAGAGATTATTGTCAGGGTTCTCAGCACCTTTCTTGGTCCCAAACACCCTCAGTTGCTTCAGTTCATCCTCTTTCAGGGTTGTCAGGTCTCAAAGTTGGAAAACCTTTTGGAAATTTCTCTTCCAAATTTCAATTTGGGATGATAGAAACCTATTCCCTACTTCCAGGCACACCTCAATCCTTACAGAGAAAATGTTTAAGCTGCTCAGACTCCACCCAGGCCCTTTTGTGGATTCAACTGCATGCTGCCCCACATCTGGAGCTTTCTCTCAATGAAAGGCCCCGGGAGCCGCTGCCAGGCTGTTCTGCAGTGCCATCTAGTGAGGCAGGCACAGTTCCACAGAGCTCCTCACTGAGCCCAGGCACATCAATCATTCCTACACTTTTTAATTTTTCACTAAAGGTTCTCTTTAGGCCACGATATAAGCTGAGGTTGCAAAGAGGATGGATCTGAGGAGCAAGAGGACTGGAGGCATGGCAGAAAAGGACATGGAAACGCAGCTAAGAAAAGTGTGAGGACCATGTTATGGGTGCGTGCTCTGGGAGGGAGAATGAGGAGAAAGAAATTAAATTAGCGGAAGAGCTGAATGAAGGAAAGTAAGATTGGATATAGTGATGGTGATACAGTGGTGGTGATAGGTGATACAGTGAGGCAATGGGAGACAAAAGCAGTGGAAACACTTAGATCCACTGTGGTTACCCTGGGAAGTTATGATGGCAAAATGGGAATGACCAGGCCTGAACAGCAGCACTGAGAAGCTGGGAGAAGCTAGTATCAGACTGGGACAGGTGTTCATGGACATTTACTGAGCCTGTGATAAGTGACAAAGGTAAGTGCCAAATGATGACTATGAACATGTTCATGTTCTGGTTTTCAATTTGATTATTTAAAAATTTAAGGAATTGAATGTATACATGTAAAGTGCATGCATGCACAAACCTGACATTACTTTATTAATATATAATCTAAAACCTATTTTATACTGCAGATCCAAGCTCTCCAAAATTGGTAACTGTTGGATAGGGTTACCTATGCCTCCTAATTCACCACATGCCTTTAAATGAATAGATATTCTCCTTTGAGAGGAGTCAAGAGGGTGCAGTAGGAGAATTGTCTGTAGGGGACTGTGGCTGCCTTTTTTATAGTCAAGAGATGTCAGGAGACAGTGAGCTCATGGCTAAGGCAGATGAATGATGCCACAGAGCCAGACTCTATCTCTTCCTTCCCCCAGTATGCTCGGGGGACACATCTAGACTTTTAAGCCAGACTTTTCTCAGGTGGTGCTCAATGTGTGATCTTTACTTTGGGGTTCCAGACTGGAGGTCTGTGGATGTGGTTTGCAGAAAGGCAGAGACATAAGGCTATAAATAACGTCATGAAGAATTCCCACACTGAATCACTGCTCAAGACTATACCATAAAACCATCCTGTCTGGAGGGCACGTATATGCCAAGAAAACTGTCAGCTTGCACAATGGCAGTTTCTGGCTTTGTTATGTGTTGCCAAACAGTTTCCACATGCCCAAACACAACTCTACGTTTTCAGAAGGTAGATGTGCCTGTGGTCTGACTACCATGATTTTTCATGTAGTTTTATGGGGCTGGGAGTCAAAGTGCTAATAAATGTAGCAGCATGTAAACTGATCTTTTAATAAAACTGCAGTTATTGAGAGGAAAAAATCTTTTTCAGATTTAAGAATAGTCTGTGTTGCATTTTCCATTTTGCTTGGACAGAAATGTGAAGTGGTGGCTGCACCGAGGAAGAAGAAAACAGCCCCTTACAGCCCTTAACTATATCTCCAAACACCTGAAAGGATACCACAAAGGCTCTCTGTTTCCAGTTCAGTAAGAAGAGGAACTTTGTGTGCTTCTGAGTAGCAAAAGGAAAAACAAATACAAAAGGGAGAAAAGCCACAATAAACTCATGGGGTATTTTCCATCTTGTGGGGCTGACTTTTCAGTATTTACATTACATAATATACAGCTACTAGAATTACTGTGTCCTAATCCAGAGAAGCTTCCGGGAACCAAATTATTTAGTGGCTAGGCATGCATTCTAACCCCATCGTTTGAAACACAAGCTAATAATGTAGAAGTTTATTCTATCCAAGGGTATGTATATCTGTCATACTTGAGATTTATTCTTCTGTATGATAGATTCATCTTGATGGGCATGTTTAGAGACGCTTTCTTCCTAGGACAATTGGACAGTCTTGGTTTGGGGGAATAGAGACATTTGAAAAGTATCCTAACATAGTGTAAAAACACTCCAGAGATCTGGCTAAAAAGAGCTGAGGCCTGAGGAAATGAGCAAAACTCAGAAAGGAGAGATTAAATCATCAGCCTGCAGTGGGCAAGAGGCCGGCTTGCATAGGCTGTGGTTATCACTGAGAGAGCCATAGTCGACGTAGTTGCCCCTTGCTGCCTACAACATACAAGGCTCAAGACCACTGGTCATTTGCAATGCTTGAGCTCACCACGCCTCCCTCTGATTTTCCCAAGAAATTCTTCCCATGGAGCAGTAAAGACTTGCCAGTGAGACCTCTAGGGCTTGCAATGCCTTTACAGCTGACGCAGCATCCAGCGGCCTGAAGCACAGCGTGAAACCCATGGCCAGTAGACTTCGCTATTGCAACCTAACATTTAACTCCTCAGCTTCAGAACATCACTCACCACCCATGTCCCAGGCCAAGCAGGGCAACTAGGGCAGCCAGGGCAGCTAGTGCCAGCTAGGTTTACATAACAGTGGAGATTCCCTGCTGCCTGCATGTTCCTCTCTCCTGACTGCCTGTAATGACAGTCCAAGGTTATATATTTACCAGTTCCCAAATATCCCACCAATTTGTCCACTATAATTTATAGTTATGAAAAGATGTGTTCATTTACCCTTTGCATTCATTTGGCCATACAAATATACTCTTTTTTTCTCAGAAATATCTTGAAGGCTTCTACTCACGAACTATCAGTACACAGTTATGCACTACTGGCCAAAACTGGAGGCATTATGTGAACTAATTTTATCAGAGATTCAGGGGTCAGGTTGGACTGTATCACCAAGCTGCTACTTTGTTGTAGCTGTCAGACTGAGACATTTTACAAATAAAACAATCTTTTTATTTTAAGGAAAACTCTCTGAAGTCCATTTTCATAAGAGGAAAGGAGTCCCAGATTGAAAGAGTTTCCTTTTATGCTAAGTCTGGTTAGACTGGCTTTTCATGGCAGCACATGGAGTGTTAGAGTGCCTATTTATTTCCATCTTCTGCCTGATCCATAAAGGATCAGGTCCCCAAATCACAGTGATCAAAATTAAGTCACAAGAAAAGTAAAGCATCATTACAATGGGAGAAGAAAGGGAGGAAGTGGGAAGAGACAACAGGCAGCACAAGGTGGACTGTAATGAGGGTCAGCTCCTTGTTGGTTTGTAGGATCAATGCAGGAAGGAAGCTGGAGAGGATTAGAGCTCATTCTGTGCTGAAGTGACAGGACTCCTTACTCTGGTATAAAGTTCTGCAATAACAGTGATTCCCAGCTATTGATGTGTTGTGGCTTTGGGGATTTGAAACTAAAAAGCAGTTTTTTCTCAGTGTAATAACTATCATTGGCTCTCTGCTTTTTCCTAATCAGTTCAAAGTAAAATTCAAGTTGCAAAATTTGAAATAGACAGTCTTTACCCAGACATCTGTTTCTAGTTAAGACAAAATGACATCAGAAGAAAGGATACTTTCTTTGCATATTCTTTAAATCTTATCCCCATTCCTCCTACCCCAAAGCCCACGTGGGCTGGTTTCATCCTTGCAAAGAGATTTCCTGACTGTCTCAGGAGCAGACAGCTGCTACAGAGTGACTGGCAAAGTGTGTAACCAGTCAGAGTCAAGTTTGGGAATTTCATGTTCATGGTGCCAGCAGCCCAAAACATTGCTGAGATTAGGTCACCTAGTCTCTGCATATCTAGGTAACGTCTGTCTTGAGGGCTTTGTCTGTTTACCAGGAAGAAATGTAACGTGGCCACTGATTTCTCTTTCAAGAGCATCAAAGTTAGGTTCAGAGGCCAGCAGAATTGCAAGAGGATGATTTTCAAACTTTTAATCACTACAAACTGCCCACAAACAACATTAGAAACCACCAAGTGTCAAAACCTACAGCTGAAGGGTAACTTAGTTGTCTTGAGTGATTTAGTTGGATTTAAAATTCCCAGCACCAATTTGCCACTGAGAATAAAATATCATTTTTGAATAAAACAAAGAGTCTGATCACAAAGTGTGATTTTATCAAGTGAGTCTCATATCAGTAAAAAGCTTTTTGCTAAGATCACCTGTCACATGAGGAGTCAAATGCCTCAAAGTCTGAGATGACAACGTTAACTGACAAAAGCAGTATCGGTGCTAGAATTTCATCAACTACATTGAAAAGAAAATTCTAGACAGACAGTAGTTTTATTACATGATGAGTTGTATCTCAGCATCACATTACTATCTTCTGGATGATTTATACTGTCCTAGGAAAGCTCTGGTGTGCAAAATGTTCAACCAAAGACATTAGTTCAGTCATTCCTCTGAGCCTGGCATAAACAAAGGTGTTCTATGCCAAATGGATATAACCAGGCAAGATCTTTGACATTCCTACTGCAACAAGTAATTATTATTCCAGCTTTAGATATGGCAATAGCTATCTTGTCTCCTTACACAAGAAGGGGTCATCATTTGCTTTGTTAGGTATGGAAGGGAGCACTTTGTCCTTCAGAGAAGAACAACTTATTAGGTCTGGTTTTAGCACACGTCTCAGAGTTTGGTCAGCGCAGTATGTTCATTTAACCCCATGACAAGAATGCATCCTCGGTGCAATAAACTTGTTTTAAAGCAAAATTTTCAAACCACTGAAGCCTCACATTGAGTTTTGTTGCAGTTAATAACTTTTCTGTTAGGGCAAAAGCCACATGCTAAAAGTGACCCCAGCCCATGTGAGATGTCCAAATAAACAAGGCAATGGAGAACAGTAGAAGAGAAAACATTCAGACTCATAAGACAGCAAGAGCAGCCTGGAACAATAGTGTTTCTTGTCCAAAATCATTTGACAGGTTATATATATGTTGTTGTGTCACTGGAATGAAGCCTACTAATGACCTATTTCAGTGCACAGGGGATGAATCCTTGACTGAACAGCTTTCATTACATAGCTCCATGTAGCCTTTCTTCAGAGATGCACCAGCAATTGTACTGCCTAGACCAGCTCATTAAAATAGAGCAGATTTGCCTTTAACGTGATTTGGGGAGGACTTTTCACATCCAAGAGAAGGAAAGAAATATTAAGATAGAGGGGATTTTTTTATTCTTTAAAGGTATTGGTTCTCTCAATGTGGACTGCTGGAATAAGGCTGCAGAAGGATTAACAGGCTTGGTGCTGCAGAGGTAATCATAGACTTGCAGCCTGATCTGCTCTTGGATAATTTTTTAGAATATCCATACTTGGGGAAGTAACATTTACACATTTCTCCCATGAGAAATTACATTTTTAGGACTGTTTGATCTGTGAGCATCCAGAATTTCCTGTAGTAGATAATCCTGCTCTCAGGGAATTAAGGGGGAATTCACCCTAACATCCTTGGAGCAGGAAAACTATATTCCTGTCCAAGAACCACTATATGTTTCTGGTGACAGAAAAATTTAACACAGTTCATATTTTGCCTGATCTGCAATCAGACATTCAGATGAGTTAGGAGAATTAATTAAAATCACTACCACAAATAAAAGGTAAAAGTTAAAACATAAGTGTTTCCTCAAAGCTATTTATGCCCTCTCTGAAGCATTTGGTGCTGGCCATGGACTGAAAATATATGGAAGGTCACATAGATTTAGGATGTAGATCAATTAAGCGACTTTCACATTTCATTTAGAAATGTCACTAGTTCCTTCAGCAGGTATTTTTTAATCAAAGAATGGAGATTGCACCCCAAAGAAATACTGCAATCTCCATTTTCTTGCATCCATTTTTAAGTTTCCCCAGTTTAGAAAGCAGAGCATCGCAACACTGGTGCTATTAAAAGAAAAAACATCAGGTCACCAAGTTATCTAATAATCAGAGGCACTGAGAACTGCTCTTTGCTGAGAGACTCTGTATATCTGAGTAACTGGTGCTCTGATCACAGCTTCAAAAGGAATCCACTGACAACAGCAGATCCTTAATGCATCCCATCTTTATGAAATACAGAAGTTTGAACATCAGCAAAGTAAATAAAGTTAGTCTACCGAGAAAGCCTCTCTGATAATTATGAGAAATAGATAACATTTCTTGGAAATAAAATGTTTCCTTTCAACAGATCTGGGCAAAACTGTCCAAGCATGTTTTACTGGAAAGTAGAGTTTGCATCAGCCCAGTGGCACGGTAGTCTGCAATTTGCCAAACAAAAGATTTTTCATCAGAAGCAAACCATCTTCATCTTCCACATCCTAGGTATTCCACATATCTTACAAACTCACACTTCTCTTTCTTTTCTCCTTTAAGGAAAAAAAGAAACAAGCAACAAAGCAAAAACAGAACCCAAAATCCAACAAGAAAATATGGCTAAAAGCAGCAGCCATGTGTATAACTAAGAAGATCACCCTCTTCAAAGTGAGGCATGAGCAAGTGCTGCAGCGGCTGCTTTGACAGCTCACCTGCAGGGCTTTTCCCTCCCAGCTGCCAGAGCATGGCCTGGACCCAGGACCTCTCCCAAAAAGAAGAGCTAAGGAGAGGTGCAGAAGGGAAGGAGGCTATTCCTTTACTGAGGGCAGAGAGGTTTGTCTGACAGCACTGCAGCCCAGCAAGCTCAATGGGCTTGCTGGAAGCTCCCACCAGGTAGCCCATGGTCTTGTGTGCCCACAGAGGTGCAGGAAAGCCTGTGTGCTTGTGCCATGCAGAGAAGAAACCACCTGATTTTATAAATGCCACCACTGCTATGAAGACAGGATCTGCTTCTGCAGTGCAGATTTATTCCTGGCTGTAAAGTTGCATGGCATGATTACAGTTTCTATACTAGTTGTGTATTTAAATATTTTCTTATTACCGTAGTAAAACCATCACTCTGGAGCATCACCTTCACTTTGCCTCACATGTATGATCACTTGTCACAAATGTGAATGTGAATGTGTCAAAGGGACTTGAGCGTGGAGAAGAAATTCAAAGCCAGAACACATTGCATTCATACTCATCTTCCTCTAGCAAAACACAAAGCCTAGTGAATACACAGCTCCAAGTCGCTCATACTTAGTCCTGCACTGTTACACTCCAAAAAAACACACTTCAGTGGGTGCTCTGCAAATGCCACCTGTGAAGGAAACACCACAAGTTAGCCTGCAGAAGTATGAAGGTTTTTTGCTACTTATCTCCTACAATTCACTATTCTGTGCAAGTCTGACCAAGATTTAAACACAGGCAACTGCTCTGCATTTCCCTGGTAGGGACCAAGTGTGATCTCACTTGTTCAGAGATGTGGTGCACAAAGGAGCCACTGCCTGGTTGCCTGGTATTAATTTTTCATGAGATCAGCAATGCAACCTTTGTGTGTGTGTGTTTATTTCTGTTTGAATCCTTTCAACTGGTATTTCTTACATTACCCCCATGGGATGACAGCAAACATTCTTCTCACATGACTGGTGTATTGTACTTTCTGCAGTTCTCTGGTGCAGTATTTTTTTTAGGACTTTAGCCCTTCCCCATCCTTTTCCATCCCATTACAAAGGAGAGTAAAGGTTCACTGGCTGGATTTCCAAAAGGGTGGACAAATTTATTACCACTAATAATATTTTCAGCTACAAAATTAAATCAGTTGAGCAGCCAAGGCTTCTGATTGAAGTAGGAGGATCCCACATTTGGGACTATGCTTTTGTTCTGTGTAACACATCAGCAGTCCCCAGTCAGAACTCAGTCTCCTCTGGCCAAGAACTCGAGAGGGGGAGCATACAGATGGCTCTGCAGGCTGGCTTCTCACAGGCATTTAGGGCTCCCCTGACACCTGAGAGCCTAGAAGGGACAAGGAGGACAAGGCAAGGGGGAAAGAACAGTGTGGGAGAAACAAATCCCAGTTCCCTTGACACCATGAGCAACAGGGATGGGGGAAAGTGGGACCATCTGAAAGGACAACCAGCTGTGTTGGCTCAGGGTGCAAACAGGCTGACCCTTGTGGCAGAAATTATTTCCAGAGTGACACGTGGCTGTGGTGTCACAGCATGCTGTTGCCCCGGTTTGTTCATCACGTCTTTCTTTGCTCCCCCTGCAACACTGAGTACTGGCAACTGCTGACAGATGAGGAAGGTTTCCTGCAACGGCAAAAATGTCTTACATTCCTGTTCCACTCTCCCTCATCCATCACACCCACTCGTCCTCAGGGTGCAGCTCACCAACACTCGAGTTTCCCTGATCTCCATCTGCTCCCAAAACTGTTTCTTTTTGTTTGGGAGCATGTCAGTGGTCACAACCAGGAGGCCATCCCACAGACAGCTTCAGCTGTCAAGTTGTGGCACAGGAGTGATGGGGCAGTGCCAAGGGATCATCTTATGCTGTCTCTATACTAGAGGAAAATTTGACACATGACAAGTCCTGAGATGGGAATTTCTGGCAAAACATGCCTTGTCTAGCTACACCGCTGGCTCTGGCAGGATTTTAACCTAATGGAAAATGTTTTCATAAATGTCATTCATTGGATTTTTTAAAAATATATTTAAATATTTTTAAAATTGTGCTTATTCTATGGGCACACAGTAGTTTCAAATAAAACTTTTGCAATGTTAGGCAGTACCTTACTGGTTCGTTAGAGAATGTGGGGTATTGTTACTATCTGGTAATGAAATGTACCCAACAATGGTTCATCACTTAGGTGAAAAAGAAGATTGAAGCCAAAGCACATTCACTGTGAGATTCAGGGTTGTTTTCATTTCTTTTTTGCCAGAGTGTGAAAGTATTTTAAACTAGCTATAGATCAAGTTTTTTAATGGTAACATTACAGGTTTTTTATGCTCCTGGAAGAAGAGAGGAGTCATGCTAAATCCAGAGTATCAGTAGCAATTCTGGATTAATTTCAACTTCTGCACATCTTAAGACTCTATCTATTAGAGATGGGCAACATTCATAGCTTAATTGTAGACATTTGCTATTAATATTAGTCTGTTTCTGCTTATGACTCAGGGTACTCTTCTGCCAGAACACACTGAAAAAACCCCAAAAGGCAGGGACAATGAGTGCATTTATTATATTGAGAAAGCAAGAAAGGGGAGGGAAATGGTAAACTCATTTTATGAAGTTATAGCTATTTATTATAGGTCATTTTATTGTTTGTCTCATTACATTACCTTGCTGGAATCTCTGCTGATCTTCATGCTGAGAGATAGCCCATGACCTTGGGAACTTTCCCACCTCAGTCAGGCACAGAGTGCCTCTGGGGGAGATGTGCAAACCCTGGGAGGGACTGCTCCTGTGGGACTCATGCAGGGCAGTGGAGTGTAGGCAGAAGTCCCAGCTCACTCCAGGAGCACATAGGCAGTGCTCACATATCCCATAGGCTGCTTCAAAGGGGAAAGTGGCCCCAGGAGAGGAGTAGAAGCTGCTCCCACCCAGGCTGGTACCTCAGAAGCAAAAGAAAAGAAAAAGAATGGAGCCTCCTTCTCCTGCTATAAGCCTAATCACCCTCCCTAGAAGACGACTCCCTCATTTACTTGCTTTACACCATTCCAGATCTGCATCTGCAGTAAGCATGAATGAAAAATTAAAATAAAACTGTTGGACATCAACAAGTAATGTCTCCTTTTCTGGCCACACCTCATTTCAAGAAGCAGGATCTCTAACAAATTCCAAAACATTACAGACATCAGGAGAAGCAAAGGAAACTCATTTCTACCTTTTAGCATCAGCGTGGATTGCCTGAGACTGTTTCCTATTCTTCTGGGGCAGGATTTGTTTTATTCACTCCAAAGGCAAGAGCACAGCATGACCATGTGCAGCAAGACAGCTATAGGATATTGAGCTCTAGCAGGATTTCTAGAGTGTATACAGTCTGTTTTCCCCATCACAAACAGTGATTTCTTCCTGAATGTCCTGAAATAAAATATCTGCCCCCAAACCTACACAACAAAAACTGCCTTCTGTGCTTTCTTTCTCATTTGCTTTCCACACCGATTTTTATAAACTTGGAACCTTGATCTGTCCTTCAAGTCTTGTGGAATGCCAGGTAGTACTTCACAGGAATTTCCTCAGCTCAAGCAATTCTGATCTTAATATAGATATATATATATATATATATATATATATATGTATGTATGTATGTAAAAAAGAAAAACAAAGAGGTCCAAACAAATGCCAAAATGCAGCACAGAATCATTCAGATATTACTGAAATATAAGCAAATAAAGCAAGTAAACGTGTCCACTTGACTGGAATGGTGTGTTGGTTACACAACCTCCAAAGAACTGGGCTGAGGATTTCAACATGTTTGTTTCACTGAGTCATGAGTGTATCAGGCTCTCTGGGAAAGGCCAGCCAAAGGAGATTGCTGTCTGTCTTCCCTTCTTCTTCATTCCATTGATCATAAACAATTCCCGTACATGTTCTTAAATGGTACAAAACAATAGAAATTGGATCAGGTTCACAGGGAGATCACCAACATCCCATAAGTCTCACTGCTGTCTTTCCTGTCAAGTTCATTATCTCAGCGTGGCTGTTCTGCTGTCTTCTGTTTCTATTTATACGACTTTTTTTTTTTCACCTAAATCACTCCTTGCATTGATCCAGAGATTTGGTAAGTATAAATGAGAGGCCTCAGGCACAGAAATAAACACACAATATATTTTGATATTTTATTTTTTCTGCAGAATATTTAAAAAAAGAAGAAAGTCTTCTGCAAGGGAGCATGGAATTTGCAAATACATCCTGTCCCCATCTTTTACCTGACTGATTAGGGTTCTCAGAATGTACTAGGAAAGGTAAGGCTGGGTACTGTAACACTGTCATCCTTGTAATTAGGCTTTGCACATGTCAGATCCTTATGGTTGCTGGGACAGAAGGCACCTCATAACCAAACTGTAGCTCATGGATCAACATGTCTTCACCAAAAACTTGCTGAAAATGTTTTGATCACAAAGATCATCTGAACCCCTCTTTACTTCCAACTTCTAGATCTCACTGAGAGAAACTAGAAATAATATTATTTATTAAATGCCTACATTATATTGATTATCTATAATAGCTGTACTTTGAGGTTTTAATAAAAAAAAAGACTAAAAACATTCACATTGCAATCTGCTTGCAGTTCAAAATTTAACCCTGCAAGTGTATGTTGGAAACGTGTGAGCGTGGGAACATAATGTTTGTGTGCATTTATGGGTAAAGAACTAAATGCTGTCAAACAGAGAGATAAGCAGTTGAGAACATCCTCTGCACGTTTTTAAATAGATCTGACACCAGTTCATAGGCTGTAAATTACTTTATGTCACAAAAAATGCACATGTACATGATTTATTTGGTTAATGATCAGCATTGTTTTTAATTGGAAATTTACACAATGAAGTTAGAGTGACTAAAAAGATCTCATAGCAATTTTTGTGAAGGAGTCAGTCTTTCCTGATTAAAAACCTTTTCTATTGAAACTTCATTAACTGGTCTCAGCCACTGACCCAACTTGGTCTTAACACTCTATCTGATGTGTCTTAAATTTTGGAAGAGGCTGAAAAGAAGTTGATGTAGCTGCTTTCTCCATTGCTACTCTGAAAGAAAATAAATAGCATGTAATGTGCTTACACGGTATGTTGCCAACAAAATGCTGCACTTGTTAGCTCCTCTAGGAAGAGCACAGTCAGCCTTGTTTTGTGCCAAGGCTGTCAGCAGCAGCAGCAGTACCGTGTGTCTGGCTGTGTCCATGCCTCCCACAAGGCTCATGGCAAGGCTCTCATGTTGTCTCCACCATCTCACGTGCTGGAACTCACACCTGGACAGTGGTTTTCCTGCAGAAAATGAAATATGTATTTCCCAAACATCCTGTTGCAAAGTCAACCAGGATCAGATTGAGCACTCAGTCCAGCCTTGGGAATGCAACTCCTTTCATTTTCAGCACCAGTGCCAAGGTAAGGTAGGAGCTGACATACCTGACTATATCCACCAATCTAAAATAGATGACACGTCCCACTTTTAGGATGTGAGGCTGGAAGTTCGAGGGCAATTGCATCTGTTGCACACCATCATTGCAGGCTTTGCATGGCTGAGGTGTCTGTGCCTCTTGTGATTCAGTGGGATAATTTCTCAAGCCACTGCTGAGAGTGGAGATGGTTCACTGTGTCTCTATACAGCAAGGAATGTGGGCTACCCAAGGTTACAGCACTGTTCAGTGTCCTAAAGATTTCCCTACCCTACTTTGTTTGTTTCAACTCTCCTTGAGCTGCAGCAGCTGCACCTGCCTCGTTACAACATACTTTTTCACTTTGTGGTGAATCTTAAAATCTACAGGGGCAGGATACAGACCATAAAGATGCACGCATCCATCTGCCCTGTATAAGTAATTCACAATTCAGATCTCTAACTGTAGGGATCTTTGTTCTGAGTTCGGCTCTATTTCCACTTTCACAGAGCATTTCCTGGTGGAGGAAAGTTATCACCTCAGACTCACTGGATTTCTTTTTATTACAGCTTATACAGAGCCACAGATCTCTCAGGCATCCCTCTTCTGAGGACAGAATAGAGATGGCATAAGTCCATAGCTCTTACAGCAACAGACCCTAAGTCCACAAAATCTGGGCTAGAAATAACTCTTGCTTTCTAGCAAGAGTCCCAGGGACAGGCATGAAAGCTGAATGATCAGTTCCCACTTTTCTTGCTACCTCCACAGCAAAAAGAAAAGTAGAAATCTTCATTGCATACATGTATGCAATGCAAGCAGAGGCCAGCTCTGGCACTTGATGTGGTTTCAGAACTGCAGAAGCAGTCCCTCAAGACCTCCTCTACTTGGCAGGCAATATCTTTTTCCTGCATGAAATAAAACCAGATATAAACATGGGACTTGGAGTTCCTGCAAAGGCAAAACCATGTACCACATAGTTCATTATTTGGGGTTGACCAAGATCCACTCACCTGGAGTTCTGACTAACCTTCAAATGGGTTTTCCCTGTCTTGAGTGGAAAAATGAAATGTCATAAATCACTACTTAAATGGTCTTCTCACAAGATTTCCAACCTATTCCTGCAAATTCCAGTAGTTTGGATGGTTCAAATAAAGGTAAGCTGAGCATTCAACTTTGTACCTTCCAATCATGGAGTCTTGACCCTCCACACTATCATCTAGCACTGACCATTGTATGGTCACATCACATTAACTACACTACAGTGGCAGTATTTGCAGGTTGAACAGTAAAAATCAGGTTTTCAGAGGGAAATAATAGGAAATTTTCTTCCAAGCAATATGCACATAAAACCTGATCATTTTGCACAAATTCTCTTGAAGGTTTTACCAGTGCTTTTCCACTTTTTATTTTAGAAAATATTTCTTCTACTCATAAAAAAGAAATTACTTTTAATTAATTTTTCAGTAAACTTTGGATTCAAAGCTTTTATTAGAATGGAATTAGGCAGTACAAAAGAAATCTGTACTGTGCTCATTTCAGAAATGTAATATGATAAAGAGTAAAAAAGGGAAATATTTTTTAATGTGGAGCATTTGGATAATTAGCAAAAAGGAACCAATACACTACTTCATTTGACAGAAGACGCTAAACTTCTGTACAACTTCTGGGTCTTCAAATGCTTTCTTTAGTTGCAGAAGAGTCTCTGATTAAAAACATTCATCCCAAATTAACTAAGAAGGAAAGTATGAACAATATATTCCTCCTGAGATTGCCCCAACTTATTCAGCAATCTGTAGCACAGAAAGAACATCATGCAGGTCTCTGAGCCTTTGGCATGTTCTCTAGCAGCTGTCTGTACCAGCTACTCTCACATTGATGAAGGTAGAAGAGTTTCAAGGGGCAGAAACTTCCAGCTTTGTTATTTTCCTGGAAAACACATAGTTCTATTTGTACTTTTACCAAAAATGAATAAACAAAAGAAGTTGCATCACATATTGAACTAAAAACAACCTATAGTTTCTTCCTGAATTTCTTTAACTGCATCTGCTTTGTGTCCTGATAATATTATGAAGTCTTTTTGATTTTAGATGTCCAGGACACCTTTCATCCATAACCTGTGGTTGTGATGAAGGATCAGCCAACAGCAATAGCCATAATGCCTCGCTCTTCAAGGAACAGCACAAACATACCCACCTCCCTCCCCCAAAATTCTCCTTTCAGAAGTTGCAGGTGGACATTCCTGGTGCATATAATTTGTCAGGGGGACTGGGGTATCTAGAGAAATAAGGCAAAGCTTGGATATATCACAATTTTTTTTTAAAATCTCTTTTGACATTATTTTGACAGATTTCATTATTTTTTGCAAATGGAATTGAGGATTGCGGGAACTTAAAATTTGCCTTTTGTTCTTCTGGTTCTTACAAAACCAAAGTAAACAAATATAGGAAGGGCTCTGTGACCCAGGAAGGGTTAAGATATAAACATCCACAGGCTCTGAACTGTGAAGTATATTCTAGCTTGTTCATGGCCTGAAAAATAAACACACTTGACCACAGTAGTGCTCAGCAGCTGGTTGTTGGATTAGAGCTGCACACCTGAAAGCCTACAGTCAAAAATGTGTTATCTATAACACAGTGGTAAACAGAAGGATTTGCTATAAATATCTGAGTAGCTGAAAGGTCAGGAAGGAGATACAGGAACCATGGGAGACAATAAAAATGTTAACTTGGTTATTTACTTTGTTAAGTCAGATAGGAAAGTTTGAACTAGACATTTGGGTTATTTCTTCCTATAAGGCACATTCAAAGTGAATGAAGGAGTTCTCAGCTTTAGAAGAACAATATGTATGAGAAAAATGCTTTCTTAGATGTGGATAAAAAAGTAATTTTCTATAGAGAGTTCCTCCTGAGAAATCCTCCAGAACTGGTGACAATATCCAGTGCATTTTTGTCGGCTTAGGTTGGGTTCAGCCCACATTACATTGCACCTCCAAACCATTGACACCCCAGCTAAGTTATTTAGTTATCAATACCAGTCCCACAGACAATGGAGACTGCTAGACATCTTCCCAGAATAATTCGTTTCACTGGTCTTAGCCATCTATTTCTGTCCAAAAAACTCACAAGATGATATTGAGAGCCATCAGTATAATCAGGTGCTCAATATCTATCTTAGGGCACAGGACCATTAAATAATCTCTAGACCCTGCCTGGATGCCCAGCACACTCCCTTTGAGCAGGGTGGAGAGAAATAGCAGAATGCTTGGTGCAGAGTGAGCATGAAGTCTAAGAAAACTAATATGAGTGTTTGCAGAGGTTTTTCTGTAAGCTTAAAAAGCATTTCTTATAAAAAGTAATCTCATAGCAATCTAGACAAACTGATTATGTTGTTTGTGTTGTCCCCATAAGAGGGCCAAAATTACTAACTGCCTCTCTCTAACAATACAAAACCAGAAAAATCATATATTTTTTTAATTATTATATGATTTGCTGATTTGTTTGGCTTTTTCAAATTAAAAGATCATGAAAATGTACTACAAGAAAACTATACAAGAACTAACATATCAACATCATGGAAACCTATAAAAGTGAATGCACATTCTAGTGCCTGCAGACTTTTAAAGACCCTCTGTATTTGTAAAGCTCACTCAGAGGTATTTCAGTAGGTAGAGGCATCCAGTACACTATATTCAGCTTTATTCACTTATGGAAAAATCCTTTGGAATGTAATGAGTGGAGCCCAAAGAGTGCAATAGAAATTTTATCCAACATCTCTCCTATACAATTATACAAATTGACTTTTGAATTCTGTAGGAAGACTATCACTCTATTAAAATCTATCATATTTTTTTCCATAAGGGCTATGTGCCAAAGTCCTTATAGCTATTCCTGCCTTCTCCTGCAGCAAAAACAAAACAAAACAAAAAAACCAAAAAAAAAACCTCTCCAGCAAAACCTGTGACCTTCTATATATCCATTTTCTAATAATTGATTGATACTAGAAAAGAAAGAACTTTCCTTTTCTTTGGACTTAAGGGTATTTGGAAAGAGACCCCCTGCAATCCATCCAACAGGGCTCAGTGATGTGAGAAAGGAGACCACTAACACATGAGTGCTCTGTAATATTGGAAGGGAGACCCCCTTTTGCACTGAATTAATGCCTGGAAAATCTGCTCCCCTTATGCTTTTTCCATGTGATTTGCTGGAGCTCATTCTTGCTCCATTGCTGTGAAGGCCAGGACATATCCCCTGGCAGTTTTTAAAACTTTTATAAACTGGAAAGTATTTTGCTGGCTTGAACTTAGCTTGCCTAGAATCTGTGAAAGATGCTGCTGTTATTGTTGGGGTGTTAGTTGAGTTTAGTTATGTTATTCATTCCTGTTAAATGGGCTAGTTTGGTTTCTTTTAAAGCTTTGTTGTTTACCTCAGGATGTCAATTGATTAATTTCCCAATTACTTACTTTTAGTTCTTACCTTTGCCTCATTCCTGTATGTGCAGAAACTTACTGTGGGGAAAAAATTTATTGTTCCAGCTTGGTTTTCAATTTGTTATTTTAGTCAAGGAGAGAAGGCAAATCTGTAATGATTCAAATACCTGCAAGGTGAGAGGGAGATGGGTGTTCTGGTGCCAAGAAAGGAAGACTTTTTGCTGAGGAGAGTCTAGTGTGTCTTAACAACAGTTGCTTTTTAAGCATCCTTGAAATCTGAGGAAGCCGTGAATGGGGATCCTCAATGTTTCAGGTGAAAAAAAACTTGTGGGTTTGTGATCAGAATGTGGGTGTATTAAATATTAATCCAGTGGCACATCATAGTGTTTTTCCCTAAGATGAAAAGCTGTGCCTCCCTGCAGTTTCATTGGCTGAAATACTGACTTGAAATCCTGAGAGTGAGCGTTTGTGTGTGTGTGTGTGTGTGTGTGTGTGTGTGTATACAGGGAGTATAGGTGAAGATGAGACATTCTAAACAATCCTTCCAGTTTGCATAAAAATCATATAAAGATCTGAAAATGGGAATTAAGTTGAGATCATTTACCATTCAGTGCAGTCAAAAATTTGCTAGCAATTCATTCACTTACTTACTTGGCTCCTTGCCTACAAAATTCACTGTGGAATGACTTAAACAAAGAATTTAATGGAAATGGGAGACCAAGTCAAAACTATATTCCTGTGCTGCTGTGGAAATACATCTTGAGTAAAATGAACATAATATTTAGTGTGCCTGGAATGGAGTTTTAAGCTATAGTTTTAAACTGGTGATTTGTGTACTTTGAACTATATACTGGAAATAATACCAACTGTTGGTTTGAGTAAGATTAAATCCTAGGATGGCTTTTGTCTCCATGGTTCATTCTCATAATAAAGAGAAAATTATCAAATCTGAAAGCAATCACAGTGGAAAACCATTTGGGAATCATAAGTAACTCTCCTTAAACCAACCCCAAAGTTTACTGAAACCCATAAAGGATTAGGAAAACATCTATTTAGGTATTTGTATTTATCTGCCTGCTTATATGGTTATCATAAATGCACTGCTTCACTGCAGATACATAGAACATGTTATGAAATGCCATGGCTAGTTCCTACCATCAGCATTAATAAAGACTTGATTGTAGGAAAAAAGTGAACAAACACATAACACATATTTATCAGTGCTGATTATTAACTTTCAAACAGCTGAGGAAGGGTCCCTGGGACCTCATGAGATCATTACATGGCAGAGCAAGCAGAGGGGTGCAATCCTGATCCCAGGGCACCCTCAGTCCCTGTCAGAGTGGAAATACCTATGTGCTCATCAGCAGCTCCAATCTGATTGTGAACTACCCCATGGTCTTCTGCTTGCCCTTCAAAGCATGCAGGAAGTGTTCCCAAGACTCCATACTGGTGAAGTGCTCTCCCACTGTCCTCCATCAGCACAAGGGTGCAATATGTGCATGGTATCAGGGACAGCAAAGTACCTCAGAAATGATGCATGTAAGGAGAAGTATTGGAAAGGTCATTTTAGTCTGTGTCAAAATAGAGGGTTTGAAAGAGCCACAGCTTGGACAAAAGGAGATTTGAACTATACTCTTCAAATGTGGCATTTCAAAGAGCCCTGGACCTGAGTTCCATGATTCTGATCTCTGGTCTCATGAAAACATAGAAAAGGTAGAGTGAATCATGGTGCAATATTTTCAGGCCTGGCCTGAAATAGCCCATATGATTGCCAGTGTAGCTGGAATGCATCTCAACAGGGGTTTTTTTCCTCCTCAAATAAGCATATGTGCTCAGCTCTGTATACAGCACATGGATGGCAAACCCACAGGGCATGGTCAGATAGGCAAGAATACTGGGATGTCTGTGAGGAGAGAAGGGACTCATTGAATTAGCTGAATTTCTGTAGATGTAAACAGACCTTGCTAAGCAACATAAAGTAACTAATGAGCCATAGTTCAGTGAAAATCAATGGCAAAATGGCATTACCTCTGGCTTCATTTTTTGTTATGAAATTATAGAAAGTAAATGAATTTGTGTACTTCAATTTCAGTACCTTTGCTCTGGGCAGAAATTAACTCTTCCTCTGCTGTATGGACTTTGCTCCCCCCGATACTGCAATTCTCACTCATTTTTCATCCTGTCTAAAACTGATATTCCTAACACAGTGCTCCTGGACAACTTTCTCACCACATTGAAAAGAGAGCAGAAATTCAGGTGAAGATGGAGAACAGAGTTCAGTATTGCCTCCAAAATATGTTGCAGAGTTAGTACAGTAGTTGTTTACTGTTGATTTTTGGCACACAGTGCAGAATAGAGGGTTAGTTTTGTACTATGCCTTTCATCAGGAATGACCGTGAGAATTTCAGGTATGGCACACTGCCTTAATATGGTGTGTGCATCTTATTGGCAGTAAAATAATCTGTGCTTCCTGATAAGTCTATTTATTTATTGCATGGAAAACTGCACAATGTGCAGCATTCCCTGATGCTGGCGAATGGGCTCTGGCAGACCACCCGCGTGCTCTCCGTGCTATGTCATCTGCAGGACAGAAGTGAAGCCCTGCTGAGATCTGAGGTTATTGATACACATCTCAGAGGTAATTTTGTGGAGAATGAAACAGATTCTCAGCCAGGAAAAGGGTGAATCATGTCTTTGCTAGCATAATTCTGAGTAACAGTACAAATTCCTCAAGGATAAGCTTCATTTTTCACAGAAACAACTAAAACCAGCAGCATGTACCTAGTATTTAACAGTTTCTTTAAATAACCCTCCCATTAGGAGGTGGCAAATACAGTCTGGTTCTCAGTGTTTATTCCCAGCTCTGACCAAAAGTGCCCCTGTAGGCGTGCTACACAGACACCAAAACCCATGAACAGCCTGTAAATTGCTACAACTGGAGAAAAAGTGTAAGCTAAAACTAAGACTTTTTTTTTTTTTAAGTAACAGCACTTCATGAAAATATGTTTTAAGTGGCTTTAAAAGGTCTGATCATTTTCTTTTGTCAAAAAAAGCTGTAAAAGTAAAATTTACTTTTCAGGTACCCAACATAAAAAAATAATAAAGCAGATAGCATCAGTGACTTACCCATGCTAGAAAAGAAGTAGCAGACACCATGAACACAGTAACCCAATTAAATCCCAGTACAAGGACTATTCAAAAACTTACCATCCTCCTTTGATGGGCACTGCTCGAAAAAGGACTCCAAATTAGATATGATATCACCATATAATGTTCCCATGACATCATGGATTGCAATACCTAATTCAAGTCTGCATTTCTGCAACACCAGAGGAATGAGTATGTTTTGCAGCAACTCCAAAATAGTCACACATTTGAATATTCAAAGGTTCTTTGCACCAAGACGAAACTAACCCAGGCCCAGGGCTTCACAGCAGCCTCCCAAGCTCTCAGCACACTCACCTTCAAATCTGTGCGCAACCTCCTCTGAAGGGCTTGAAACACTGGCCATCCCAAATACACATCTTTTCTAGCTTCCCCTGAGGTTCTGAATCACTTTCTTCTGAATTCACCCTTCCACATAACCACAGCCTTAGTGATGGACTCCTATTAGGATTCATCTCCCAAATCCAATTAACATTGCTTGTCCAGGTGAAAACCCCAGACCTACAATTTCCCCATAAATCTAAATTGGCTATCAGGCACAACTTTGGCAACTGGTTCTCTATTTAAAAGAAACTAATAGGACTTATGCAGCAATTACCCAACACTCAATAAATACTCTACTGCTTGATTTACTTACCTTTAAGAATAAGTTGAAGTGAGTTATGAGGCAGTTACTGCCAACTGCAAAATACCCATCCCAAGGGCACCTCCTGAGTCTGAAAGGCTAGCTAGCAGTGACAAATTTTAGCTATTTTGTATTTTCTCCTCCTTGTTATGGATACATTGAAGATTGCCAGCCAAACAATGGCTCATTGGAGAGTGCCCTGTTAAATAATTAATTTGATAATAATTCTTCGGTGATGTTTTATGAGATTCATCTGACACACAATCCTTAATCCATTTAAAACGTGTCTCTACTGCACAGTGCTTCAAATACCATGCCACATTGAGGAAATTGCTTTACAAAGCCTAAATACACTCCATTATGCAGATCTTTTGCAATGGTATTAGAAACTGCATCAAAGATATATATGTATTACTTCTGTTTAACAATAACTTTTCAGGCATTATGCTATCAGAATTTATAGCTTTGTTTTTTAACCACCATTTGGTATCTGTATCAATTTGACTATTATTTCACCTAAGACTTAATTCAGATCAAGTATTTTGTTTGTCTGAACACAGTGCAGTACTTTTCTTAAATATTGGCAGAACATTAGCACACTTCAGTTTTCTGAAATGTTCTCAGTTTTCAAAGATTTGTTTGAAATTAGTATCAGAATGCCAAATATATTCTCAGCTTTCAAATGTCAGGGCAGAAAGTCAGCTGTGCCTGGTGATATAAGAATGCAATAAAAATATTTTAACTTCTATTTTCTCCTCTTACAATTTCTGTTGGACATGTTTTTCCTCTTTAATTGGTTCTGTGAGTTTGCTACCATGGGTTCAAGCCAGAGAAATCCTATCTTTTCTGACAGGGCAAGTCATGTAGTTAACACAAATCTCTTCAGGGACTACATCGCATTTTTGAAAGTACCCTCCTGCTCAGCAACTGAGTTCATCCCGCAGGGGAGCTGTGTCCAGGACTTAACAACCTCATAGAGAATGTTCCATTGTTTTTGTGATGCTAAGGGTATATTTACCTGTTCAAAGTTAAGGGTTTCAGGATGGAAAAGTTGCATTTTTACTTCTTGCTCTGTTAACATTGAACCTTTTTGTACATAAATGTTAGTACAAGTCTTCAACGTGGCCCAGATGAGATAGATGTATAATATTAGCTGTTCACTGCAGCTCTTGTATTTGCCTGGTTGACCTATTTTTGTTGAGGCTTTTATAGAAAGGAGGATCAGTTCTTTCAAGCTCTGAAATTCTGATATTGATAGGAAAGAATGGCTCTGAGGATCAGAGTCCCAGTCTACTTCTTTTATTTATGTTTTCCTTTATTATTTTTAAAAGCAACGTAAGATTTTAAGCAACATTGGTCTGTCTTTTAAGCCTAATTTGCTGTTGGTTTATACAGTATGGCTCATCCAAGAGCATCCATTAAATAGAAATTGATTCATAATTCAGACCTCTAAAAATTATAGTTTTTATCAGTATTATTTTGCTAACTTAAAAGATGCTGTTCATACAGGACACAGCTTGTAACATCTGCATATGCCTTCAGTCACTACAAGAAAACAAAAAAACCCAACCTCCTTCCAAAGGCAAACATGCATTTTCAACTGACTCTCAACATAAGGAGAAAGAGCAAAGATGTCTCAGAACAGAAAGAAAATTTCCAGAGAGGAGGGAATCCTCTCAAATGTCTGTTATAGAGAAATCCACGAACCAGCACCAACTGTGTCCCTGTAAGGAAACAGATAGCTGCTCCAAGGGAATACAACAGCAGGTATGCCAAGGGTGCTGGGCAACAAGCTGGTCTGGAAGCACTTAAAAAAATGCAGGAAGGAAACCAAAGACACATAATAATCATGATGAAAAAGCAATAAAAGATGGGGGGAAATTATTCGCATTGAAACTGCTGTAATTCATGACATCATTTGCAAAGCAGAGTGATGAGGGTGATGATTACCACAGTAAAGGAAATATCTTGTACTAATGGGATCCCTGATGCCCTTTCCCCTGAGTGTCTCCATTTGACCCTGAAATGGTCCTACTCATCTATGAAGAAAACTGATGCCATCTCCTTCTAGCACCAAAACAAGCTGTCAATGCAAATACATATGTCTACAGGTAACTTGGCTGTGACCTATGACCTGCAAAAATCAGGTCTGTATTAAGTAGCCAGTCAGTGCAGGTCTGCTTAATTTAATATAGTGGCCAAATAAACTCCAAAGTATGCCTTCACAGCTCTTATTTAGCTCTCTTAGAAGTCTTATGACCTCACAAGCCCTCCTCCACCCACAGCTGTCGTTCTATGCTTTGCAAAAGACCAACATTTCTCTGTCTCCCCTGGCACTTTTGCCTCCCTTTGGGTCCCCTTGGATTTCTGTCCTCAATTCCCACTCCTGTTCTTGCATTTTCCAAGCAGAATTGGCCTTTCTTCTAAGAAAGCAGCACCTGGAGACCAGTGGGAATGACACTTTGAGCCCCTCCATCACCTCTGGTACCACTGCATGCCAGTGGCCCCTTCCTTTCTCCTACGCTTGCCCTGGCTCTGAGCATGTGCCAGGAGCATGGCTCTGGGAAGGACTTGGTAGGCACAGAGAGCACCTTGACAGGGTAAAGTCAGTCACCTCTAGCTTTTGGCTGTAGATGCTCTGCATGAGTAAAGACAGAGTTTCTTTGTTTCAGGAGCTAAGGACTTGGCAGACAAGATAAAACGTCTCAGATAAAGAACTTGTGTCAGTCTCCATTTGGCTTTTTATGATAGTTCTGAACGTTTTGGCAAATAAAAGCCCTCTCTTCAGGACCTGGAAAGCAGCTTCTTTACTTTGTAGTACAACCTGCTTTGTTTCCACAGGTTGCCAGTGACCTAATCATGGTGCAGGCTAGCATAAATCTCTGACCTGGCAAGCACATCACTGCAGCCCGCCAGTTAGATGTCTGCGCTTCATACACAGCTTTCTGTCTTAGCAGTAGAACATTTTACACTGAAATGAGATTTTACCCAGTGAGCTGGAAAGTTCTGGGCAAATTGATCTTGTTCCTCACCTGCAGCCTTGCTTTTACTGTCAGAGCCAAAACTCGGAGCTGGTTTTCTGTCTATCTGATAGCTCTTAATTCAGATGATAGCCCAGAAGATATATTGCAATGCTCCTGTGGGTCAGCATGACCGATTTCAACTGAGAGCAAAGCATACCTTTTAGTACTTTTTAGACAATCAAATGTTTATATTTACTCAGTTTGATTAACAGCTGCACTCAGCCACACTCAGCCAAGCTCAGCTTAGAAAAACTACACAACGTGTCCTGTTTACAGCTTAGCTGAATGGAGGCAGGAAAGATAAAAGATTTTCTTTAAAAACTACTGATATGTTGTCTAAATCTGGCTCAGGAAACAAAATATCAACAGCTGTGGAGCATGGGATTTTTAATTCCTGGACAAACCATCACAATTGTTTTCCCAATGACATGGCCAACTCACAGCCCTGCAACTGAGATAGCACTGAAGTGAGGCAGCTCGTGAGCCAGCTGGAGGGAGAATAATGAACCCAAGGCTCTCCCTCAGCCTCTACTACAGGTTTGTTGTGTAAATTAAATAGCTCTGCACCTCCACTTACACCTCTGTGAAGGAAGTTAACTGCCACAGTGAGGGAAAGTAAAGGACTTAATTAATTTTCTCCAGAGCACTCTGAAGGCAGGTAACTGAAAGCATCAAATTAAACAGATTAACAGGAACATACTTAGAGCATAAGAATAAGATCTGGGAAAAAAAAACCCCTTAATAAGAAACTGCTGAGCATTAAAATAATATTTTTGTAAACTTTGGGATTTTTATTTTATAACACCCATGTTTCTTCCTGTACAGTTTGCAACAGACTAACGTGAAAACAGGTTCATCTAGTATTTATTTATTCCTGCTGAAATCCATATGCAAATCAGACAGGAAGACCTCTAAGACAGAACAAGTATTTACTTACTGTTGTATTTTTTATTGAAAGAATTAAATTTACTGAAATTTGATTTTTCATCCAATCTAAGGATTGAAATAGCTGCAGGTGGCTCACTTCATGTCACCTGTACTATTCACACATTCAACACACTGTTTATTTACACACACAAGTAGTGCAAAAAAGAAAAAACCTACTACAATGACATTTACATAGACACACTTCAGAATGAACAATTAACAAAACAGAGACACAAGACTTGTGTACAAATTTTTGTTCAAATCCTGCTAATCCAACTTTAATTTGAAAAAATGCAGCAATGTTTTCACAGTGTGCATCAGGTGTTAAATATGCCGGGAGAGATGGCAATGTGCTGTGGGAAGGAGAAAGGTGATTCCAGGTTTTGGGTGCAGTGCTCTGCAGCCAGGACCATGGTATAGCCATCCAGGCAGTGACTCCGGCCTTGAAGGAGGAGCTTGACACACTGGTCCCTTTTGGTAGGAGATTTCAGTACTTTTGTGCGCTTACTAAGAGCATGTTTGTCAGAGCCTGTCTGCCATCTCTCCAGTCCAGGAGAGATACTGCTACTTCTCTGTCCCCAAGGACCTCAGAGGACCTGCCTGCACTCCTGTACCAATGCTATCACTCCTACCTCTGTGCACCTCCACTCTGGTAGAAAACAGCAGAGTCCACAATTCTGCACCATGGTCCAGACCACTAAAGAACTGCCAAAGGAAGAGGAAGCATGGAAAGAGAACTATTGGGACCATCAGCATCCTTCTGTAGCTCAGCAAATAAAAGCTTCCTAGTTGCCAAGCAGGTCTAACAGGAATTATAAAAAAGACATGCATGACATAAAGCAAAGGTAGCAAGAAGAGAGGGGAGTCCAAGGAAAATGAAATAAAAAAGTCCTTGAGAAGAAGCCAAAACAGTAAGAGGATGCAGGTTTGAAAAGTCTATGTCTAACACCAATAGTATTTCTGAAGGTTTGTACAAACCAAGGCAAGCTATTTTTGCCCCATGCTTTATTTATTACCTTATGAAGGAATTAAATATCAGAGGAAAAACATCATGCAAAACAGGATGAAAAAAATTTCATTTGCAACATTGCTGCAATATGTCATTATTTCATCCTTCTATATGGCTTCTTAGATCATCAATGCAACCTGGAGTTCAAAGTTACCAATATGTGTAATTTTGCTCATAAAGATCCTAAACACAGCTGGCAGTAATGCCTTAAGCTGAAGGGGAAAAAATCCCATTAGGGTCCTCATATTTATGTATGTGTCTCTCTGTTCTTGAAGAGATGTTGCCAGAGAACACAACCGGGGTATTGTGAGTCAATAATCTTTTATATTCACATCATGTCCTTTGGGACTGTGTACGTTCTCACACAAAGCCATATGTTATGTGATCATGTAGAATAAGCATTTAATCGTTAGTGTTATATATGGCCATGATTTTGTTTTGATGAATCAACTGAGCCTTGTTTGCATAGCAAGCACCATGGAGTCTACATTTCAAGCCAAGTGGCTAAACAGAGCAGTACTGTTTCCCATATGTTACGTGAACTTCATTATCACCCTTCGCATTTGGAACTGGAAGTTACATTCTTTTTTTTTTTTTTTTTTGCATGCATTGCTTTTTTGGCATTTCATATTTAAATCTTCACAAAGAATGTCATAGCAAAAAAATTTAGGAGGATCTCTTCTCACCAGCCTTTGAGGACAGAATCTTAAGAAACAAGATTTTCTCCCAAGCAGAGCCCCACTGCTCCAGCAAGGAACACAAGAATTTCCAGACAGCAACACCGATCCATTGTGCTTTGCCTGTACTTAGGGGCAAATCTCATGTGACATACCTGGACTTGGGACATCCAAAAGACATCCCACAAATCTGTCATAGCCTCACTGCCACTAGTATTGCAGGCAGAAACCCTGCAGACCACAAGGGCAATGTGTCAGTGCTATGGCTGTCTTGTCCCAAAAGCTTTGGCTCTCCATTGCATGGAGCATGGCAATGGGCTGAGCAAGCCCTGTGAAACCCCTGTGGTCTGCAAGCTTGGGGAGAAACCAGGGAATGAATTCTGAAATAACATAAGTGACAGGTTTTGAATTGCAACCAATTGACTTCAAACCTGCAGTTGAGCTCAAGGAAAGCCTCTCCCACTTGCTGCTTTGTTCAGCAAAAACAAGTCAATACAGTCTGAAGCTGTGGTTCTGTTACTGAATTTAGGCCTCCTGAACATAAAGTGATCTGCCAGGTCTAGCAGCTGTCCAGGGGGTTTCACTGAGAAATTATACTTCTCATAGCCTGGAGATCCCATGCAGTTGCTGTGCATTAGGATGCATCCTGAATTTACTACTTTCACTGGGATTTTGCCAGTTAGTATAGTCGTAACCTCATCTTCTAATTGAAACCTTCATCAAAATGATAAATGGTTTAACAGAAAATGATTTATGGGACAAAAATATAAAAAACACCATCTCTTATTCTCCTGCAAATACACATTGGAAGTGAAAATCAGCTGATGAGCATAGTTTATTCCCAGCCTGGAAATTCAGGATTTCAGACCATCTAAGAGAACACTAGTAGAAAGAAAAACAATTAACTTTTTTTTTTTTAACTACATATGGACCAGCAGATTTTTATACTCTGAAAGGGCAGAGTAGCAAGACATTTTTCTAGGCTGGATTTGGATACACATCCTGTCAGAGCAAATGAGCACTCTAGTTCCTAGCTCCTTCAAATCCTGTACATTTCTGGAGTTTGCTCATACCAGATAGCACTAGCTGTGGTGGAAATTTTTCATGGAGACAATTTCCCATGCGAAAAGGAAGAGGACTGGCTGCTTATTTGTCATTTCAGCCCATCTCTGCTTTGGACCCCTGGTTTCTGTGTACATATCCTGGCAAAGGATCTATGTGAGGTCTTCAACTCTCTCTTTTGCTCAGGCTCTCCCAGTAGATGTCAGGGACTTGGAGGCCTTTGGTTTTTGCAGGTGTCAGAGGCTACTCCAAGGTGAATAAACAGCCTCACCAGGTCTCCAAGCTTTTCTCCCTGACCATAAGGGCCAGTCCCAGGGTGAAGCAGTGGACTCCATGGTGAGCTCCCTGCCCATCCAGTAATTTTGATTTTCAGATTTCTGGGCTCTGCTGTTCCTTGCACTGCTTGGGAACAAGAGTAGCTATTCACTGTCTCTTAGACCTCACTTTGGACTTTGGGGATCCGCTTCCCAAATATCTATCTTGTCAACTAAAAATCGTCCTATGATCCCTCCTATTATGAACAGCAAGAATGTGGAGGCAGGCAGCCTGTCTGCCTACAAACCAGACAGAAAGAGCAAGGAGAGCAGAACTTCATTTTTGCATTCATGAAGTAGAATTTCCTGGAAATTCCCCCATGTTGGGAAATAAACCCCAAAGTCTGCCCTTTGACATTTTGTCCTGATTTAGAACAAAGGCCCTTTAACAATACAACATTTCCTGGGAAGAGATTCTCATTTGGTCAGCACCACAGATGGGACTATTTGTTAATTCAATTTCAGATGGGAGACAGAGACACATTCCCTCTCCCTCTGAAGTGTGCACACAAAGGAAGGGCAAGGGAAACAGGAACTAAATGTGGCTGGAGCTTTGAATTTCTGCAGAGCTCTATTCCTTAAGGAAAAAATTCCAAGAATAAGTTCTGGAGCCTCAGGCATTTCATTTGAGTCTTTTTTTTACTCAAAATAGAGGATTCTAGAAAGTTCTTTTTGCGGTGAATGGCAAATTGCAAAAGCAGAGGCAGACAAGTATCTAGCTTGTCAATGGTCAAGAGACCAAGGAAAGCTCAGAATGTCTTTTTCTGACATTATGCTTGAATCCAGACTTTTATGTTAGGAAATTTTTCCAATTGAATATCAGTGAAGGAGTTAGGATAGGGAAGAAGTGGCTCTAACAACTAATTTAATCTTGTTTATTCTTTTTATAGAAATAGCTCTTTTCTATCACACTGAAGGCCAGTTTTATGGGGAGAACTCTTTAGTGGGTTACCTGATGTCAGGGTTCCATGAGCCTGGAGTCAGTATGATCAGCAAAAATATTTTGCCTATAGCTTTTGCTATCACATTTGCCCTTGGTAACACCATAGGACAAAATACATAAAATTAGTCACTTAACCAGGCTTATTTTCTGAAAATAATTTCTTCTGCTTCTTTTAGAGAAAATACAGGGAATTTATGCTTCTAGGGGGTCTTAGAGAAGGTTGGGAATTGAAGCTCTTGTATTTTTCACATAATTTGACAACCTACTGCAAAGGAATTTGGAAAAAGCACTACAGGAGGAAACCTCACCCTTCTTACAGGTTTCCCTTTGCGAGAAAATTATTTCCCTTCCTAATTATATTTTATAGGTATCTTCTTAAGTAATGTATTAACTACACAATAAATAGGAAATTCATAGGGATATTGGTAGGTGTTAGTTACTGTTGTCATTTATTAACTTCAAAATGTTTTTCCAGTCTGTCTGCCAAAAGACTGTGAAGGATGATGATGATGTGTGTATATTATGACATATATAATGGGTGTGCAACTTCATTATCCTTAGTGGATGTCCACACTTAGAAGAAAAATGTCTTAAATCTCCAGTCTGACCCACCCAAAGTATGTTGCTTTCACATCATCCTTACAGTCTTTATTTTAATCACTGGATATTACATTATTCTGCCTTTTCTCAGCATGCAAACCATTTTAGTAGGTGTTTAAAAATGAGACAAAAAATAAGATTATTTGTGTTAAGGCATCAACTAGCAATCTGGAAAGTAAAAATATATAAATATTTTCAAAGAAGAATAATAAAAGCACATTGGTATGTCTCTTGAATGAAACCTGAAATTATTTTTTTAACACTATCTTATTACACAATTTTGTTTCCTTTCAGTGCAGCTTACTATCCTGATATTAAAAAATAAACAAACATTCAAACAAAAAATGTAGTGAATGAAAAAGCCTTTGGATGAGTGAACTAAAAAGGTAATTTTCATTTACCGAACACCATAGCTGCACATCATGCTTCACTTGAATATATATTCACTGTTATGACCTCATGGGTGGGAGCAAAAAAGAATAATGCGTAAAATGAAATGTTCCACTATGTCAGACTACTGATTACAATGGTTTCAACTAGAAAAGGGAAAAAAGCTCCTTGCAACTGTATTTTTCACAGTCCAGGATCACACAGGGTGGAAGGCATTTCATTCATTTTTTCAGCTTCTATTTCCTTTCCTCAAGATGCCTTTTTGTCTGTGATTGTGGAAAGTGTGTTTTATATTCATTAGGTCAAGTTCTCCCCTGGTATAAGCCTAGCCAAGTGCATGGCGTTGGGCCAGGAATAATGTCAACCTCTGGTGTCCTAATTTCTGGGATCATTACTACCTGAAACCTGCATCCTCCCCCGAGGCCTGGCTTTGGGGTTGGCTAGTCAGCGTGCACAGACCTGAGGCAATGCTTTCTACCCAGGGATTGGCAGCTGCCTGTGAGTCCCATCTACAAACTGGTAAAATGAGACACCTCTGGGCGTTGTGGGGAGAGTAAACTATACACAGACATCTCTCTCGTCCAAAGTGAGAGCTTAAATCATAAATTTAGGGTAAGGTGTTGCACTGGGAAAGTAAAAAGCAATTCATCCAGGCATTTTGGCAGATGTCTGAGTAACAGCAGGAAAGCAGAACCACAACTACATTAGTATGTGTGGTTACTTTTCACAGCTTTTGTTACAAGACGGCTCTAGGATAAGTTTGCCCTTATAGACCCCACAGACAAATGGGAAGCACTCAAACAATATTCCAGTGAACCCTTAATTTGAGCCTGTATTTAAGATATAGCTGCCTTTCCTTATTTACTGCTTCCCCATGGCTTAAAATAATGGAATGTATCAGGAAGATCTGGCCGTGAGTAAGCTTACTCCCTGTATTTGCCCACATCACAGGTCCCAAGCAGAAATATGCTGGGTGATGCTGATAGATGATTAGAAGTTTTCTTTCACCTAGAGACTAAAAAAATGTTGGATTAGGGCTTTAAGGCTAATGAGACTCAGAACTTTGAAATCCTGTCCTGTTTTTGAATGAAAACAAGGTGCAGAGAAATCAGGTTAACTTTTATCCTTTGCTTTTATTCCTATTAATTGTTACACGAAGGGCCTGACACAATGAGAAATTGCTTACCTCGCATAGTTTTCATTATTCCTCTGGTTTCAAGAAAATTGCATAATTCTTTTCTTCTCTTAATTCATTTGCTCAGAGACATATTATGCAATAATATTCAAGCTCCCTGTCCTTGACATAGCTAATGAGAGAAACAGCAGCCAGGAACCTCCAGTAAGTCTGGTAGGTTCCCGCAGTGGCACAATGTAGCCTTTACATGGAAGCTGCATAAAACATCAGAAAATTCTGTCTTGAGGATGAGAATAGTACTAGCTGGGTTGGTTTTTTTCCTATCCCTTCTAAAAGATGATAATTCTCTGAGGCTGAGTCAACACAGCCAAGCAGAAGCATTTAGTGCTACCTCACTGCAATGACTTTGGAGGGAAGTCAGAGATTTAACTCACCTTAATTCTACCAGTGCAAATGCGGAACCACTCTTTGAAGATTACCGCAGAGATTCAGTGTAAATCATGAAGTTATTGTCACCAGCATAGCTGGTCGAAGTGCCAGTTGCCTTTCTCATGGTAGGAACACTGGAACTGGTTGTTCAGAGAGGTGGTAAATGCCCCAACCCTGGAAACACCCAAGATGAGGCTGGGTGGGATTCTGAGCAACCTGATATAGTTGAACATGTTCTTGCTCATGGTAGGAAGGCTGGTCTAGGTGACCTTTAAAGGACCCCTTCAACAACAAACTATTCTATGATTTGTATGAACCTTCTTGAACCTAAAAGGAGAGTCAGACCAAAAGTGTTTCAAAACCCATGCCTTCAGATAAAACTAAAATTTGTGCACATAAATGTGTGCATGATTGTTTTTTACAGCAGAGGACTAATGCCTCTACACAAAGGCCAGATGAGTGAAGGAACAGGAAATAAGCACCGTGAAATAGCAAAGTAACAATGACACAGGTTGTTGACCTCAGCAACATGAGTAAAAGCTGAAGTGCCCTGCCTTCAACTGGAAGCAGTGATTTCAGGTAACTATCTCACCGAATATCTTCTCCCCCTCAGCCCATGTAGAGTAAGTGAAATAAAAAGAACACCTCTGGAAGTGAACATATAACCTAGGAGTCAAATGAGCAGGCAATCCACTTTCTCTGCGCTTTGGAATATTTACTTATCTGATTTACAGAAAGTAATAATAATAATGATGAAAGGATTAGAGGCAGTTTGGAGACCAGGATCACAATTCAGTGTGATGGTGGCCAGTTGGAAAAATGAGGTGAAATGCAGGATCCAGGAAGCCTAGTGGGTGAAGATGAGCCAGTAATGCCATATATCTGTAGACAAACTCAATACCATAGTGGTATTGAGTATACTCACAGCCAAACTGTGAGTGCCATATTTAAGAGGTACCAAGCCATGCCTTCAGCCTACACAGCACTGGCACAGCATGTAGGGATGTAACCTTTTGAGAGCATTGCCCTGCCAGAAAGAGGAACGCAGAACTGGAGAAAGTTCAAAAAACAGCAAAAATTAAGGTCTAGAAAACACGACCGATGAAGACAGATTGAATGACCTGGCTTTGTTTAAAGTAGAAAGTAGAAGTCTGAGGGGAGACATGCTAACAACTGTCAAGTATGTAGAGGGTTGCCACAACAAGAAGGTAATGAATTATCCTCTGTACCTAATGGATTAAGACAGAGAATAATGGGTTTAACTTGCACCAAGGGGATTTCCCACCTGGAGAGGCTATGGAATCTCTGTCATCAGAGGTCTTGAGGAGCAGTTTAGGCAAACATCTGTCATGAATGATTTAAAAGTAAAAGCTTTGGGCTGGTGGGCTGGTTTTTGGAGATGACTTCCCAAGGGTTCATCTGTGACTGGATGACAGAATCAAGCTAATTGTCACATTATTTTACAATACCTTTGTACTTAGAATGTACTTTCATCCAGCAAAACTAAACCTAAGAAGTTACAAAATCCCTCTAATTTGGATAGCAGGGAAGGCATGAGTTCATTTGTTTACATTAACAAAGATAGTAAAAATGTTTCGTTATGGTTCATTTCATTTCAGACACAACATAAAACTAATCTGGAAGGTCTTAATCTGGGAATGGAATGTATATTGCTTGGCTAAATCAAATTCATCATAGCTATAAATCTTCTCATTTATGCCACATCATTTATTCTGTTTGGTCCAGTATCTTCCTTTAGTAACATTCAGTTTTCATGAAAATATATATATATAAGAAAAACCTTCAGTTTAACACTAATTTTTGGATGAAGGTGGGTTTGGTGGTTTTTTTAGTTAAAGATATTATATTCACATCAAACATAAAGATTTAACATAAAGCAGCAAACATAGGACTTGCTTATCATCAGTGACTTCTCTAGGCTTTCACATGTGTATCCAGCTTTCAGACCCTACACTGTTTTGTTACCAAAAATTTGTTATTAACACAAGTATACTGTTCCCCCTTCAAAGTTATTAAAATGCCTGAGACAGAGTCCTCTCCTATCAGCACATTGTTCACACAAAAAAGCAGAATTACTTTGGTTTTAATGAAGTGCAGAATTCTGAAGAGCAGAATTTGGCTTAAATGATCATGGGAATGCTGGTGGGTAGAACTTCAATGTAGACAATAAGATAAAAAGCAATATCTCCCAGAACAACATCTTACCTTGTCCTTAAAAAAGATTTCACTTTCAAATTTAACAAGGATTTCAGGGAAGGTCCTATTTTAGTTCTTAATTTCTGTTGCTCCATGTTTTTGGACTGCCATTCATGCATTGAAGCACAGCATCCTAAATTACATTTTAACAGAAAATCCCTACCACTTCATTTTTATTTATTAGGTATATGCCAAAATTTCTTTAAACACTTTTATGTATTTTATTGATACTTTTTCTTTCTGCAATAAAATACCATGAGACGAATAGATCTATTCATTTTTTAAAAGGGAAAATACAAGTCACAACACAGTTTTGAAAAGATAATTTGGTATTATTAAATGAAAAAATAATGGAAGAAAGAAAAGATTAAGTGCTGCTGACTTCATCCAGATATTCCAGGATTATATAACTTTGTATCTAAATGCAATCATCACGTATAATGGAAAGCAACATAGTCTTGGAGAATACATCCAAAAACCACTTCTCTCATGGTGAATTAATGAAATAGAAAAGGCCAAGGGAAAGCAGAGTTCCTTTATGGGCTTGCTCTTCCCCTCCTCCTGACGGTGCAACCCAAGCTCGCCCGTATATTTCATTCTATACAGAAAACTGGGTAGTACCTGATATTTTGCAAACTACTTAATTCCACTTACACAGTTTTTAACAGCATCTGCATCAGAACATTGCTGGCCACCCTGCTGTGCTTTCTGACCTTTACAGCACCAGAAAAAACTGCTGTGTAAATCCATTTTTAGAATTCTGTGGCATTTGGTAGATGGTCAGCTGGGAAAGTCTCTCACATAACAACACACAGAAAGTCACAAAACCACCACTCCTCTCCCCAGCATATAGGAAATTCAAGAACAGATGACAGAGCAAGTATTTAATGAAACTGGACTACTCTGCCAGCTGTTTTCCTCACATATTGCTACATATTCCTTCAAAGCAAGACTTTTGATTTTTTTTAAGATATTTGGGAGTGATATTATAATCACTTTTTTTCCCTAAAAGCAGTCTGAAAACATATTCAAAATTCCTTAAAATGGCCTAGTAAATATTTACATTTGCAGCTGTTTGTGTCTATTTTTTATAGATGAAAAATGCTATCCATTGTAGTTAACCAGGAACATTTCCTATCTGCTTTTGGGACTTTCTAATTTCAAATAGTTTTGTCTTTAGACCAGAAACTGAACAGTTTTGCCTGTTAAAAACACAAAGGTATAGATGGTGCTTCTGTGGATACATTCTTCTGTTGAATACTAATCTTTCGTGACTGTAACTCTTTAGTAATTAAGGATTCCCTCCTGTGTCCTTCTATCAAAGACATCTCAGAAGGAAAACCTAGTAATTATGAAAATTCTAAATATAATATTATAAGATGGTAACACCATCCACAACAGTTTTCTCCTCCTATTTGCCATTAGAAAATCTTCTTTCAAGCATTTAACTTTGCCAAACTTGAAGTGTGTCAGCTAAAGTTTTCCATTCTCAAAACCACAAGCATTCAAGCATTTATGAGGAGTCCAGGGGGGGATTTTTCTTTTTTTTCAAGATGGAAAAAAATTATAGTGAATTTCCATTTGAAAAGTTCTAGTGCCTGTGTGGTAGGGTAGATTCTCTCTCTCCCCTGAGGGAAAAAGGGGTTAACAAATTCTTGGGCTATGGAGGACCTGCACATCCTCGAGGGCTAAACAGATGAATGTTGCTTTTCAGCATGGATTGATGATGCTGTGGTCATGGCCAAAATGTCCCAAAGGGCTTTTCTACCCAGCAAAAGTCCTTGATGGAAGTAACCAGAAAGCAGCATACAGCAGAGTCTCACTTTAAGGAGAGAGAGACAATACATTAGGTTTGGAAGAAAAGTTCCTCCTTCAGAGATCAAACTAGCTCAAGATTAAGAGGGGTTTTGGGGATACACGCTGTCAGACTGAGTAATAACAGCAGTTAGTCCTAGAAGGTAAGAGATCTAGAAAATGGAAGTATTTCCCTTTTATTTTAGTCCAATGGGGATTGTGACAACCTTCCTGCTTGCAGCAAGAATTCATAGCTTTTCTAAGTGTGTCCTCTGCCTTAAACCTGAGAATATTATTCTTCTGTCTAAAAAATGTGGTGCTTCAAAAAAAAAAGTAGTAATTACAGTTCACACCTCCTCAGCAGATGTTTCAACTTCCCCAAAGAGTCAGTCACTACTAAGTTGCAACCCATGGCTCAGAAACACTTCACTTGCAAATACAGCTGTGGGTTATCTTCTGTGTTTGACAGTGACTCTTGATGTGAAGTTCAGAGCATGCAGATGAGAAAATTAGCTGAATTAAGTTTGAAGAAGACCATCCTGAGGATCCCTGTGGTGGAAATGAAAATTTAAATTTTGCTGATAATTTGTGAGTGTAGCGTACCAGCGTGTAGCCACAGCATAGAAGATGATTTCTTGGTTAATCTGATTTTGAACTGAAAAAGTATTTTAAAGTATTGAAGTGTGTTGTTCCACATTGCCTTTGATTGTACAAAATCTGATTCTGATATTCAGAGTTCTTCTGAGTATGATATGGCTGCACTACACTCCTATAGTCGTTGATGAGACCACTGTGTTCTAGAGAATACCTGGATATGATACAGCATATCCTGTCAGTGTATGGCTTTGCTCAGCAAAAGACTGCTAAATCCTTTACAAAAGAACGTTTGTTATGGAAACTAAACAACCTACAGAAATAACTTGACCTACTTTCACTAAATATTACATGAATAAATTAGGGAGGTCTATTAAATATAAAATTCTTTACAGTACTGAAAACCGTCTGGTTTTACTGATTAGTGTTAAAGTGAGAGTAGTAACTCCAATTTTTCACTCTTTTTTTAAAAGTAATCTGATTAATAAACTCTGTTCTGGCAAATTTAACTGAAAAGGCAGCACAATTTTGCAAGGAAAAGAAAAATTCTATCTCCTTTCACCAGTCACATACATGCTCTCTATGCTTAGCTAAAGTCAATGAATCGTGAGAATGTCTAGTCTAAAAAAAAAACCAATTGTCTAAAATCTCTAAGACCAAGGCTAGTAAACTAGGAAGAATACAAGAAATCAACATTTTTTTCTGATAATTTTATTTTCATATTACTTTAACATTTTTGAAAATATTTAACAGTTATTTAAAAGACAGAAATAGTTCCTTTTGAAGAGATTTATCACATATTTCCTAAGACATTTACAGAATGTAGTATAAATAGTAAACCAGTAAAATTCTGCCTTCAAACAACATCCATGCTGATTCCAGTAACCCTAAAGAAGTATAACAGAAGGACTCGCATTGTATTTCAGAAAGACATACAATCCTTCTTTCTTTCAGAGTAATTTAAAAATTTGTCACAAACAGAACTAGCTTTAAAAATGGAACACTTGTTATTTTACTTGCATTTTCAGTTTAGACTAAAGTGGTCCCAGTGTAGCAAAGCACTACAGAATGGACATAGCACCCAAGAAGTCCTCTGAAAGCCACTTCTGTGGTGATTTGCTACAACGAAGTCAGAATGAGTAGTCTCCTTCTTTTCTTGGTCTTTTGCCCTTATTTTTTTCAATAAAGGTAATAGATTGTACAACAGAAAAACTTTGAGAACAGCTTGAGAAACTTCCAGAAAATAAAGTCAGGAGAAAACTGTAGTTTAAAAGGGAATATTATGCCACTTGTTTATGGCCAGTTACCAGTCTCCTTTCGCTCAGCAAGTCGTTATTCTCAGAGTACCATGGCCAAAGCTCCACAAGTTGGCAAATATCAGGGTAGAAACAATTGGAGTTTGCCATCCAAGGTGGCTGTGGTGAGCTGCAGTTCAAAAGAAAAGAACATATGGCTTTAATGAAGATCTTTCCAGTAAGCACAGTTTGCTTTAGAGCAACAAACCAAATGAAGATCATTAAGATTATATTTAAATTACTTCGATGTTAAGAGGTCCAGGATTCATTTAACAAAAAAAAAACAAAAAACTTAACCTATAAACTCTTCCCAATCAAGCTAATCTGAAAATTCCATTTCACTTAGATTTTTCTTTTCCAACTATTTTCAAATTTGTGTCAACATCCACTAACACATCAACAGTCTGTAAAACTGAAGCATATGTTAAAACCACATAGAAAGTCAAACAGACTTCACTGTGTATGACTCAAGAAGGGAATATGGAAGAAATAAGAACGAGCTGGAATAAATGAAGATGGAAAATACTGTGAATTAAATCAGGCATACCAACAAATACAGTTTTCTGATTTTTATTGGTGTTAAGTGTAGAGTAAGAATTTCCTTTGTAAGAAAGTATGTTGAAAAATTTTATGAAGAGGCAAGTCTTGAAGACATGCATAAAGATCTGACACTTGCATTAGCTTTCTTTCACCAGTCTCAGAAGATCTTAATTATAAAATAATAGGCAATACTATTTTCTGCACTTACTCCTACAAACAAGCACTTGAAAATCTGCTATATCTCAGAAGGGGATGAGCTACGGCTGACACCACTTATTAGTCATTAAAAGTTCAAGGTGTTTACTCTTTGCATGTTAGAATTTACAGTTATTTCATACCAGTGATAAAAAATCTGAAGTGCTGGAACCAAACAGGCATCTTATGCTCTGACCAGTTCATTTGGTTAACTTTTTGCATCCTCAATTTTCTTGATCTGTTCTTTCTTTGACACATTGACTCATTTGTTTTATTCCTTTGGATAAAGGAACTCTGTGGTCAATAAATTATCTTCTTGGGTTTGTATTCCCTCCTTCAATATCTCTAATTATTGATTCTTCTAAACTCTCATATGTGTTACCTCCCAAGACAGTGATTTATATTCTCTTATTTTCTTTTCCTACTGTCACTTATGTAACCTAAAAGTATAGAATAACCAGAACTGTCCAATCTAATTTCTCCAACTCTACATTTTACAGCTATCCAAGATTATGACATCCCAAAGACTTCTACTATGTCTGTATCTACCTCTGCAACTTGTTACTGTGTTGTTATTTAACCGCAGCCAGCATCAAAGCACCACACAGCTGCTGCTTACTCGCTTGCTCCACCCCCAGGGAGATGGGGCAGAGAATTAGAAGAATAAAAGTGAGAAAGTTTATAGGTTGAGATAAAGACAATTTAATGGGATACAAAAGGAAGAAAATAACAATAATGTTAGTGATAACAATAATTATGAAATAATTATAATATACAAAACAAGTGATGCACAATGCTCACCACTCACTGACCGATGTCTAGACACTTCACAAGCAGATGCACTAAGCCTGCTTTCCCCTCAGTTTATATACACTGAGCATGACATCCTATGGTATAGAATATCCCTTTGGCCAGTTGGAGTCATCGGTCCTGGCTGTGTCCCTCAAAACTTCTTGTGCCCTTCTAGCTTTCTTGCTGACAGAGCTGGAGAAGCTGAAAAATCCTTGACTTGATATAAACACTATTTAGCAACAACTAAAACATCAGTGTGTTATCAACATTATTCTCATATTACATCCAAAACACATCAACTAGTAGGAAGAAAATTAACTCTATCTCTGCCAAAACTAGCATATATTGGAAAGATGATGTATCTATAAAATACCTAAGTAAGGTGTCCTTTCTAAATTTCTGTAGCCATTTCTTGTGTGCAGGGGGAAAAAAAAAAGAAAGAAAATGCTTTTCCTATTTTTTCAAGTTATCAAAAGAAAACTGACCTAACCTGAAAAATCTGAGATAAATTTTATTCTGTTACAGGAGATAATATAGAAATTCTGTTTAGCTTTCAACTTAAAATAATTTTAAACAAAGAGAAGTTTTACAAGACCTAAGGAGGTCATCTTGTCCGTCTTCCTGCTCTAGGTGCAACTACAGAATACATTAGATGAGCTTAGCTATGACTTTGTCTGGCTAAATCTTAAAATATTTCAAGGAAATTTCACAACTCATTCCAGTGTTTAACTGCCTTCTTAGTGCCTTTCTATTTTTTTCCCTAATGTTCAACCTGAACCTGAAAAATTGCAATGTGTGGTCAATCCTCCTATGATATCCTCTGACAGTACTGAAACACAGCTTGACTTCCACTTCCTAAATGTATTCACTACAGTGCTATTACATTCTGCTTCCAGCGACCTTCTGTTTTCATTAACCATAAAAAAATTATCTTTCTACTCCAACTAACCACCTCCACACTTTTGGCAGCACCAAACCAATCACTGGATTGTTGGCTGAACTAAAAACACCCACCTTCTGGCTTTAAGATCTCTCCTTGTTAGTCATGTGCTCTAAACTGCCGTCTCTCAAGTCCTTCTCCTTCCTTTGCCCTTTCTCTTACTTTTTCCACCTGTTTTCCTTGGCAGTTGATAAAATGAGGTTGGCCTTTGACTGCACCATTCTCCTGAGAAGTGTTACACTCAATATCTTGCCATGAACAAAAAGAATATATCCTATATACAGAGCCAGTAGTTTTTATTTAGCCCAACCAATGTTTTAAAAGCCTAATAAAATGAAACTAATTATTAGATGGTTAATACTCCTAATACAAAAAGTGCCTAGTTATTAAAGGCATATTTCTTAAAAATAGAGGGTTTGATAGGGTCAATTAGTCATTAGCATCCTGAGTTCTTTCAGTATTGATGAGGATTTTCCTCCTCAGACTGAGTTTTTCTCGGGTTATATTTAGACATTACATGGGTTAATGTAAACTAGCTCTGCTCTGGTTCAATGGATTGAAAGTCTCTTAGTACACTGAGTTCATTTTCTGGTTTGGCTTTGTCAGAGTCAAGCCCAAAATGCATCCTCACTAAGGATACAGCAATAAGAAGTGAAGTGGGATAAGCAGGGAGAACTGGGAGATTCAAAAGCACATTTCTGATCCAAACGAAATTGCTAATACAAACCCACAGGGAGTCCAGTTTAGCCTTCAGATTTTAGAATAAATTCCTATGCCAGACTGCTGAAAAAGCCTATTCATTTATGTAAGTGGCCTACTTCATAGAAACACAGAATATGCTGAGTTGGAAGGGTCCCACATGGATAATTGACTCCAGCTCCTGGTCCTGCACTATCCCCAAGAGTCACATTATGTGCCCAAGAGCATTGTTCAAAAGCTTTTTGAACTCTGTCTGGCTGGTGCTGTGACCACTTCCCTGGAGAGCCTGTTCCAGTGCCCAGCCACCCTTTGGGGTGGAACATTTAGGAACTTTTTCCTAATATTCAACCTAAACCTCCCCTGACACAACTTCAGGCCATTCCCTTGGGTCCTGTCACTGGTCATGACGGAGAAGACATCAGTGGTTGCCCCTCCTCTTCCCCTCAGGAGGAAGCTGTAACTGCAATGAGATCTTCCCTCAGTCTGCCCTTCTCTTCTTTTATGAAGGTACTGAAGATAAATTCAGAGCATCCATAACAACAGTTTTACACTGTGCTATATTTCAGGCAATATAGAAATTTTAGTTAATAGTGTAATAGCAATATAATAACAGTATAAAGCTAATTGCAATTTGTAGTAACATAGATAATAGGATAACTCTTAGATAATATGAGCTACTAAAAATCTCGCCTGTAGGACCCTTGAAATTCCTGATTTAACACACTTAAGAGCTATTAAAATTGATTAATAATGTTCTCAACTGTATTTAGAATCTATAGAAATCTCAATAAGATCTTTTAAAATGTTTAACTCATGCCAATATTACATTTCCAAATAGTGCAAGCATGTTACTTCATTCAAACCCTTCAGTTCCCAAACATGCTACTCCAAAACTGTTTTACATTATATTTGAAATCTCTATAGTAAAGTCAATATACTACTTAACATTAGAAGAAAAAAAGGGAAAAAAAGCAAAACCAAAAAACCAAACTAAACTCCGAAACGAATTATGTCTTACTATTACGTATTCAAATCTCAGCATCAGTTCTGTGAATAATTTGACACCTATGTAAAGGTTTCCTACTGGACAAACACTAGAACATTATGGAATATTATGGAAGTGTGGACTATTTTCTATTTCAATGGTGTATATATGAGAGAAGAAAAGACCTTCAAGTAGGACAGAGAAGATTGAAGTTGTGTGTATTTTAGAGCTTTTTACAAAAAATTCAAGTTTTAGAAAGTACCTATGACATTTGGCACCAAAATGGGGAGGAGAACAAGTTCTTGAACACAGCTCTCCTCTACTTCATGGTCTGCACAACATATAAAAGTTTATTGGATATTAAAGCTAAAGCAGTGACATGCAGAGTTGGAAAGCTGTCAGTTAGCAAATAGTATGATTTTCAAGACATTGCCTACTGCATTACCTTTTATATTAACACAGTACATGTATTTTTCTAGAATTATGTTTGGTTGAAGGGAAATATGAATTAAACCATGCTGCAAATTGGAGACCTGGATTTTTTTAAGCCACAAACACAAACATTTGAATTTGTATAAAAGTGCATCAAACTAATATTCTGTTTTGATATTTCACACAACACATGTATGTATATATATATGTATACAGGGCAGGCTTCAGGATGTACTGTACTTCAGGAAATAACAAGAATCAAAGCCATGTCAGCTGGTTTCACACTATAGGTACATAATATGTTTTTGCTTTCTTTTAGTTAATATAAGTATGCATAATATGCAAGTAGAGACACAAATTTTGAAAAAGTCCACTAGCTGCACAACAAAAAGTATCATCTTAAACAAAAGTCCAGTATCTAAGTGGAACAGATGGGAATATAGTTTTTAGGAGGCTAGTATTTTCAGCCTTCATTATTCAAAGTATTCTATGAAAATAAGAGGCCACAAGTAGAACCAATGCTCTTGAATTGTGCATCTGTTTCACAACTAGCAACAATCAAGAGCATTAGGAAAAGGAGACATAAGGGAATTGGATTTTACTATATTTTTCCTGTTCAGCAAGTGGGGTCTAAAGCAACATAGAATTCATCACCTTTACTCCTGAAGATCTATAGTGCATGAAGGCTTTACCAACTCAGATTTTGTGGTTTAAGCCGAGAATAGAAGACATGTAAGTAGCACTTTGGAAAGATTTGTTTTCTTGAAAGATGACTGTTGCACTCTTAAGCATTCAATCAGTTAGATCAAAGCCACATGGGGTTTTTTGCAGACAGAAGCTTTTATTGTTACTATAGCTCTCCTACTGCACAAACGAGAATTGAGGGGACAATATTAAAAACAGGTTAAGAGCTTTTAGCCATAATTCCTTGAGGTGTATCATACACACATAACCATATAGGGGTAAGTATGTGCAGTGTCACTCGAGCTGAGAACTTCAGCTTTTATAACACCTGTAGATTATGTGCTCACATTTTTCCTCACATTATGCTCAGTGCATGGATAGGGTAGATCAATTTTAGTGTCTCTAAGTCCTGTATTTGATATGCTTTGCATATCAAAGATGGCTTGCCTATCCAGAGGCACTCAAGTTCAGAGGCCACCATGAATAAGTTATTAAAAAGTTTTTAAAGGATCCACTGATGATGTTTATCTGGAGATGGTCTAGGTAGGCCTTTGGCCTTAAAGAGGAGAAAGTTTTTTCTAGAATTGATAGGAAGGATAATTGTATAGAAAGCCAAATTTTTCAACAGATTGAAGCTGTAACAGGCTCAATGTCTCAAAGTTAGTAAACTGGAGCTCTAGAGAGGCCAAGGATTAAAAACATTTTTCCAGACCACCTATATGTGCAGAACCCCATAAAAATTTTTATGAAAAGGTAACAGATCCACTATATCCAGTATTTTCAGTAGTCACACAAACAAATGAACAGATACATTTAAAGATAACTAGGTATAAAAATATTCTATTCTTCCCATACACGACTGGAATTTCAGCCTCTTCAGGACTCATTATTGTTGAGGTTTATTAATTTGCCTCTCTTCTACGCTGTCTTTAAAGTAAAGCTTAACTCCACTGCCAGCAGGGTGCAGTCTGTGTTCCCTATAGACTCTGTAGCCATGTACTGGAGTGCCTCCACTGATTATCCTTCTTCCACCAAATTTGTGATAAACCTAACAGATCATGCAGGGCCACATTCACTCAGTACCGTCCACTCTATTTTCCCATCTTATTTCTTCAGTTTTAAAACCTTTTGACTTCCCTTATGACTCAGTTAAGTTCATCTCTTCTGCACAGATATTCCTGAAACCTCCTGGGAAGCTTCTCTAATGTTTAATACTTTTAAATGCATTACCTACTTCAGCACCTGCATTTCTTTGCTGTCAGCCTTTAATAAATATTTTTTATGCACTCAATAAAAGTAGAATTCTCATCTATTTCATTTAACATGATATTTTTATAGGCATGTAAATCTAGTTACTCCCAATAATTCTTTTGATGTGTTAAAATTACTTCATCAGCTTGTTCTTGGACTCTTCATTACATTTATTTAAGATCCATTTCAAATTATGTTCACAAATCTGGAAATATTGAGTTTGGTTAGGGGGTTTTTTTGTCTTCTATCAATTCCTATACACTCTAGATTTCCTCCCTATTATTTTTTTCTCAGCCTAAATAACTAGGAAAAAAATTACAAGTAAAGTATTTTTTCCTTCTGGTAGATAAACTGAATTACCTGCTGAACATTTATTCAAAAGGCAGTCACGGTAAATGTCTTACTGCATATGTCAGGTCTACAATTAAGGAACTGCAGATGTGAAAGTTTGTAAGGAAGAGCTGGAACTGAAAAGATCAAAATCCAGTAAAATGGAATAATTTATTTAATCTTTTTCTAGGCTAAGGAACAGAGAAGAGGAATAAAACACATCAATATTGATAAAAGTACTCAAGTCAAAAAAGGAGAAGAAATTTCAAAACAAGATGGAACCATTTATATCTGATTCCTGCTCAGATCTGAGGTTCAGGCAAACTGAAGCTGTCTTACAATGCATTCAGTTTTATCTAAATTAATAAACAGGCCTCCATATCTAAGGTAGGGATTTTATCCCTTGGCAAAACTCCAGCTGACTTCCTGGGGGCCAGGACTGTAATTAGGATCTTCTATTTACAGTGTTTGTATGTAAGCCACTTCATCAGTTGTTCTGACTTCCCTTGCCAGATTACAGATGCACAGAAGGTTGACCCTTACTTCAGATTATTTAATTATACTTCCACTAAACAAATTAGCAAATTTCCTATCAAATTAAGGGGTTTGAGGTATTTTGACTTGTTTGAAAAACAGCGTTGAAGTAGGTTCAGAAGACAAAGGGAAACACATCTCAGACACCAAAATCTTACAGCAAGGAAATTTCTAGTTTCTGCAGACTTCAATGTTTAAATCCAGCATTCCATACAGGCCCCATACCCTGGGGACCCACACCCTCCTCAGTGAGATGGTGGGATACCCCATCTTATGTTCAGTTCCAAATTACACAATAATCCACACTGGTTCTTACATCAGAAGTCAAATGTCAGTGTGTCTGACTGTAGCACAGCAACAGAGCAATACTTCCCAATGTGGGAATCCACACACAGCAAGCTAATTCATGGACAAGGGAAAAACTTAGGCTAGAGTAAGGGCTTCTGAAGGGTCACAGAGAAAGTAGCATAGTACTACCAATGCTTGAAACACAGTTGCTGCAGGCAACCTAAGAAGAATCAAAATTATTTCCCTCATTGTGTAAGAACTGATGAGTGATTTTGAGGTTTTGCTCATCCGTGATGCAATTTGTGATATATTATTCTTCACATATTATTCCTCAAATTGCAAAATATGGCTCTTGGCCGCCTCGTACACAGAAGTTTGGCTTTCCTTGGCAAAGGCTAAATTTTGCTTGCATCAAGCCTACTGGAGTCAATAATAGATACTATTTCTTGAGGCCAATAGAGCATTTCTTGAAATGCAATGTCCAAAACTTGCTACAGTGTCCCACATGATAACTCAGTAGCACTGATGTAGATTGGTTAAACTACAAAAATTGTTTGAGTTCGCACATTCATTCATTGCTATCCCTCATTCAATGCACTTACAGCAAAATTTGGCACCGATAGTATGACTTCATGTGCCAATTATGCCTGTATTCCAGGGCAAGGGTTTCTAATTTGCCTTAATTAGTTCCATTTTCTTTCTATTACATCAACATCAATAGGAAATTAAAAACATACCAAGAACATTTCCTCTTCTACTGTAACCTTGCTTTACTCCCCCTATTGGTAAAATCATACCATAAATTAACAATGCATGTTTATATGGACATTTATGCATGAGTTCATATCTATACACATACGTAGAGTTTATTGTTACTTTCTTCAAGCTTTAAAAGTTGGTTTTGCATAGGTTGTGTTTCAGATAAAGAACTGGTTGTGTTTCACACAAAGAATACCTCAGAGCCTGTCTTACTGAACCCGAAAAGGTTCAGAAAGATGCATTTAAACAAGAGTGCTATGTTAATATTACTATGTCTTTGTAAATACACATCAATTAACATATACAAGCACACAACACAATTTAAAATACAGCTGGCTTGCCTCAGGATATTACACTGAGGAAACTTAAAATGTCTTACTTTGCTGGCTCATGCACATAAAAACAGTAGAAGGAATAAACCTATCCATTGTTAGACTAACCCAAACTAAACTTTTACAAATTGTTCTAAATTTACAGTATCTAAACAGCCTGTAAGCATTCATATCTGGAATTTCCTTTGAGAGTTCATACTCAGAGTCGGCACTTCTTTGCTTTCTGATAAAAAAGCTGAACAGTTTTCATGTTCCTGGATGAAGCCATGCTCCCATTGGAATTGAGAGGAAAGTCACCACCAACTACAAAGAGCTGGAAATAATTTCTAGGGGTTTGTGGTTTATATGACCAACAAAGATTACCATTTCTGCTTTAGGTATTCATATTGACTGCTTCATCTGTTTTGTAGTCATAAAAAGAGACTCACAAAGCTTTAAAATCTTTCAGAGATTGAGATGTGAAATAGGAATGCCACAAAAATAATTTCAATTGTAGGAAAAAAGAAAGACTAAGGAGTAGATTCTCATTCCTAACCAGATTTAAACTGGATAATTCTATTGTTTTCCATGTTGTAAGTCCTCTTTTTCATTGATTTGACTCATATCATAGTCAGTTACATCTCAGCTGCAAATGGTCTGTCTATCAAAAAATTTGACCATGGAATTAATTCTTTAGATGGTCACCTCAGCTCTCCATAAAACAGCATAAGTGAGCACCTCAGAAAGGAATCCAGATCAGCATGCAGAGTAGGAAGATGTTTGCCAGCAGAGACAACAGAGGAACAATGAAATCACAGAAATGTCTTAACTTCCATCCATTCCCAGGGTTTGGCTCCTTACCATGGATGAGGCAGTGGGAACCTCACTTCACTCAGGCTTCATGGTCTACAACATGTTCTTGAAAATGTTTTTTTATGGCCTGCATTGCTGTAACTATTGGTTGGTTACTGCAATTCATATGGGATTTTTTTTGTTTTCGCTTCTGAATGTTTTATTTAATATTCACTACATATATATATATTTGTGTGTGTGCATGTTTACATACTTTAAACAGCTAACACTTTTAGACCAGGACCTGCATGATTTTGGGTACTACCAAAGAACTGATGCCACACAAGAGGAGCTGACAGCAGGAAGGGAACCTCCAGTATATGTTATGGTATGTGGCTGCAGTTATGTGCAGGAGTCGGCAGTGTCATTCATTTCGAAGTGAACTAAATAATAACCTGCACTGATACTTCACCACAAAGTAAGTATAGCACATGGAATGAAAAGAGTATTCTAGATCAAGAAACATTTTTCTGTTTCATATATTATCAAAATCCATTCTGCAATTAAAATTCTTTCTATCTCTAAACTTTCAACTAGAAGTCTGTTCCAGGTCCTCACTCATTTGATTACTAGGCAGGAAGCTAGGAAAGCGATTTTAAGTTTTTCCATGATTGTTGTTTCTCAAGAATACTTTTTGAAAGTTTCATGGATGACCCAGAGAATTCTACTAAGAATTCCATATAATTTCAGGCAATTCTCCCTTCTCCATAGTTCTCTATCTCAAGTTCTGTGCAGCAGACATAAATTCACATGATAAGAAGACAGTTGCTAATCTGGATGCTGATTTTTTCAGCCACATATCCACTTTTAATGTGGGGCACTGTAATGAAGGGGTTGTCATAATTAGAGCCTATTGAAGGCCATCTTGCAGTCAGATTGCAGTCCATCTGTCCAGAGAGATTGTGGAGCCTCCATTCTGGAAGATATCCAAAAGCTGATGGGACATGGGTCTGAACAATCTGCTGCAGGTGGCCCAGCCAGAGCAGAGGGGTTGCACTAGATGACCTCCACCAGTTTCTTCCAACCTCAACCTTTCTGTGACTCTGTGATATTAGACTGGTGAAGCACGGATCTGAAGATATTGCATGATGAAAAACAACAAAGAGCACAGTTCAGTTATTTGGCTCAACCATTTTTATATGAGAAACAAAGTGGCAAGACTAGTCAAACTTGCATAGATGAAATCAAAATCCAATTAAAAATTTTTAAAAATGAAATATATAATTAGAGGCATTTTTAATACTTTTTAATGTAGAAAACACTCTTACTATACTCTTACACTAGCAATTTTTGAAAGTCTGCAAAATACACTTGGAACTCACATGGCTGGACAAATGATCAGGAATGGTTTCCAGATCATTTGGTTTAATGATGGGTTTGAAACAACTTATATGTAATCTCAGACATTCTTCAAAAGCCTACCATAATCTCTGAGGCTACTAATGTTTGCATGACATCATTGTCATTACAATCCTGTCTCTTCACTCAGTAACTAAATAAACTGAGGAAAACATGAAAAAGAGTTTTTACTAGCATCCTACTCAGGTGTATAATTTCAAATTCCACTTCAAAATCTGGATATTAGCTCACAGAAAAATACACTCAAAAACCAAAATTCTTTCATGTAAACCTAGCCACACAAGCACAGTCAGGCGTTCCTCTTTAAAGAAGTAGTTTTATACCCCTAATTAGCCTTGAAACACCAGAGGAATGGATTTTTCTTCCTAAAACTGAAGCTTGTATCAGAATTTAACAGCCTCACATTTCTTCTTTTATTATTCCACACTCAAATGACTGAACATGTTTATTTAGGATACTTTTTTTTCAAAACCCAGATATTCTCATGCAATTTCCATATTTAAAATAGTCACTTCATCATGAAATGATGTATCACAAAAGACAGACAACTATCAAAAGAGTACACCTTCTGTATTAACGTATTTCTATTACTTCTTGTATTCAACATTTTCAGAACAAAAAGCAAGAGTAAAAGGAAATTCTCAATATGATTCATACTGAGTAGTGCTATTTCTATTCCCATATGGTATTTACAAAATTTCTACAAGTGGCATAAAATCTGTGTTGCAAAAGCTTTGAGAAAGAGCTACTTTTTTTTTTTTTTTTTTTTT
>VZTJ01006364.1:1132354-1189724 GCA_013397795.1 Orthonyx spaldingii | reverse complement strand
TTTTTTTTTTTACTTAGGTGTTAAGTACTGATCACAGAGGCCCAAAGCAGCATAATGAAGTAATTTGTGCCTGGCAGATCTAAACCCAATTGAAAGTAACTGTAGCTGGATCTATTTCTTCAGTGTATCTACATATACAGTTCAAGTTGTCACCATAGTTTAAAATATTTTGAAATAAAACGTATCAGATTAGTTGCCTAAAAGAAAGGGGCATAAAAGCAGACAGATCATTAAAACTTAGCAATTACCACAGTAGCTGGAGGCATCCTAAATTTTGCTGGGTTTTAGTTTACTTCGGGGTTAACAATTTAAATAAAGAAAATAAACAATTATTAGTTACTAATCTTCTTATATGCTTATACCAAAAAATTTACTACTGAGATGTAGTGAGTTTATTTAAACACACATTTTATAAAAAATACCACCAACGTAATATTTAAAAAACATTAAATGACTGGAAATGCTAAAACCCCCTTAGTTCTGTCCTACCCTACAAAATACAGTATGATCTTATTATGTAAGTTAGATTTTCTGAAGTCTTTTAATATTTAGTAATGATTTTAGGACATGTATTCTGAAATTTATTATAGCAAAAGTAAAATTATTAAATAAAAATAATTTTGGATGTCTATTAATCTCACCTAAAATGGTAGAAAACAATGAAATTTATATTTGCATCTTCCATAAACATATGTATTACATAAAATTTAACCTGAGATTAAAATTCAACCTCATACATGAACTGCAGAATTGTACCTTCCTAATCACAGTAATAGAAATGTAATTTCATAAAAAAATCATTGCACTAGTATTATTTTATCACTTTCCCAAAGAATGAAACAGATTCCACTTTGTCAAAAATACTTCTGGAAGCGACTACTGAAAGTAATTCTTAAGATGAACTTTGAAGAAAAGGAGAAGCCAAATGTGTTTTCCATATATAATGAAGTACATGTGTTGGCAGTCACAAACCATAAAACATAATGAGATGTCACCACCAGAAAAAAGTATCTTCCCACTCCTTAGTGACACATTACAACTGTCTGTACATGAAAGAGTCCAGGTGACTCATTAGCAGCAGTGTGAGTGTGCCTTTATAGCCTCCACAGGCTGTATTCTGAGAGTCATGGGCCATTGTCACTTGGAATCTAACACACTAGAAAGCATGGATAAATCCTAAATCTGAGTGTTGTCCTGCCTTAAAATGGGAATGCTCTCTTGTCAAAAAGTGAAAATTGATTTTTTACAGTGCAGGTAGCTAAAAAGCATCTACAAGTCTCTACAGCAGGATCAGCTGCATGGCATGAATTTTCCATTCACGATCACCACAGTATGTAAAATCATCTTGAGGAGAAGGCCATCATTCATTTCACTTTTGCCATTCAACAGATAATTACTCTAAAATTTTTCAAATAGTCTTAATGTTTTGAGATTATAATTCTTGACATTAGTAATTACAACAAGTGCACTGAGATGCAAACTTTTAATGGCAAAATAGGGCAAAACTGTGGACATATAAATGTTAATGATCCTTGATAAGTGGAATTTCTCAAAGAGAATGAAAGACGTATTATACTACTCAGGATATCGCAAGAGAGAAAGAGGGAGAATTTACATGTGTTATACAGGAAATTTATTTTTTAAAGTATTGTTTTCTTGAACTTTTAAATATATTCAAAATTACATAATATAATACAGAATATGAAAAAAAATCTCTAGCCCTGTTGTGATCATATCTAATTTTATAAAGAAATTTTTAAGATGAATTGAAATCTTGTGCAGATTGACCTTTAAATCTTTTAAATCTACATTCTAAGTCTTAATGATACTTAAATATGTGTCTTCAATAGTTTCCTATTCCTGTGCAAAATATTTGATGAGGGTGTACATATTTTTTTTACTTGTAACCTTGCACTTTTATAAAGAGTAGGTCATCACATCTGGAATACTCTTTACTTCTCCACCCACAAAAGCAAGTAACAATAGAAAGAAAATGTGAACTAATTTTGCTTTTCACTTTCCGTTTTAACTTCAATGAGTTAGGAAGTTTAATTTTTCTGGTAGCTGAGATAAACTCTTCAAAGGTGCAATTTCAAGATTACTCACCATTGCAATTTTATAATGCAACAGTTGGTTCTACATATGGAATTATTTCATTCATAATATGAAGATTGCTTATAAACAAATTGTTTAATATTGCTTGCTGCCATTTGGGAAATAAGGACTATATCTGAAGCTCTTACAAGTGATAAACTTTGCTGTTTGTCATTTCCTCATTAACCTGGTATATTATAGACAGAATATATAATATAAATATATCGCAATGGAAAGTTGAAATGAAAGTAATTTTTTAAAAATGTAAAATATTTTTTAAAAGTCATGTTTTAATTTATTTTCTATTATGTCATTTTCAAATATGCAGATTTCTATTTATGTTTTTGGCTATACTCCTATAAAGTATGAAAGGATCTAAATCAACACTATGATAAATATTCCCTCTAGCTAGCAAGTCATACAGAGAACACACATTTCCAATAATCTAATTTTCAGAGCACTGAATATTTACCAATTTCTGTTAACGTTTCAAAATTGCAAATATGGAGCAATATTCTGCAAGAAAAAATGCAACACCACATTGCAATTTTGAACAAAACCAATTACTAAAATAATATAAACTCACAAAACACTCAGAACATTAACAGAAGACTAACCAGAATTACTTTCCTGAAACTTCTTGGCTCACAAAAGAAAAACAGTAGAGAAACTAGATTAATAACTTTCTTAAAACGTGCTTTTCCTAAGTGCATAATTTGTACAGCCAAATGAGAACTTTAAATGTAGCAAGTCAAGTAACAAGCTCATTCAGTGTGCTGTACCTCAACTATACATATAAAAACACATTAAGTAACTCAGAGGGTGGTTAGACTACATACATTAAATTTAACCCAAGTTTTAAAACAACTGTAAGTCTCATAAGGAGAAGTCTGCTATTTACATCATCATAGAAACAAAAATTAAGAACTTGTAGGCATGAAATTTAGGGCATGCCTGTACTGTGAAATGGTGTGGTTATCCTTCAGTCAACAGAGAAACAAGGCAGCATGTCCATATGGTTTAGCATAGAGCCACACCATCTTGCTTGTGTGAGCTCACAAGCAATGTAGCCATGTTAGTCTGGTGTGACCTTTCAGGGAGTCAGTAAGGCTGACAAGAGGCATTAGCTCATTTACAGTGCTGGAATAAAACAGTTTAACTGCCCCAGACAACAAACTGGCTTGTTAGAACTCCACTGATGAGTTTAAGTCTGGTGTGACTAAAACAAGGCTGCATCCTTCATGCACACTTAGATAAATATCACAGAACCACAGAATGGTCAGACTGGAAGGGACCACAGTGGGTCATCTGGCCCAACCTCCCTGCTCAATCAGGGTCATTCTAAAGGACCTGGCACAGGATTGTGTCCAGCTGGTTCTTGAACATCTCCAGTGAGGGAGACTCCACACCCTCTCAGGACAATCTGTTCCAATATATGGTCACCTGCACAGTAAAGAAATTCTTCCTCATATTCAGGTGGAACTTCCTGTGCATCAGTTTCTGCCCTTTGCCTCTTGTCCTGTTGGTTGGCACCACCACGCAGAGCCTGACTGAATCATCTTGGCAGCCTGCCTTCAGATACTGATATACATTGATGAGGTCCGCTCTCAGTCGTCTCAAGGCTGAACAGGCCCAGCTCACTCAGCCTTTCCTCATAAAAGAGATGCTGCAGTCCCTTAATCTTCTCTGTAGCCCTCTGCTGGATTTGCTCCAGGAACTCCATATCTCTCCTGACCTAAGGAGCCCAGAACAGGACACAGCACTCCAGATGTGGCCTCACCAGGGCTGAGTAGAGGGGCAGGATGGACCTGCTGGCACTGTTCTTCCTAATGCAGCTCAGAGTACCATTGGCCTTCTTGGCCACAAGGACACTGCTGGCTCATGGACAGCCTGTTGCCCACCAGGACCCACAGGTTCTTCTCCACAGAGCTGCTTCCCAGTGGGTCAACCCCCAGCCTGTCCTGGTGCATGTGGTTACTCCTCTTCAGATGCAGGACCGTGCATTTGCCCTTGTTGAATTTCAGGAGGTTCCTCTCTGCCCATCTCTCCAACCTGTCAAGGTCCTTCTGAAGGGCTGCACAACCCTCTGGAGTGTTGGCCACTCCTCCCACCTTTGTATCGTAAGTGAACTTGCTGAGAAGACATCTGTGCCACCATCCTAGTCATTCATGGATAAGTTAAACAAGACTGGGCCCAGGATTGTACCTTGGGGGACACCAATAGTGACAGGCCTTCAGATATAGCCTGTGCCACTGATTATCATCTTCTGGGATCTGCCAGTCAGCCATTTCTCAATCCACATCACTGTCTGCTCATCCAGCCCACAATTCCTGAGTTTGCCTACAAGGATGTTGTTAGTGTTGAAAGTCTTGCTGATGTCAAGGTAGACAATATCCACTGCTCTCCACTCATCCATCCAGGCAGTTGTTTAATCTCAGAAGACAAACAGGTTGGTCAAGCATGATCTACCTTTAATGGATCCATGCTGACTGCTCCTGATCACCTTCTTGTCATCCATGTGGGCAGAGGTGGCCTCCAGAATGAGACATTTCATCACCTTTTCAGGGATTGCGCTGAGATTGACTGGCCCATACTTCCCTGGGTCCTCCTTCTTCCCAGTTTTGAAGACTGGGGTGACACTTGTTTTCTTCCACTCCTCAGGTACCCCTCCTGACCTCCATGACCTCTCAAAGATGCTTGTGAGTGGCCTTGCTATGATGCTCACCAGCTCTCTCAGCACTTGTGGATGCATCCTGCCAGGGCCCATGGATTTGGGGATGTTAAGTTTACCTAGGTGTTCTCTAATCCAATCCTCCTTGACCAAGGAAAAGTCTCCCAACATTCCTTTACCCTGAACTCCTGGGTGAGGAGGGATGGGGCTGGGATGTCTCCATCTACTCTAGTATTGAGGATAAAGGAAGGTCAAGTATCAGTAACTTTAAAGTGGAGTAGTCTGCACAGACAATCGCAGGCTGTGCACCTGTGTGCAATCAAGCATCTAAGACTAGGGATATCCGTAGGGTTTCCCTGTCCCACTATCTGAACCTGAAGGAAAAGATTAAGAGAGGGCCCCACCTTTTTGGTTACAAAACCAACTTCTCCCTTTGAAAAAGGGCCAAAGAGAAGCAGCAGTGAATACACACAACAATTTCCTAAGAATTTCCCTCCCACAGTCCCTCCAGTTTTTGAGGAAATAATCTTTTCTACCAGGTGATTATCACAGAATACTCATCCTCTGGATGGCCCAAGGCCATATCATTCCTAGCCTAATAAATTGGACAAATTCAGAGATACTAGAAGAACATATTCACTTTATCAGTGGCATAATTTGCTATAAAAGCATGGGTCAATCTTCAGACAGTACGTATGCACATCACTAACTTAGACACATTTCCAGAATTTTCCTGGGAGTCCGTTTGGATTGAACTGCCGTCTTGCTGCTGAAAATTCTCTCCAGCACCTTCACAGCAGATATGCTCAAAGCTGGCACTACACTGGAGAGGAACTTAGTGAAAGCCGTAAGAGTAATCATATAAGGAAAAGCAAATAAAATGCAGCAGTTCTTTTTAAAAAGCCTGAATCTATGTATTTTTCCAAGAAAGAACCAAAAGGTCATTTTTATTAAAAGAAGATACTAGACTATAGACATAAAGGTTCACAGCAAGTTGATACCCCTTTCTGTGATATGGTCTCTAGAGGGAGAAAACACTAATTCGCTCAAAGTTACACATGTCAGTGTATGAAAAAATTAATACTCTTCCACATGACCACTGAGCAGACACTGGTATTACGTGCATCTTCACACAGTTCACAGAATTCCTCATGACAAACAGGTAAGAAATGGGTCTTCTACAACTGAAATGCATCTGATTACATTCAGCATTGGAATGCCAGTCCTCTTTACTACGTATTTTCAGTTTCCTTTACATTATTAATTATGTGCCAAATAAACTTGCTCTAACCCTCAGAGTCATACAATATTCCTTGGAGCAGATTTATGAAGTTTTCATCAAAGATTCATTCCAATCCATTAAACAAGTCTGCACTCATAAGCAGTCTTGAAATCATGACATCTCTACCATGCACATGAGATAATTTTCTTGAAAACATGCTGCCTTGCTTTCCTCTGTATTTACCAAAAGAAAACAGCTTGAAAAAGCAGAAACAAAAGGACTGTATTAGAGCTTCCAATAAAGACAGAAGATAGATCCAACAGGGAACCCTAAACTGCTCCTGGAGAAGAAAAGTTGGCATCTTCCTATAGGTGGTCCTGTTGGCAGAAGAGATAGCAATAGAGGCAAAATGGGAAAAGGTTGATTATGGTCGAAACCATGGCTAGCTGCAGAAGCTTCCGGCATCAGCTGTTTCAGGGGAAGCAGAGCTCTGTACTTTTTCTTTCCTTTATACTCCCCTGAATGGTTAACACTTAATATATATAAGCACCAGGGTTTGATCCAAGTTATTAAGAGCTTCCTGAGCAGCCATGCAGGTGAGAATGCCTGGACCAACTAATCCTTGAAATCTAAAACCAAATTCTCTACTAAAAACACCCACATTTTTCTCAGTAACTAAATAAGAATTCAAAAATGAACATACATGAGATCCTAAAGAGACAAACAGTAGAGAGAATGTCAGTTTTTTGTGATATTTCTGCCTAATTCAGGGTTTGGATACTCAAATGTTTAGCTGTATGTGCTCCTTCTTTAAAAAGTCAAACTGAGTTCCCAAACCAGAATCACAGGTGAAGTTCAGTCCATTCATTTAGGAGACAATAGGAGGTCAGCAGTGAAAGAAAAATGACAAAATTAAAATGTCAACACAGGCAACAAAATCAAGACCCAGCAACTAATGTAGAAGATGAACATGCAGAATATAAATAAAACACTACATCAAAAGAACTTTACCTCTGCTGGATAGTTAAGAAGGGAGGTGGTACATTATCTAAGAGTTTCAAAAAGCAAACAATGAAAAATCAGGAACATATCCTGTGGTATTGCAGAGGCTATAAAAGCCTGGGGTCTTGTTTGCTGCCAAAGTTTGCAGGTCAGTTTTTAATTTTATCCTTACACACCTAAACCTATCAAGTTAATTGCCAGATACAGAGATGTGTATGAAAACTTATGAAAATTAGTTCCACTCACCTGTCTGAAATATTTACACAGACAATAATTACAAAAATCTTTCTTCAGATGTTCAAGATGTTAACATTTTCTTGAATAGGTTCTCAGAAAAACCCTATTGTATATGTACCTTTCCACAAGAAGCTGTGTTAGTTTGTGTATTTGGGTTCCCTATTTATTATGTTATATAACATCCTGACTGTGGCTCTAGGTATTACTCCAGTAGGCTTTGCTACTATTTGTTATCATTTCATGACAGCTGCCAGATATGACCCTGCTCCAAATAAAACAGATGGCTGTTTCCACTAATGTCAGTCAGAGCAAGGTCCATTGTTTCTATCCAGTACTTTGATCACACAAAACACAAAAACACGCTTGCTTATATTTTAAAATCACTGTCAAATTAAGTGCAACTACAATGACTAACCTTTAAACAAAGGTCTGTATTTAGAAATAGATCCTGTCTCCAAATATCAAGATTTTTCACCGTACATACTGTATAATGTCCTAGTTAGGCCAATCAAACCTCAGGTTCTTGGCCTGAAAAGCAGACTCCACAGCCAAATAAAATAGTACTGGGAATCCGTTACAAACAGTTCAAGAAAAATTTTCAAACCCAGAGTTTTCAATCCTGTGACTATATTTTATATCAGAAAGGACTGAAATTCTTTGTATAATTAATTAAGCTATTTTCCAGTTTTTCTCTAAATTTTAACAGGTATTTGAAAATGACTCTGGTATAAATTAATAATATGCTATACCTTTTAAAAATAAAATACTTACTAAAACAATTTCCTTCCCAGAACACTGGGATTTAAAAAAGTATTTTTATAAGCCTGGAAAACTGCATTGACTCACAAAAGTATATGTGACACTACAATTACTATTGTCCATCCTTATGTTAGTGATCAAGAAAATCCTTTGTGTCTTACATGCAGACAACAACATGAGAATCCACTGCTGCATAACACAAATTTTCTCCCATACAGCTATCAGAGCAAATTCTATTTCTGTTTAATTAATTTTGCTATTTTCATTTTTATATCATAATTTTTATCAAGTTAATATTTAATTTTTAATTAATTATTTCTTATTCTTGGTGAAATGTATTACATTTCTAATGTCATTGTCTTGCAAACACAATGTTTTAAGAATTGTTTTAAGAATTTTTCATGTTATAAAAATAAATGTTCATTACACCCTTTCCTGCAACTTTAAAGCTTTGCACTAGAATTGTGTGTGAATATACAAATTTTTTTGTTGTTTTTCACTTTCCTTCTGGATTCTGTTCTACTTCTGTTTGGTGAGTTTAACTGTATATAACTATTTTACATAATGGTTTAGTACTCTAGTGGGATAAATTGTTATTACTTCTTTTGAAGATTAATTTTTACTCAAATCACTGTCAAATATACTCTAAAGAACAAGCTTGTGATCTTGGTATTCTTTTCTCTGTAGTTTTGAGTCTCTGAGTATGATTTCTCCTTTAGGTCATACACATATCAGAAACAGGGAGACATCTTGTTACATTTTTACCTAGTAGATGTATTTAGTTAAGGAACAAAAGAATTTTCAAAAGGAAACAAATAATCTTTTCTCCTCTTCTATTTTTCAAGTACCAGTACAAAGTCAAGACCATTAAACTGTCAAGGTTTGACAGGCATGCCCAGTGCTAATGCGTCACCTTTCAAAGGTACCTTTCAAATAAACATAAGCAACCAGATTAATAATATGTTCCATATATAATCATAGGGTAGGATGGTGCAATTAGCCTTCTGAGAATCTAGTATTGCATATGGGAGAACATAAAGTGTAACTATTTTGGCTTGTAAATATCTTAGACACTAATGGCATAACCTCATACTAGTAAGAATTGTATCCATAAAGCAAATCCTTTGCCTTGGTTCTTGTTTCATTTGAAAAACTCAGAACTTGAAGGAGTTGTAAGACTGATGGGTCACTTTGAAACCACATATCTTTGAGCTGCCATCATTCCTATAAATTTTAGCCCATAAGGAATATTATATTGCCCTACACAGGTAATAAAGTAACTTTTTTTAAGAGACTTTTTAAGAAACTTTTTTTAAGAGACTCAGACTGGTGTATGTTGAAATTGAGAGGAAGGCATGCTAAAGACTTTTAAAGAAGACAACCCTACTCCATCCTTGTCCCCCAAAGCATGAGTTTCACAGCATTTTGCACAAAGATATGTAATACCCCAAAAAATTAATTAAAAAACATTTTTAAAGATCTATCTGCATTTTTCATGAAAGGTTATCTTTCACACATTTTTGACTACAGATCTCAGAGACAATTTCTACAGAAGGTAAAATATAGGTTGCCAAGAATGGCAATTGAAGCACCCAGCAAACCCTTGCCCTAATGACAGACTAGGTTTGTTTATTATGTATGTGGATGAAGGAGTGACCTGGCTAACTGTGCTACTTCAGCTGAGCAGAAGAACTGAAAAGGTTTACCTATAGGAATGGTCAGCAAGCATTTCAATAAAGAATCTGAGAATCTTCTTTCTCTGCTTTTGGTGAGATTACTACCTTGGCTAAATAATGGTTCTTTTCTCGCATGAAATTTCATGTTTGTAATCCCTACAGTTTCTTTCCTAATCATTATTTCTCCACAGTATTTTGTACTTTTGCCTTCCTTTTCTTTTCCCCTACTGCAGTGCTTCTGTGTCAGTTGAGATATTCCTCTTCTGCTCTCCTTTCCTTGCCTCAGAGATCCAGTCTCACATATTAACTTATTTCCTTTATTCTCTCCATTACTTATTAACCTATTAATGTCATCTGACTCTTCCTCCTTCCAACATAAACATCCTCCTTCCAATGTAAACACTCCTTAGTTTCTGTGTCCTTAAAAAGCCTGCTGTTGTCCACATTTCTTCTCCAGTTACAGATCATCTCTCATTTACTTAATAACAAAGCATGCACTGTTTGCAGTCAGGTTTGGTGAGGTTTTTTTGAAGTCCTCTTATCTAAAATACATTTTGCCCTTGAATTTCACTGGAATGATTCCTGACATTCTTTCCAACAATCTGTTCCTAGACATAACTGACAATAAATGTTTCATCCATACTTGCTTCTATCTATCAAGCTGACTTCAATACAGCTGATAATGCTTTTCTTGGATTTTAGATCTCTCTTGGATTCCATGTTTCTTCTCTGTCCTGATTATCTTTTATCAGTCCCTCAGAAGAGCACTCTTACATCCCAGTCAGTTCTCAAAAACATTTCACAGAAATCTGTCTTTATTTTTCTCTTTCCCCAGTTGCATATTAACTTTAGATAATGTCAAGCCACTATTTCTCTAAGCATGACTCACAGTTAAACCTCTCTTCCAGACCAATCTAAATACCAGTCTAATGATTCACCATTATTTCATCTCCAACAAGATTAGAACAAGGATTCTTATTACTTTCACTGCAATTTTTGCTCAAACTTCTCCATCATTATAGACAGTAACTCGTCACTGGGACAGGTAAATTGAAGATTATCTGCAACTTCAATTTTCTTCTACATCATCACCTCTAGGTTATGTGCTAGTGCTACAAATTTTTTCTGCTTATGACCTCAAGGATATGGTCTTCCATATGAATTTAAACAGCTAAAACATTTATCTAGGTCTAGGACTCATTGCAGCCATGTCCTTTTACCTCAGCTGGTTAATTGCTTTTATCCTTCCTTTCTTTCATCGTCACCCCTTCATTCAAAACAAGACTGTGACTATGCACCACATTCCCTCCCTTTTCTTCACTGCATCAGATCTAAGCTAATAATTTTCACTACCAAATTTCTAACATTTGTTCCTGCATCAAGCTTTGAGCATCTTGCTTACAGGAGCACAACTCATCTGTGTCAGATATAAATGCAACAAATAATTCCTTGGCTTGTCCTTACATTCAAAAGAACCAAACAGTTGTGTAATGCTGCAAAGTGTTAATTAATACTACATCAATGTATTTTTACTTGCATGGACAGAAATTTGAAATTCAAAACGAAATTGATAGGTAGAATGGGAAAATCAAAAAGATGATGCTCGAGTGCCAAAGAAAATTACAACCAAGAAGTTTATAAACATATTTGTAATAATCTTTGGGGTTTCCTGTCAGGGTAGTATAAAGTAAGAAAATGTAAGGTATACTGTTAATCTTCCAAAGCATTAAACCTTGAAGGCTGTTCAGAGAAAATGTCCATATTTGATAAAGTTTGTTTCACAGAATGACCAAAGCCTCCATACAGACTTAGAGAGAAATTCTTATATGTTCACACTGAGCAACGTAAAGAAGACTCACAGGGAAGTGGAGAAAATAAATATTATTTAAAAATTGAAAGAGACAGACTTGTATTTTTCTTTGATATCACAATTCTTGAAATTAGAAAGATTTATTGTTTTCAAAACATTTCATATATAGGTATATATAACATAGTCTTTATATAACCGCTCAGTTTAAAAAAAAGGGCCATATTACATCAGCAATAATAATATTACTTGCATGTCTTAAAAAAATAGCTCAAAATGGACATTCAATAAAAATTGCTAATGCCAAACACAGACAAAGTTTCTTTGGAATATGGACGATTTAGCTTTGGGCATGGTGAATGCAGGACTGATGTGAAATTTCAATACTCACAATTGCCCACACATTGACCACAGAATTATTCCATAGCACAAGACAATCTATAACAAGTGAGGGTAAGCAATCTCTGAATGCTCTGACAAGCAGACACACAATGAATGGTCATGAAGTCCTTTTTAAAAAAATATATATGTTCTTATCTTGTTGCAAACTCTCTGGCTCCTGTTGGAGGTTTAGATAGTGCTTGTCCAAAAGAAATACATCCTTAACAAAATCTAGAATTCAGTAAAAATAGGTTATTTTGTCCTCTTTATTTTCCCTGTGGCTTGCTGTGTTTTCTTTCCCTTGTTACACCTTTCTTACCTACATTTAATTCACTGTTGTCCTTCCTTCCCACTTCCATCACACTCCACTTCTGACTCAGCACTTGTGCAATTTCCAAAGCAGTTTCTATGCACAGATTCCTTGCAGATCCAAAGCTATGCAGAAGCCTAGATGGTGACTGTACTTCTGGCACCATCACTGCCCTGTCAATAATTTTGACAAGCATGCAACACTTGACAAATAACAATTTCTTAAGAAAGATGGCAACTTGAAAGTTTCCCATTATCATAATTTCTGCATAGAAAACAATTTAAAAACAAACCAGCAAAGATGGAAGTAACAGTTTGGTTTTTCTGCAAATATTTTTATGACTGATCTTATTCTGTTACTTGGTGCAAGGCAGAGAACAAAATTAGAGTGTGTTGATAACTCAGACTACCACTCATTATTCATCCTCAGCATCCATGGTCCATTAATATGAGACAGAGACACGAGCTATTCTGCAAATATTTCACTTTCTGAAATATTCATTTGCATGAGATCTTTGAAAAACCTACTAGTGAGCTGCTAGATTCCATCAACAGTCCCTGCAGTAGTTACAAAATTGCACATTTGTATCACTGGCAAGTGATTTTCAATATGAACAGTTATAATCAGGAGCTGTATTGTTAACTAATCCAATATATACTTTCTTTTCAAACTGTATTTGGGAGCATTTGCATTGACTTACAAAAGTAAGCCAGAAATGGCATATCATCATTGCTAAATTTCAAAAGCAAAGTAGTATTATGTACTGTCCAGCAGAGCCACCTACCAATAAGAGACTCCTGGAAATTACAATGGGGCAGCTTGGACAAGGACACATGGAAATCAAAAAGTGCTGTCAACAGTTCCACAAGATTTAATTATCCACACATGATATCAGATCTAGCTGTGCAAAAAATATTTTTTCAGCTGTACCAAGAGGAAAAGATTGCTGCCTAATTTGACTCCCATTTAGAAATATTCAAATATGTGAAAGCACAAAAAGATAATTAATTTGCTTTCATTTACTTCAATCCCATGAAAGACTTCTTTGCCATTATCTATCAGAAAAAAGGTTTTAATTTTGCACAAAGAATTAATTAACTTTTAGAAAACATTTGCATGTCTTTAATACTATGAGGGCATAAATATCAATGACAAGTGACAATGTTTGTAGCATCAGACACTATAATGGCAGGCACAAATTATTCAAGGTATTGAATACTAGTTAGAACTGAAGCTTTCTTCAGAATAAGATGGCAAATTGTAGATTTTCTGATGATCTCTACAAGTGTGTGTACATATACAAAGTCTTACTTATTCATGTACCATACAACAGGGATGTGAATTCAAAATCAACAAGGGGTCATTTACTCTCTCATCAACATTAATATACAGAGGAGTGACCATACCATCCAATAAATCAATTGTGAAATCAACCTGCTGCAAGGTAATAGTTGGTTTCAGATTCACATTATGAATTTTGGAAATAAATGAAACCAAGAGCTGATTTTTCTGAATTCTTTATCAAGCAAACTTGCAATAAATTCAAATATGCTGTCAAATTTTAGCTTGCAAATTCAATGATCAACATTGATCTAGAAACAACCTTTCAGTTTTATAGCCTCAAAAAAAAAAAAAAAAAAGAACTCTAACTGCAGCTAAAAGAAAGACTTCACTAGTCTCTCTCTATTCTCATATTGTTAGGCAAGTAGGGGTATAAGAAAACCTTTCCTGTTTCTTTCTTTGTGATCCCTTTTTTTTCCCAAAAAAAAAAACTTGAGCAGTGTAGACTCTTGTCAGGTTTACTTTAAATATATAACATAATGCAGTAGAGAACTGCAACAGTGTCTTCTCATAAGCCAATGAAAGATAACTTCATGAAAACACTAGATCCTTGCTATGATTTTAGTAGCTATTTCATGTTACTGAAATAATTTTCAAGACAGACAAGAACAAGCACACAAAAAGTGAAAAGAATGTCATTTTTTTTACTTTAAAATTATGAAAAACACTTTTTCTGAGAGCTGAGAAAACATGTGTTAATAATTTGTCCAAAAAGAAAAGTCAGAAATTAGTAAACAAATGACACTCTAAAATGAAAACATCCACAAAAGTCTAGTATGATTCAACCCTAATAGCTGTTTATAGCAACATGCTTTTTCTGTTTTTTCTTCATTTGTTTCCACTTAAAACAATTTTTCTTTGCTATTCCAGGATCTGCATTTCATAAAAAGTGAGACATCAGACTGCATTTAATGAAGAATAAACATATAGTACCCACACTACTGAAAAGAAAAAAAATGGCTACTTTGCTGGTTTGTCATGGCTAAATTTCAATTTGCCATCTCTGACATAAATATATTAATATAAACCACTAAGAATTGATAAGTGCATTGGCATATGAGGAATACAGAGAAGACGTTTAAATCATTAGCAATAGAAGAGATTTTTAAACAAATGAACTGTACTACTGGAAGTAGTTTCATTCTTAAGAAAGAGTCAACAAAAAGAGACTGCTCTAACAAGAAGGTAACCGAAGTGATTCACTTCCATACTAGGAAAACAAAATTCAAATCAACATTTCCCCACAGCATTTAGGCACACAAATTTCTTTCAACTTCAAAGTTTGGAAGAATTCTGTGGTCTGGCAATAGAGTAGCACAAGGGTGCAACTGTATACAGTATTGTGAAGTAAAACTGTGTTATTTCAGAAGAATGCAACTATACCAATTAATTTACCTAAAAAGTTTATTTATTTTTAAAGATATTTCAATATGTGTAATCAAATATTCTGATCTTTCACTACTTTACCACAATCCAGGAGCCATATCTGCCTCCATACTTATAAACCAAATTGTAAACTCTGATTTTGTTCACTGGAATATAAAAAGACAGTTAACCAAAGTATGCCTACAAATGAGATTGCAACCTGTGAGACTGTTTCATGTGGAGCTATTATGTATGCAGTATCTTCTCTTTCTATAGTATCTTCTTCCCATATGATTGGCTGTAACAAGTTTAGCAGAGTTAAACAAAGAACACATCTATGAACAGAGAGCATTACTCTCATTCAAACCATAGTGTCTTCCTGAAACTGTCCCTCCCAGGAAACTGTTGGACCACCCATGATACATCACATTTAGGAGCTATTTGTTATTGATGGACTCTCCCAGACTGCCAATGTATTATGACCACCCATTGTGGGTTTGCTTGAGGAATGTAATTCAGGCCATTCGACAACATTCAGAGTCTCCATGTGTTGAGTTATGGGACTAAAAGCTCAAACACTGAATAAAAGAGCTAACACATGAATAAATGGTAACTAAATAACTGACTTAAGAGTAGCTTCCAATTCCATCTTCAAAAAGGATCTGTAAGCTAGAAGGCTAAATCACTTGAGTGTTTTTATATCCTGCTATTTAGTCCATAAGCCAAGATCTGTAGCAGATACCTTACACTCTTATGTATGAAAGCCTGGAAAAGTACAAAAAATTCGGATTCATTAATATGGGCTGCATGTTTTTGCAATTGACTTATATTTCCAGACTCCAATATCGCTATTAATAAAGAGCCACTGTTGTCTTGTATCTCTGTCATATGAACATTGCTGTACGATCCAGCTACACTCTAATAGAATATTGTTCCCACTAACTACTGTATAAATCTCCGTCACTTTGCTGTTCTCTTAAGTTTTAACTGTAACAGAATTTATTTTTACTTTCAAATCTTTCCAATTTTTAAACAAAGAAATTTCTAACTTAGAAGCATGGTGGAAATGAAAATGAAAGGATGTACATTGGACATGGTTTGAATATTGTCCATTAATGACCTGTAACTTGAATTTAGCTCTTAGGAAGCTCTTCATTTTACATCTTGACTATAACTCTGATGGACCCTCTCATTTTTTCTCCTTTTGAACTGTAAGGCCATACTTTGTGTCCATCAGGCACAAAACATTTAATAAGTCAAATAATGTCAGAAATAAAGGCATACATAGCTAAGTTGAAAGGCACTTTGCCATCTAATATATAATTTCCTACTAAATTAAAGTAAGTGATTTTCAATACTGTTTTTATTCTTTACTCATTGGCACCACTTCTTTGAAACCACTGCATGTTAAAACTCCCAAAATAACTCAGTGGAACAGGAAGTGTTTACAGAAGTGGGACTTCTAAAACTATGATAGTTTTTCACTTCAGCTGTAAGCACTATGACAGGCTGGTCAGCTGTACTGATGCCAGTCAAATGGATTTCAGCTCTGATATCACACAGTTTATTTACAAAACTCTTAATTGAAATAAATAAAAGTCTCTTGCTCTTTTACAGTTTCCCATGTAGCATAATAGGTTAACAAAAAACTTTTTCTCTTCTAGCATAAGCCTTAATTAATAATAATCTAATAAATTTATTAATTTAATAAATTTAATTATAAAAATTAATTTAATAAATATATTAACATTTGTTTTCTTTATTTTGCTCCTGGAGAACCTCCTCTTTTCCTTTAGACTCCATCACAGTCTCTTTTGTTTGCATTTCCATTTGAACAGGTCAGAAGTGCTAGCTCTAGCTAATTGTATTACCTCTCCATACAAGCAAGCAGGAGATAATATGATACATTTCACTGTACAAAACTCCATCTCATTGGTCAGTTTTAATATATTGGTTACATATTAAGCATATTTTCCTGGAAGTTTAATAATGATTTTTCCTTTTAAAATAACATATGTGAAAAAAGATTTCTGCTGTTCTAACACACACCACAGTTCCATAATACGCAACCTGACTTAGATAATAAGTGTTTTTATTAATTCAGCATTGCTTCCTTTTCAAAAAGGTTTTATTTGCCTCTGAATGGTACTCATTCTCTGTGGCTGAGAGATTTGCAATGTCTATATGCGCCTGGATGATACAACCTGGGACTCAAAATATATTTTGTCATTAATTATTCCATCTTATATCTATATGCCTACAGAAAGAAACTTCATTTTATTCCTGGGTAATCCACCTTTTTCTGGAAAATATTTGTCTGATAGCAAATACAAAAGACAAACTATAGTCTTAAATGACATATTGCATATTTAAAAATTTCCAAGAGAAAAGGATATTCTGTTTAAAAATAATAAAGGCATATTGCTCGCACTTAAAGAAAACATGGAATCGTATTTATTTCATACAGACCTTTGTATCTTGAAATACTGCACTTAACTTTCATGAAGGACCTTATTTTTTATAAGATGTTTCAAAATTTTGTGTCCATATTTTAAGTAAAAGTAACAGGAGCTGTTCAAGTCATGGGATAGCAATGCTTGCATAACACTTGGTAAGTCAGCAGGAAAACTAGCTAAACATGCCAGACTAGCAGCTTCCCAATGGAGAGTGTATCATATTCTGCAGTGCAAACACAACATTTTGAAGTTGAGTCATTCATAGACAGAATTTGTTCCAACCTTCAAATATAGAGTAAGTCTGAAGTTTGAAAAGAGAAGGCACTTGAAGTGAAAAACACTTCTTTCAGCAAGTATCATAGGTGCTTACATAAATTATTGATGGAAAAACCTCAAAAGTTTCATTTCAGAGGAGAAGCCAACGTTTCAGGTGCTATCTGGAACCTATTCAAAACTTTCAGATCACATCTATACTACAAGCAAAAGAAAAGGTAGTCCATGTTCATATTTCACACTTAAAAAACAGTATTCTTCAAGGCAAAGAAGTGATTTCAGAAATCCTTATGAATTCTATAATGAACCACAGCTTGAATGTCCCTCATTAAGTACTTTTTAAACCTTAGGGTGAATACTAAAGATATTTCTCTAAAATGCCCCAATGAAAAAATTATTTTTCTAAAACAGCACTTTTTTTATAACTATTCTTCCTTGGCATGACAGGTGTTTATAGGAATTTATTGTTATAATTGGTGTATTCCTATAGACTTGTGGACTGCTTCTCAAGCAAAACAAAAAAACTTCTCAATTTTGTATCAAACTTCATATTAAAACAGTGCTGAAAATAAAATGGAAGGAATTCAACTTCTAGTTAGAATCACAGGAGAAACATGTGCTCCAGATAAAATAAAATGGTGCCATATATAGTGTGACTTTTAGTTTACAGTACATCTTCTTGGAAATTCTCAAGATTTGTCTGATGGTTCTATGTGTATTACTCCTAAGAAATTCTAATAGAAATATGTACCCTTGAAAGGGTAGCATTTATGTCATACTCTTTGTATAAACTGTAATCTTGCTATATGTCTTTTCTTAGAATGACAGCTCTACAATTTCTGTTTCCTTTATTTTTATTATTATACTCTTTATTATATTTGGCATCATATACTTATTTGAAAAATTCTTTAATAGAGGAAGGTTAGCTAAAATCTGATAACTGGAATCAGATGTTGCTTTTAACTACTACAGGTTCTCACTCTCAGTGCTCTGTCCAAATTCAAAGTGGGTAATTAAATCTCAATTACTCCACTCTACAAAGGCTCCTATACTACACTCATTATCCTATCTCAAACTAAGAGTTCTAATTGTAAAAACAGTAATCTCATTTTGCAATGGCACATGTTACATTTCAGTGTGATCTACTTTAAACAAGTGAAGACCAACTGGTGATTTTGCAAGCCCACTGCTGACACAGAGCTAATAAAGGCTAATGGACTCAAACTGCCTATAAGTGATCAGCATTTGTACAAGGAAACCCTTGCCTAAAATAAAAGGTTTCATTTTATATAAAAATTTTCATTGCCTTCAGTATGCCAGACCTTATAGAACTAGGGGAAACACGGCATGGAAAGGCTGGCTATCAAAACTTTTGAACTGCCATAGGTATCCAGAAACAATTCTCCCTGTGAAGTCCATCACTCATCCAAGGAAATATGTAATCAGCATATCAATAATTTTGCTTTTAATATTTTTACCAGTGAAAAACTTTTTCATATTGATAGTAGATCTACTAATTTTCACCTAACCTGTGAAGTTTCTGAATACTAAAATATCTCCTTCAAATTTCAGCATTCTGAAAGGTCCCTCTTTTATTTATTTTTTTTCAAATGCTTAAAAGGACAGAAAACACAAACCGACAAAACACTCAAAGATGAGTGAAAAGAGAACTGCATAATGGAAGATAAAGAAGAAGGAGCTCCTTAAATCTTTAGATGATCCGTAGAGTTTATATCTGAGAAAGCCATACTTGACAGACTTGTGCTAAAACTCAGGAAACTTCCTATCTCATAATTACAATGCAAGGTCTATTTCTAAAAAATATTGTTGAAATTTTTGTTGAATATTCTCTGAGACCATAGATGATTCTGTCTTGACTGTAAGCAAGGGGAAAAAATCTATTTCTGCTGAATATACAAATTTATCATTTGAGATTTAAAACTATGAGCACTCTATCTGCTTTTGGATACACTAATAAAAAGCCTTTGCCAGAAATTTGTCTTGGCATAACAGTGAGAGACAAGATTCATATTTCACTAGTCAGCTTTTAAGACCTGTGTTAGTAAAAGTTGCACAACAAAGTAATTATATTTTCCACTTGTTTCAAAATTTCATATTTAATTAAATTGCTAAATTTGAAAGTAGAGAAAATGACATATTATAAATGTACTAATAAAATTGTTCTCTCTAATCAGCGTCAAATGTCTGTAGAAGTAAAAATGCCAACTCTTTTTTTAAAAAGTTTTTCTGGCACTATCAATTCAATGTACAATTTCACAGCTTTCACACTTTATCAGAAAAGTGCTTCTTTCACTAGTTTTAAATGACTTGTTAATGTGTCTAGGTATAATGAATCTGGTACACATATGATAAACATATACACCTATTCACACAAATATGGATAGAAAACAATTCCAGGTATTTCCTTAGGATTTAGCTATCCTTGTTGTTTCTCAAAGTTTCTGCATCACAGCAATTGTACTTCCCTTGAGCAAGTTAAGTAATTTTCTAAATGGACACTTGAGTTTCGACTTGTTAATAAACAAAAGGTTTCACTTTGTCCCAAAGATTCTAGATAAAAAACAGCCCTTTCTTCTTTAAGCATTTTTGATACAAAAATAATTTTTTCACTTGTGAAAGACACAAGATAGAGGCCTCATGAGAGCAAAGTCTATGGAATTGCCAACAGAAAAATTGGCTTTAAAAATAATTTTTATCTTAAATAAAGTTGTATTCAGTAATCCATAATAATAATAAATCGATTTTAACACATTATTGGGATTCACAAAAGACCACTAAATGATAAGATTTGACATGTCTGCATTAGCTGTATGAAAACTTGAATAATCTGAAGATTATGAGACACTTTTAATTCTTTTGAGCATTGAGCAATCTGAAACAGACTCAGAAAAACAAAAGAAACAAATAAAAATCCTGTTTCCACTTGTAATCGTTGTGACGAGTCTTTGAAAGTGGTTTTGGAACTGAAAAACTGTGGCATTTCAGGCAAATGACAGTCTTATTATCATTCAATTCATGGTGAGCACAGGAAATATAATAAAATAGCATAATTATGCTATCTTATGCCTGGAGTTATGCCTAAGAAGCTATGACCTAGTTTGAGGGGTCCATAGAGCAGATATCTGCAGCGCAGTCCCCAGCCCACCAACGAAACAAGGTCAGAAGTGGACACACCTACAGCATCACTCAGATGGGACTGAAGGGCCCAGACTGAGCTGAGACACATCCCCTGGGTCCTTGGCAGGAGACCATGTGGTTGGAGGCTCCAGGGAATGCCAGGCCCAGCCATAGGAGACCTACACTCCCAGGACCCTGGCAGGAGCAGACCTGCACAACTCACAAGCACTCCTTTAGCAATGATGGTTGACCAGTTTGAAGGAGAGTATTGGGCCAATGGACCTTTGCTCTGAGGAGCACTGCTGTTCTCAAGCTCTCTTGTTTTAGCATTTTTTTTCACAGAAAACAGGTCAGGCATTTTAAAACTGATTACAAGGAGAAAAAAAATCCACAGGCAAATGAACAGGCATTGCTCACCTCAAAAGCATTTGCAACCATTTAGTCCAGGAGCACACCCTGCTTCAGACTGAGTGTTTTGCCTTTGAGCCTTGCGAGTATCAGAGATGCAGGGGTTTGACATCCTGTGGAAACCCAGCTGAACTTGATGAACACAGACTTTAAAAAAACACACTTCACACATGCTTTTTGCAAATTTGTTCAGTCATTCAAATCATCATAAGATGATGCACAAGTTTCACACCCATCAGAAGGTACATCCCTTCTTCCTACAAAGGCATACAGCCAACAACACCTAGGCTGGAACATGATTAGCCATTCAGTTCCTTCTACTAATGCAGGGCTGGGAAGAAATATGAGAGATTTCCTCAGCATGTACTGCTAGGGAAAGGAGGAGATAGAAAGAATAAAATTCAAATTTGAATTTGAATTAGAAATTAAATTAGAATTAGAATTAAAATTAGAATTAAAATTAAAATTAAAATTAAAATTAAAATTAAAATTAAAATTAAAATTAAATAGAATATAACAGGATTCAGCTGGAAAAGACCTACCAGGATCATCTAATCCAACTCCCTGATCATTTCAAGGCTGACCAAAAATTAAAGTATGGTATTAAAGCATGGTACATTGACCAGGAAGCCTGTTCCAGTGTTTCACTATCCTCTCTGTAAAGAAGTGTTTCATCACATCAACCCTAAACCTCCTCTGATGGATGTATCTTTGAGCCATTCCTACATATCCTGTCATTGGACACTAGGGAAAAGAGATTAGCACCTCACTCTTCATGTTTCCTCCTCATGAAGCTGTAGAGAGCAATGAGGTCACTGGTCAACTTCTTTTCTCCAAACTAAACAAGCTGAAAGTCCTTAGCTGCTCCTCATAGGATTTGAAGGCCTGCTATGATGACTGCAATAGTTCACAAGGGAAAACGGTCTGTTGTCATCTACTAAGACTTGTGTGAAGGCCTTCGACAAGGGCCCACACGACATCCTTATCTCCCAACTAGAGAGACAGGGATTCGAAGGGTGGACTATTTGTTGGATAAGGAATTGGCTGGATGGGCACAGCCACACTGTTGTGGCTCTATGTCCAGGTGGTGGCCAGTAATGACAGCTGTCCCTCAGGGCTCCATCTTGAGATTGGTGGTCTCTAATATCTTTGTCATTTAAAAGAGAGTGGGATCGAGTGTACCCGCAGTAAGTCTGCAAGATGATCTGAAGCTGAGTGGTGCCATTGACACAACAGAAGGAAGGGATGCCATCCAGGAGACATCGACAAACTTGAGAAGCGGGCCTGTGAGAACCTCATGAGGTCCAGTAAGTCCAAGTGCAAGGTGCTGCACCTGGGTCAGAGCAATCCCAGCCATGAGACTGTGAGAACTAATTGAGAGCAGCCCTGCAGAGAAGGACTTGAGGGCTCCTGTGGATGAGAGGCTGGACATGAGACAAGAGTGTGTGCTCACAACGCAGAAGGCCAGCCACACCCTGGGCTATGCATAAGAAGCATGGCTAGCAGGTCAAGAGATATGATTCTCCACCTTCACTCTGCTCTCAGGAGACCTGACCTGGGATAATGTATCCAGCTCTGGGGTTCTCAGCACAAGAAACATGTGGATGTGTTGGAGTGTGTACCCAAAATGATCAGAGGAGTGGAGCACCTCTCCTAAGACAAACTGAGAGAGCTGAGGTTGTTCATCCTGTAGAAAAGAAGGCTCCAGGAAGATCTTATTGTGGTCTTTCAGTACTTAAAGTGTTTTATAGAAAAGGAGAGTGACCCTTTACACAGGCAGACAGTAATAGGACATGGGGGTATGGTTTTAAATTAAAAGAGAGCTTTAGATTAGATGTTTGGAAGAAATACTTTACTCAGCGAGTAGTGAAGCAATGGCACAGGTTGGCCAGAGAAGCTGTGGATGCCCCATCCGTGGAAGGGTTAGAGACCAAGTTGGATGGGGGGCCTTGAGCAACCTGATCAAATGGATGGCAACCCTGCCCTACCCAACCCAACCCTTCCACCCCAAGACATTCTATGATTCAGGTTAAAGAATGAAACACATATTACATTGACATTTTAAAAGAGTCTTCATAATAGTCATTTTTCTTTCTCCAGATCTAGCTTCTCTCAGCAATGAACAGTATTGGTCACTCATTACCTGTTCAGAGAAGCAAAAGGCAGTGGCAGAGTCAGTGTGATTCTCTCCAGATGTTAGCAGAGGAGCTGAAATTAAGGCATTAAATGTTGGAATAAGTCCCAGATCTGTATTTGTTTCTGGTGTGGTATGATATAGTATGGCATGGCATGACAGGGTATATCAGCAGGGAAGTTATCTATTTCTTTCAAGAAATGTTCTTACATGAGTAAACAAGTAGCTGGATAGAATACAGTTCTGTATTCTACAGTTCTGTAAAAAAACATGTCACAGTGTGTCTCAGCAAATACAATATTCCAGACAGATACATTGTGAATGATTTATGAAAGAGCATAGATTAAACAGTTCCTTCAGGTGACAATATCAGCATTGTAATGCATGTATTATCATAATTTTTAAACATTTCAAATCCCACTCTTCAGAACCACACCAGCTAGGAATGGTGGTGATTGCAGATGTTGAATATTTCTATGAGATAAGAAAAAGGGGCACATGATCCCCTTATCAACATGTACTTTTCTTTGCCTATTCCAGCACACATCAGAGCTCCAAAAGCAAGAAGGCAAAGCAAAAGTCCCCCCAGTTGCCACATCAGCTCACAGGGAAAACCTGTTAGGGAGTGCAGAATCAAGCACTTCTGAGACTGCCGTACTTTATGCAGTGGACTGGAAGAAAAGAGGCACAAAAGGCAGCTTTAAAGAATTTCTGCTTCCCACCTTTCCCCCTTCATGCTGAACACAGTTCAGATACAGCCAGGAGCTGGGCCAAGATGTTTGGTGTGGCTATATCATACTCCATCAGTCAGCTGGAATTATTTTATGTTGCTATTTTAATTTAAGACAGAAGCTAAGTCTGTTTTTCTTTTCATATTTAATCTGTTAGCTAAAATTTAGCTTTCCCTTTTCCAAAAGCTCATTTAGAATGCAGCTTATTCCACAGTTCATTTTGCATGTATTTCATCTAAATATATTTTTAATGGCTGAGCTCTGATTTGTTATACATCCACTATATGTTTGCATCATGACTGCCAATTAATTTGGCTTTAAATTTCTCAAAGACTATGTAAAAAGGAAGAATCTTCTTGAAATGCAAATGCTTGAATTTTAATTGAAAGGGAAGAAGAAGCTTTGTACCTGTTCCACATGAAAAGCCCAGAAATTTTAGAACTGGTACTTCCCTCAGAATGGTTTCTAGTATCAGCAAGTGTTCAGCTGCATTCCTTGAATACTATCTGTTGAGTGAGTTAAATGCAACACTTTTCAAGAAAGAGAAATAAGATACCTTGACAGCTTCCTAAAGTGCTACATAAGATAATTAAGTTGCAATTCCTACTTCTCTATAAAAAAATGTAGCTGAACACACTTCTAATCATTAGCCCTTTACTTCTTCCTGTTTGGCAAACCTTCCTCACTTCAGCTCCTCCGGACGGAGGAGGAGACTCTATTCAAAGTACACGGTAAAAAAATACTTTTCTGCATGCTTTTCTTTGTGGAGCATGAAAAGCAGATGTTCAGTTGCTTATCCCTTTCAATATTGTATTATTGGCTCCTACAAGACAGTTATGTAGTGTGTGAAGGGAGCAAGTGAGGTTTATCTCATTTGGAAGCTTCCCTTTATGTCTTTTGAAAAGCTAGGGGTTTTTCTGAGGTATTGAACACATCAATTTTCAGAACTATTAAGTCAAGAGCAACCTCTGGCTCTCAGCAAATCTGAAAATCAGGTCACAGACATCTCACTTTTCCTACCTTTTTCAGAAAAAAGGCTTAACTAGAAGTGCAGAAACTATAAGTCTTAACCTTGCAGCTATCATCTCTTACTCAGGGCTTTCATTCCCTCCCTCTAGGCACTCTCTTCATCTCTCCAGCATTATCACTTCACTCCATACAGGTGTTCTTGCTCTCCCCTTCTTAGTCTCCACCATTCTCTCTTCATTCTCTATCTGATAGTTCCAAGAAATTGTCTATTCTCCAAATTATCCCTATGACTAGAGTTATTGATTTTTCTTCCCACTCCTAGCCAATCCTCTCTCTTTCCAGTCCACAGGCAACCCTGTCTAGATACTTGGTAAACAAAATTCACATTGAATAGCTGAGTAACCAATACCAGCCCTTTCAACCTAGAACTGCCATTCAATAAAGTATCTACCCTTGTAAGAAGCACCATAAAGATTTTATGACAAATGTGCAATGAATTGAGAAGCTTGCCTCTGCAAGCATATCTAAAATCATGTGGTGTACAGCTGGTTTTTGCTGGCAACACACTTAAAACGGATGGAGTATTCAAGGATTAAACTGAATTATATTGTTATTTCTAGTTTATAGAAGGCTCTTTCTCTTTTAAAATCTGCCATCCTTCTTCACATGTTTTCATATGTACTTGCAAGAATTTTTTAGTATAAACAACTTTTTGCACTAAACAACATCAACTCATATTTTGCTATATTGATACACAACATTATTGGAGTTTGTTAGAAACTGCAGAAGAAATTATCTTTCTGCTATAAACAGAGACATACATGTTCAGTGGTGAACTCTTAGTTCTGAATTCTCAGGGATTGGAATAAACTCAGTAGGTCTATCTGCTGTGTTACACTAGTAGGTTCTCCACAAGCTCAACCACCCATGTAGCAGTAGGGCGGAACAGCCCAAAGCTCTATGTTCTTTTCTGCTAAAGCAGTTTTTAAGATGGCAAAGGCCAAGATCTGCAAACATAACCAGTGCCTTAGAGGCAGCAGCCAAACAAGGCACTGTAGGGAACCAAGCCTACTTTGAGGATTTCCAAAGGTGGGTAGAGTTGAAGATCCTCTTTCCCCCCAAGATACTTAGACTAGCACATCTCTGCTTCAGTTCAATTTCTAAATCCATTTAACTGCTGAAAGTTTGAAAGTTGAACAGTTATGAAATTCTCCAAACCTAAAGATTATCTCAACATTTTTAACATGTTGTAGGCTTGTATACAACATAGTTGTATCAGTCAATGACTACTAATAACTTTTTTAAAAGCACCATCTTACATAAAAAAACCCAGAGCTTTAACTCATGTCACAATGATTTGTTTGCACAACAATACTTCTGGTGCTGTTACCTTTGAAGAAATCTTTTTACCCTATTTCTCCTTCTCATAAGTCTTAGAGTCTTACTGAATAAGAAAGGGCACATGCAGCTGCTTTGGACTGCTTCATATGAATGTCTTGGTACCATTTACAAGTTGATCTGGAACAACCCATGAAAGATTAAGACAAATTGCATTAACTGCCATCCCATTATTTTTGATTAATACCATCATAATAAATCTGTACATTTGAGGGTGAAAAAAATGAGGATATTGAACATGATGGTGAATAAAAATAAAATATGAATAAAATTTAATCAGGTTGATAGTTCAGTCATTTGGATAGAAAAATTAAACCTGTATGTTCATTAAATTTAGGAAATTTCCACTCCATATCCTCATTCACTTCACCGAGATTAACCAAATGTGAGTACACAGATTTAGCCAGGAGTTCAAGAAGACAAGGAGAGAAGTACATTCAACCTCAGAAGTCTCATAGATGAGGTCAGCAGGAGGCTCTTTTTTTTTTCTTTTTAATGCAACTGTCTCCTTTGGCTGGATGTTGGTAAAGGAAATATCTTCTTACCAGACATAAACTGCAGTGCAGTCTTTGGTGAAGACAGTCTTCATACAAAGACTGAATTACTTTTAAACTGTATAAGGAATATTTAAGGAAAGAGAACAGGTTTGTGAAATGAGCAAAGAGTTTAAGAATGGATATTAAGACACATGAGAACATGCTGGCTTCTCATTAAATAGGAAAACCATTTAATAGTCTCTTTCTTGACTGTCTCTGATTTATCACCCAATTTTAATCATACTCTGCATCAGAAGGTTCTCAGCCAGGCTAGCTTACCAACGGCATGTGCAGCTTCAGCTCACCAAAAGCATGAACTACCTCTCAGTGTGTCAATAGGGTGGTAGCAATGCATGCTGATTTCAAAGTCATGATTCTGTCATGAAAAAATAACTTCCATCACAGTATATACCTTCACTTCACAAGTATATATCTTTCAACTTCACAAAAAACAGCAGATGACAACAGTGTCCCCATTTGCTTTTATCCTGCTTTAAAAACATTTCAGAGATTCTTTATTGTTCCCATATTTGGAAGATAAGACTTGCACCCTTTTAAAACTTAGACTGACTCTAATGTGTTATTGTTAATAACTACAGTTATTATAGTTAAACAGTATAATAACTCATAATGTATATTCCCTAAAATAGATTGAAATGCTATTAATGGTTTTGGTAAGATAAACATTTATCCCTACATAAGTTTTGAACAATGAATGAAAACCAGGAAGTGACAATAAGGAGCTAAAATGGAGAAATCATCTTAAAAATTAAGATAAATGCAAAGTTTCTAACTTATTCCCCTTCTCCAGCTTTCATAGCAATCATTTTATAAATCACTGCAGAGTAACATATGATGAAAGAAACAATGCCTCCTATAATAATATTATATCCATCCAGGGTTTTTCCCCTCTTTTCTGGAACAACACTTACGCAGGTGAGAGTTATAAGAATGGTTGGAATAAGCTACCTCATGGACAGGTGCTGGGCAAGCAACAACTGAACTGGAGCACGGCCAGAACACCTCACTTTTGGCTGAATCTTTCCACAGCAGAAAGCTTAGCTATAATGTCTGAATTTCACACATCAGCTACTTTCTTTTTTCACCCACTTCTCTTTACCATGCCAGTGTTTCCCTTTGAATGCAATGGGGCTTTATGCAGTGGCTGTTCAAAACCCAGTATAACTCTTAACTGCATTCATTCAGACATTGAACGAAACAAGAATAGAATCAATTTTAAATCCCTAATCAGTGGTAGCAATAGGGACAAAAATCTTCCGGTATTGGAAACTCTGACTACCTAATACAAAATCTTTCTTTCAAGGTATGGGATTATTCTTTTCTGATTAATTTGTGGTTTTCTTCTTTTCTACTCTACAAGCTTGTCATTGCATTGATTAGCAGTTCTCCTAGTGCCCTTGGAATGTAGCTTCATGATAAATTCTATGTTGGAAAGCCCAGGTAGGTTTTTTGTTTTGTTTTGACTTTTTGGTTTTCTGTAACACTCCCAAAAATACTTACTTAGAAAGCATTTTGAAGTTATTATGCAGAATTACTTGGTTAATCAAATTTACATTTCATCTGTAATCCTTCAAAGCAGCAGTTTTACACATTCCTTGCTTTTTAGTAAAGTGTTCCTGATAACATCATTTTCAAAATCTTTCCCTAGAACCATATCTATGGGGAGATTCATCAGCTGCTTCAAGTCTACAGACGTTGTTTTTTAGGAAAGAGGTCTACAAGAAAAGGGTTTGTGGTTCTTGAACTTCACATTTGGCTCTTAACCATAATACTTAATTGACTGTGTGATGTTTCATAAAATTCAGTATTATAGGGTTTGTGTCCCAAGGCACACTCTCATACCAGTCTGGCTTGGAGGCACAGCCAAAGTTTATTTTACACCATTTATACATTCTGCCGCCTTGATCAACAACTGATTTTCCTGAACTTAGTTATTTCCAAGTCTTGATTCATAGTATTACTGAAATTGAACCTCTAGATTTTTAAGTTAAACTCTAATCAGACATTTTCCACCAAAATGGATTCCAGCAGCTGGACCACAGATCAGGATGCTACAAGACAACAGTCAGCTCTGTTCTTACAGTATATAATATCTTTTTTGCAGAAATATGTTCAGTGCTAAACTTTTCACTACTCTTAATTTGGGTGCAAAATTTAATAATTCATACCATTTAGCTGAATATAGCATTGCTGAATCCAAAGACCAGAAATATATAATATTCACCACAAGATAATAATCAACAATTTCTCAGTTCAAGCAATATACATACAGAATAAAACTTCCAGAAAGTCTAAAGTCACAGAAGTATTAGCATCCTTATTTACAAATGGAAGGAAATATGTAAATGTGACAATACTCCTACAAAATTCCTACAAGTAAAGGAATTTTAAATTTTACTTACTGCAGAAATATTTTTAATGGTAACAAGTGTAGCCAGTGGTGAATAGGTAGTGAAGTAAACAGAACCTGCTGTGCACTCTATATATATATATATATATATAGTGATCATTGTTACATCTTTCAAGTAAGGAAAAAGGTAGGAAGTATAAAGCTTCAATGCAAATTCAATACATGAAAACAAAGAAGGTAAATCCATAGGATTAAAAACACTATACAAAGAATTCACATGATAAATGTGTTGCAGGGACGCTTGGTGTCAAAATAAACCTTAGAAAACAAACTTCTTGGTATATATTGCTGCAGTATAATTAAACAATTATATTGAAATATAATGCTGTTAGCTTAGTATAATGATCATTAAAAAACCAGAAACTGTTCCTGCATAATACCTAACTTCTTTGGATTATGTTTTACCTATAGATATCTAAAAAGCTCAAAGCACAACAGCAATAGTGTTTCAAAACATTGTGATAAAGTTATTTCAATATTTATTCTGACACAGCACACTTAATATAATATTGCTTTATAAATCTTTCAGGCCTTTGAGTAATGACAACAAGCCTGAGTCCCTTGTCATTTCCCTGTCTCTATTTATTTCTCTCTCACATTCTCTGAATTAACAGTCTATTCAGGTAATTTGACATGGATGTACCTTTTCCCAACCTTCAACATGTACAGGTTCATAAGAGTTCCCAGGCCAGAAGTCTTCTTTGCGGGCCCTTAATTGGGGCATTTGTCTCAGTAGCATGTGGAATTTTGCATAAGTTTATAATTGGCACAATAACCACACTACAGTTGGAAGCAGATGAACAGCCCTACAGGTGCACAGCACATTGGCACATAAATAAAAGAGCAGAGTACAGAATAAAAAGCAAGACCACAGTGAGAGGCTTTTTTTGTAATTTTGTAACTTTAAAATTATAAAATTACAGAATTTTACATGTTTTAATTACAAAGAGGAAAAAAAAGCAATGGCCTACCTGTGGAGACGAGGGATTAAAAGTGACATTGATGACAGATTCCGTGTGTCTCCCCAGTTTATGTAAAAAAGTGCTTGAACGCATTTCATATATGTAAGCCTAAAAAACAATGACTTTATATTTTCACTACTAAGAAAATAATCAAATTCTAGAAGCACTAAGTTATAGTATAGGAACACCAAATATTCAGCCTACAGAGAAGTTAAAAAATTTTAGCATAGCTAAACACGTATAAAAGTCATGTTAGAATTGATTTCTATAACTTGGTACAATTCAACAAATGCTTAAATTAACTCCACTAAATTAAACGAAGTATTTAGAAAAAATAATGCACTCTTCCCTATAAATAGCTAGACGTTAGGTGTACTTCAAAAAGCAGGCAAAATAATTACCCTTTTAAAATATATTTTTAATTGTGTTCTTCAGAATTTCTATCCTTTCTTTCAAGTGGAATCTAATACTTTTCTAAATTTGAGAACTCCAGTGTTAAGTAAAATCTTTTCATTTCTACACAGGTCTTTGCAGTTTTTAATCGAACAGCACAGAATTCAATACCAATCCAATAATGTTGCAAGTTCTGCAGGTATTATCGATGAGAAAAAGTTTACTTCCTGCCTTTGTTTCTCAAAACAAAAAGGGAAAAGTGTTTTCTAAGGAGAAAATTGAAATTTTACTGGTACAGACTCAAATAATGAAAAAGTGCTAATGCAAAACTGCATCAGGAAACCACCCCAAAATTGAGTGAAAGTCATAGGCATACTGATAACATGAAAATGGTAGTACTGTGATATTAAATCAGCATTATTTTACATTTTTTTAAAAAAAAAGGTTTTGAAATAAATCCTGCAGTATAGATTTTCCACACAAGAAACACTTGTGAGAGTCACATGCAGACACACGGGATTGTTTTAGGCTATTCCTTATGTAGTAAAATAATTATTTGTAGGATAGACTATGCATATACAAGACATGTTAAAACAGGCACATTACATGCAGTCTCATTTGGTACATTATAAATAAAATTTGTATCTCAAAAGATAGAATAAATTATAAAGCAAGCAAAAACAGTCAAAGATGATAATGCAAACTTCGCAGTTTCAATTAAAAAATTAAAGTTCAATCATCTTTACTAAATCCCTGCCATTAATGAACACGGAATTTAGAACACAACCTGACATAAATTAAACCAAACTGCATATAGACTCTGTTACAGCAGTGTATTACTCTAAGTTTGTTGCTGATAGTACCCTAAAATAAGTTTAATCATTCAGACTCAAGGCAGCTGAACATGAAGGTCTTCCTTCCATGAACAGAGTGCTAGAAATGACCTTTGTACTCCAGCAAGGATCAGGTTGAACTTCACTACCACCACCACAGTTCCAGAACAAACTACAGCAGTCATGCTCACAAAATTAATTGGAACATGCAAGTCTCAAGAAAATGAGAGATAGCATGCTGTAGAAGTCCATATTCCAGGGAAATTCCAGAAAGGAAAGGAGTACACTGAGTGAGAGGTGAGCACAAAGCATTACAAGCTGCATCGCACTTTCCAGAACAGGATGTTCCTACACATCTAACTAAAGAAAGAGTATTTGTGATAACAGGGAGAAGTCATTCTTACCAAACAGCCCTCTGAAATCCCAAGGACCTCTTGTCAAAATGGTTCAACAGTATCAAAATATTCAGTAATTTCATGACAGTTTAAAGTGTTTGCATCATAAAATCTAATCCTATTACTCACAGCTATTGAAAATATCTATCCCCTTTGGAACTGTTGGTATGACCAAAACAGGACAAATATGTCATGTTTTCTTACACACTACAGAATTTTGTTAGAAATAAGAACTTAAACAGAGTAGCACTGTACTATAGATAATAAAACCAAAATTCATGTGTTTGGTACATACAATATGTTATCTGGACTCTGCACAACTGACACATGGGGATATAGTAAAATAGGTTGCCTTACTCACTTGTCTTCAAGTCTACTCTCCTTCCCTTTAATGGAAGGAGGAACAAAGAAGAGGCAAAGACAATGACAGCAAGAATCAAGAGCACAAAAGGCTCTGATTCACAAAGAAACATGCTCCATTTTTTAACCAAGAGAACATATCACAAGAGACATGGTTAGTGAAACTGAAATGTTTCCATCATAATCTAGTGGCTTACACAGCTTTGCCAAAATTATCCAATAAAAATTAATTTTCCATTCCAGGTTCTCAGTTTAATTTGGGAAGGACCATGTTCATTTTTGGCTTAATCTTTATGTCCCCATTCCACTCTGTAAAATAGATGTGATAATATTTCATTATTTTTTGAACAAAAATCCAAAGTTTGTTAAACCCACATAGTCTAGTAATTTATGCTCTTCCACACAGTTTCTAAATCAACCATTTGTCTCATACCTTTCTTTCAAAAAATGCTGTGAAGCAGTCATGCAGCTTCCACATAATCTAGCAAGTGTGTATTTGGTGCTGTAGTCATACTTGTCAGCCTAAAAAGCATTTAAGCCCTTATCTCCCACCTTTCAAGAAATGATTCTTAGCCCTGAGCTAGAGATTAAGTTGGAATGTAGCACTTTTCCAAATTGTCACATTGCATAACAAGATTCAGTGGATCAGAGGAAAGCAATGACAAGCAGCTATAGGTAGAAGCCTACCTGTAGCTAACAACCAAAACATTGGAAGACATGGGAAAGACTAGACATGGGAAAGCCCTTTCCCCTGACCTTTACTACAAAGACTGTGTTCATATTGAACAGCTGCTAGATAAAACACACAGAACGTGGCTAGAGAACACAGCCTGCCCATTGCACTTCACTCTTACAAGTCTATCCCAATGGAACTACTGCTAAACGTCTTTCTGATGCTATATTTGTAGCCCAATAAATCTTAAATATTTAGGTGTTACGGTTCGTCTTCAACAGAAAAAGGGGCAGAGTCTCTAGCTATATAGTTTATTATGCTGTGGCAGCTATCATCTTCTCTTCCAACAATTGATTTAAGGAAAAGTAATAGTAATTTTCTGAGTAATTTTGACATGTAACACAATAAAATCTGATTTGAAGAAAAACTTCATCATATAGAAGAATATAAAACCAGCTTCTGTTTAAGTAGCTCTAGCCACAGATATTTAAATTAGTCTGTGATAGTCTAAATTCTGAGAGTAAAAGTTAACTTGGTTAAAGATTGAAAGTACATTTATTTTTAACTTCAAAAGTTTAGAAGCAAAACAAAACAAAAACCCCAAAGAGGATTGTATTTTAACAGAACTAATACTCATAAGAAGAGGAATAACTCCAGTGTAAACATTCTTTTACTATAGCCTGCCATCATTTTAGTTTTGCGATATTTTCTGATGTCATCCAAAGGGTTTTTCTATTCTATATTCACTAGATTATTTTAGCATAGTTTTCTCTACAGAAAAAAAAAATAAAAGAACAGTAACTGAATTATAAATACTGTAACACTAGCCACAGAAGAATTTTAAAAAAAGCTTGAAAATATGAAATCAATGACAGAGGCAGAACAAATTTTCAGCAAACCAAATGTAATGAAAAAGGAAACAAAGCAGTCTAGGAAGCGCTCAGCAATACCCAAAATGCATATGTGCATATAATGTTTTAGACTTTAGCCAAAGTCAATCCCCCTTTTTTATATTAAGACCAATTTTGTCTAATAAAAATACTGATTCAGTAGATATTGGTATTTCCTTTCCATTTCTTGCTGAGGGTCAGCCAAAAGTAAAAATAATTTACCTGTACCAATAGCTTCCAAAGAAGTTTCCTGGACCCATAACCACATACTTACTTGTATTTCCTTTCACTTGACATTTGAAGAAAATTTGGAGTAGTAAGTTTTCAGTAACCCAGAATGTGACAGTGTATTTAGCACCTTACAAGTATACATAAGTTTTTGCTTTCTTCTCTAGATTTGTACCAAGAGACAGGGAAGAAGGGAGAAGGCCCTTCCTTGCATGGAGGAATTTCTATCCAAATGGAAAATTACTTAATTCTACTGCATTGGTAGACAGAGTGTGCTAGATAAATTGAAGCTTTATCTGCAGAGTTTCACTGTAAATTCTTTCCTCTGTTTTCTCACACTCCAACTTCAAAGGAAACTTGTTCTCATCTGTTCCCATCACCCACTAGTCCAACCCATGGCCATATACATTTGTGTCAAACTACTTATACTCCTACAGCCTCCTGGGATAGGAAAGAGGAGGAAGCAAATCATAAACACTTGAAGAATAACAGAATTCTCCTTGTTATCAGCTTTTCACAGGGATCAGAAAAGCAACACCAGTTTCAAGGAAAACCCTTTGTTGCTGAGGCTTTGTTGGTGTTGCTGTGGCTTTAAACTGAAGCACATATTTTACAAACAGATCGCAGGAAAAGAACACTACTAACAAAGAAACAAAAAGATATTGATATGTAAGATACCTAATTTGGCCTTACACAAATAGAGATTTTTTTCTTCCCATGTTTTGCATGGATTGGCCAATGTCATCACTTTTCTGTGACTATTTTTCCTAATATTTCAAATGAGCTAGAGAAGATAGAAGTGTTAAAGCCCCTTGATAGAAAAAGAAATAAATAATCTAACATGTTTTTATAAAAAATATCTGCAGTTATTAATAAGGCATTAATGGCCATTTGCCTCCATCACTGCCATCAAACTTGATGCATAATCCTGCAGTACATGATATACTTGTTTGACTGGCACTTCATCACTCCCTATATATACTGGGGCATATATCCCACGGAACCATGTATTCTTCCTCAATCTCAAGCTGAAAAAGATCCTGAACTACTTATACTGAAGAAATTAACAATTAACCTGAAGCAGACACTGAGCATGGAAAGTTTCAGCCCAAAATGTTCTCACTTAGAAGTAACTGAAAAACGAATTATAGTGGAAAGTGTTAGACTACCTTAACTATAGGTATCAGTGCCAAATCCACACATAATAAAACAGATTTCACAAGTATCCTAAGCACTGATTAATGCTCTTCAGTCCCAAGATATCTTATACACTTACCACATGGTAGCATGGAAAGTCTCATCAAGCCTGGCACCAAAGTGTTGAGTACAGTACACACTCTCAGAGCCCCTTTCCCTTTTAATGACACTTATGGAGGCTGTCTTTCTGGTAGTCACAGGAAACTTCCCACAACTGTAAGATCTCAGTTTCCATATGACTTAATTTGACATTGCTAAAAAATGAGTGGCAGGGACCATTAATAATGCTCATTATTATTAAAACAGTTAATGTTACACAGATCAGTCATCTTTCAAGATGCAGGGGATATTTTTCAAATGTATCAATCTTCTGGCAGTTATAGCTAACACACTAGAATTTTTTCTCACTAAAAAAGATTACATGAGCCCTATCTCAGACTTCCCTCTCCAAGTCACCCTTCTACGAAGCTTCCAAATTGTAATTTTTGCCAACTCAGTTTCTACTTCATTTGCTAATTTCAAGGCCTCATGCATGTGATTTTCATTTGTCTTCATATGAAATTTATGTAGCACCACACGCTACTGAATTTAGGTTGCCTTTATTTTTATAACACGGGTAGTGTTGTCAGAGTACAGAATTATTAGTTGAAGATTTTATTCTAAGAAAATTTACCTCACCTCTCACTATTAAATAGCATGGTGGTATGACACGTACTTCGGCTCTTTTCTGACTGCTGCTAAGATTCTCCTCTGTATCAATGGTACCAACAATTGCATTTCCTGTTTGTGTGCTGGTGTTGATTGTTTGACAGAAGCACTGAAAGATTCAGATGCTGCAAAGGACCTTTAATCAGACTTTTGTACCAGATGTATCAATGATACCCAAAATTCAACTACTGTCAAGAATTGAGACCAAGAGGTACACATATAGAAAACATAAGCCCTGTGGATATAAAACTATATATAACCACTTTTAGTATGCATTCCAAAATGAACATTGGGTATTCACATCTACTTCCACTTCCTTTTTTGCCTACAGTTGAACACGGGGTATTTTTTACAAAATTAGTTTTTGCTAGCAAAAAGGTTAATTTCTCACACTTTCTCTCATCTCTAAAAAACATTACTAACTGTTTTCATGTTCAATGAATTCAATGTTAACACAGTAACAAATTACAGACTCATAAAATTCAGTTTAACAAAAAAAAAGGTGTTCTGTGGTAGTTAAATAACAACACATCTATAGCCAGAAGAAAATTCTCTACCTCTCTCACCCGCCAATATGGTTTTGTGGTGGTCAGGTCTGAGGTGTAGTGGCCTAGATAAGCAATAGCCTGAATTGACCAAAAAGCACACAAGAACAATTAACATGCTCATACTCATATAACTCCATGGTTCATAAAATAACCTACCAAGGCCAAGATTTTCAGTCATCTTCAAAGATATACCCAAAGAGAAAGTGAAGTAACAGCACACCCAAAGTCATGACTGTATGATTAAGAAAGCAATATTTATCTGTTCACTCCTAGGAAACTGGCCTAACAGTCAACCATGCTACCAAGGAATCCAAGAAACTCAGGTTCAAGAGTAAAACAAAGTTGTGTTCTTTTTTTGAAAGGGATAAATTTTCTCCATCAATAGCTGGCAAGACAGGCAGTCGCAGTCTCTGTCATTGATTCTCTGCTATGGATTTTGTTCTGCCAAGCAAAGTCAGTCCTCTCTTTTCCACAGTAAACATTACTAATGCTATTTTCTCCAGATGTTTTCTGTTAAAGCCTATTTTAGTTAAACAGTATGGACACATAAGATAAAACTTGAGCAATATATAATTGGAATACCAATCACACTGAAAACCGAAATACTTCAGATAGTTGCTACCACTGCTTCATATAATACATTGTTCTGCAAGCCCTCTGGTATGAAGTGTAGACCAAGACAATAAATACTGTACAATACCAATATCATACATTTCTAAAAGTAACTTCCCAGTAAAGAAAGTATCCTTCTATTTTCTCAAAACCAAGTATTAAAGCATACTTTATCATATATCAAAGACACCTAACTTAAACCTCAGTGATGCCTCCAAGATACACTCCCAAGGGATATGAAACAAAGCATTCTAACTATTAACTAGTCCTATCTCTTCCATTTACATACAACTATATCAGAATATCTTTGCTAACTTGTAGTCTTTTACCTACCATTATTAGTACCTAAAAAGTTCTAAAGAACTGGGGTTTCAAAGGCAGAACAACCAACCACATAATTTTATCATTCACACTTGGGGTTTCCTGAGGTGTTTCTTCTTTGCTATCTAGATAATTTTATGCAATTTTTAACCTAATCAGATGTAATTTAAAGCTTATCACACCACAGACACACAAGGATGAAAGTATTTTGTATAAATAAGATCACAATAACAAACTGAGATAGGCCTCATCAAAACCCTCCTTCTAAAGACAAAAGGAGAGAAGAAAGATACACTTGCTAATCTCCATTTTATAAATCAGAAGACTAATGCGACTAATAATATATTTATAGGGGTCGAGAAATAGATCATAATCTTCTATGGCAATGATTACATTAGGAAGTAGTGCAGTACAAGAGGAGTAGATGTACAGAACAAAAGAGTGCTGGCAGCCAACCTCCAAATGTATTTTTCTGGTAGTAAAATATTAAAGTATATTGCTCAATAGCAGTGATATTTATTTGGAATATCAATTTCTGTAGCTACTTAAAACTAAGGTGTCAACTATAAACAAATTCTACAGTTTGTGTTATGCCTGATGCAGAATCTTGTATCTGAAAATAACTGAGTCTGCAAACAGTATGAGGTCTGAGTTTGCATCCAGCCACCCCTCACAGGTTTGCAGAACTCTTTGGACATGCACCCTGACCAGCATCACTTTCCAGCATCATTTGCATAATGGGAATATACTCTAAACCAAATTTTGCATGAAGGTTAATATTCAGGGATCAACAAGTGGTTATTAGACTGATGTTATGTATAAATATCAAATTGCTTTATCCTGTCTCCTGCTACTCCTTTCAATGATGCTCACCTCTGGGCTACTCTCTCAAGCTTTGGTGCCTTCACAGTTGAAAGCCATAAATTTAATCTTGGACTTAGAATGTGTTTCAACAACAGTGTTGTAAGCAAAATCCTAGACTTTGTTGAAAAGTGTTAATAAAAGGGAAGAGAACATCATATATTACCCATGTATTTTGTCATTCATGTAGCAACCTGCTATGCTGAAAAACTTCTGGGTTTGTGATATGGGTCAATCCTTGTGAACACAGGCTTTGAGATTTGGCATGGAGAGAGTTTTATGTAGAAAATCCAATTTCAGCACTGGGGTCAAAATGTGCCTCTTAGAGTCTACAGTTCAAAGAGAGCTAGCAAGAATGAGTCTGAAAACAATTAAAGAGATAAATATTTATTTCTGCATTCCCTACTTCATTTCTGAAAACTTAAAATTTATTCACAGAGCCCTAAGGTATTCAAAGACAAAAATTAAGTGCCTAATTAGAGATTAAGTAAAACAGGAAAATAGAACTACATGGCACAGAAAGAAAATGAGTTCTTTTTACTATAAAAAGTAGCATTTCACATTGTCCAGATACTTTTTGTCTTTTTGTCTTTGACTTCCTTTAGTCAACAAATGTTTAGGTAAACATTTTTGTACACAGCCCAGCAAAATGGAAATCTAAACCCAATTAGGATATATTTGTCCAACATCCTTAATAATATTGTTTGATAGTCAGAAACTTTAGACTGTCCACTTGTAAAATGGTTAGAAATTATAACACTATGTGTAGTCAGATAAGAAAAAGTCAACTAATTTCACTTGTAACCTTAGGCTACTTAGGATGCAGAGAAGATCTGACATTAGAAATGTCAGCATTCTATATTTTCTAATCACAATTAATTATGGAAAGGGCAAACACAGTTCAAAACCAGGATACTGGTTACCTGCTTGATCAGACTGTCAGGTTCTACACAGGTCTTGATAAAGGTTCTATTAAGGGAGTTGGAGTAATCAGTTAGGGAAATGCTTTCAACCCCAATCTACACTATCTACAAATCTCGCACTAACACACACGAGAGCAGTTCAAATATAACCAAGTGGCTACTTCAGCCACACAGAAGCTGTATCCAGCTTTTATATAAAACACCCTCTAAGTAGAGAAAAAGGCAGAGAGAATTTTCATCTCTTTTTTCACAATAACATATTTTAGTTTGCTGGTTCTGTGCCCTGTAGGAATGTGATTTTGCTATTAATCAATGTAGACAACATATTCCTCTCCATCAAATACTTCAGATATTGTGAAATACAAAAGGCAGTTTAAGGTCAATGTCTCTCAATTATATTCCAATTATGCCTCTTTTGGCTTTAAAATCAATCACATTTGTTAACCACAGGGTGCAAGAATTGCACTTGACAAAGTAAACTCCAAGCTGACTGAAGATGCAGTTGCTTCTCAGTGGAAAGTTACATAACTTATTTCCAGAATGCTCTTTTTGAAGATAATGCTTTGTATCCACACTACTGATTATTTATGCAGCTTATTCCAGTCGACACTCATTCATACAATCTTCAAAAATATGTGACTTCTTGATACTATTAAAACTGTCCCAGTTGCACATTAAGCAATCTGTCAGGATATTATTAGTTGAAAAATATGAATGGACTATTTAGTGCCATGTTCAATTTTCTGTTTCAAAAGGAAGCACAAAAGTATATCCAGTCTCAACACTTCAAAGGGAAGCATCCTAAAAAATGCCCCAAAACTTCATTTTGTCTTAACAGTACAATATAAGCAAGAGTCCAAAACTTGACTCAGTTTTCCTGAGGGGACAAGCAGAACAATGAAAGTTCTCTACAGACATAGCATGAAAATTATGCAAAATTCCAACCCAGGAGCCATACTAAAAAGTATTCACTGGCACTGTGCCCACCAAGGACCACATGCCAACTGGAGCAGGATGCATGCCAGCTACTCAGCTTCCTTTGATGACCCACCATGTGCCAAGAATTTGGAGTAAGGACAAAATCATGCTTTATTTTCTTGTATCAGTACTAATTCGAAACAAATACCTTAATGCAAAAGAGAAGACAAAAGATCTTGTGACTGCACCTCTTTTTATACAATTCAAAAGCAACTTGAATTAGTAAGCTCAAATAAATATATCAATATATCATCCATATCATGGCTTGAGATGAATATTAGATGCATTTTTTCTAGACAAAGCGAAAGCCCTTCTTTTGTGTTTCAGTCTACATTTTGAAATGCTATTTACCAGAAACTTGAAAAATATGTTTTATCATGAAAATGTCAAGAACACAATACCTATTGCCAAACCTCCAGCAACCTGCCAATAAAATCTCTAACCTTCACACAATTGGAGACAGTGTTTCAAAACTAGCCACAAGAGTAAATTCCTCTTGTTCTGAATTTGAAGTTGACCAGAAACTCTGTGTCATGTTCTGATGATTAACCTAGAAATACCTAAGATAAACTGAAACAGCATTCCTACCCAGCTATTTTGAAAGGATGTGTTTGCAATGAACTCAACCCCCGACCAGTTTCAAAGGCCTATAGTACAAGTTAGCAATCATCCATCTCTTCACAAACAGCAAGAAAAACATTCTGCCAACAATCCAGGCATTACTGAATTAAAATTAGTTGCAAACTCAAAAAAGTAGCAATACGCATTTACTCAGGATGCATTTCTAAATAATTTAAATATGCTTGACATTGATTCCGAAGAGAACCTGTCTGGGGAGAAAACAGACACACAAAGGGTGTGGAAAGTTCTAATTCCAGTTGAATGACTTGTCATTTTTTATTCAGTTGATTGGTTCATAAGAAAGCCATAATGAAAGATTCATCACCCTGTATTTGGGAGCTTAAGTAAATTAATGTGTATTTGCTACAGAATTCCTAGTGGTCAGATAGGTACACAACACATAAAGCTGTGCTACAGGGAACACCATTCTCCACATCTTTGATGGCACATGACCATTCAAAGTCAAATATTATGGAAACTTGTAGAAACAAGCTTTTAGTAATTACTTTGAGCACTAAGATTTAGCTGCTCTGGGATTTTTCAGACAAAATAATCATGAATCACACATAACTGCTACATGTGAATGAACTTCAATGCTACATATGAAAGTATCATAAACCCCAGTAATGCACATTAACCTGAATCCTAGAAACATGCCTGAAAAGTCTCTTTTATGTACAATATGAGTAGTTCCTATAGTTTAGGAGGGAAACAAGCAAAACCAATACTTACATATTTGTCATCTGAGCCACTGGCTATAAAGCGTCCACAGGGAGACACTGCAATTCCACATGGATAGCAGCGACTACTGTGCCCTTCAAAACGACGTCCACATCTACAGAGAAATTTCAGTGTTATTAACACCAACTAAAAATTACCTCCTTTACTGCCATTTTCATGACATTCTGCTGAAGTCTCATCTGTTTTTCTTAGTCTGCAAATTCACTAAGACAAATCCACAAATTAAGTTTTAAATATCTCTGCAGTAGGATTTTGTCATAACTGAAAGACATTAAAGAACATTAATGACTAAAACCAAAATGAACAGATAAAACTGTCCCAGGACAATGGCCAAACCCATGCTGTGGCCTTGCTTAGTTTACAGGGATAGAAACATCATTAATAATTAGAAATGAGAAGCTGTGATGCCTATAAGTTAGCTAAGGGCAAGGTGTTGTCAAAGTCTGCTGCATGAAGATTTATAAATCTCCCTCAAATTATTTATATCGAATGAAGATGCAGTATGTGGAATCATAACATAAATAATTATTGCTTGCTTTTCTCACACCCAAATCTGAATATTTAAATTTTGTTGCCTATTTACATTTCTGCTCCATACACTAATTTATTGTATATAGTAAGTCAAGAAAGACAATATTCAAACAACATTCTAAAGTGAAAAAATCTCTCTCTCTCTGTCCTATAACTGCAGATAATTTCTTACTTGTGTTAATAAAGTCTAAAGAAAGGAATGGATTTAAAATTAATGCAAGGAATTAATTTCCTACTTTTCATGTTAATATTGCAAGAAGCATTGTGGCGTAAGTTTTAAATAGCTGAGCACACTTGGGCCATTTAAAAATAATAATGTTTTTTATGAGACGGAGATTAATACCCACCTAGAAAGCACCACATAGTTGTAAAGAACCATGATAGCATTGCAGTCACCACAAAACTAATGTTAAAAAAATATTATTTAGAGTTTTCTCAATATTAAATACAAGTTCCTCAATTTTAATACAAGTTGCAACACCATTCAGAGCCATCATTTACATATGTATACCTCATTTCACAAGTTTATTTTTATATCTTTGGGGAACTATTTTAAAACAGACTTATAATAACCTGTATTCTTCTTTTACCTTTATTATGAATGCTGTCAACCTACCCTTCTTAAAAAACAAATTCACATACTTCACCATAATGCAGCTGTCATATATTCTTTTTTTTAATGTATGCTATGTCCAGGAACAATTTTGAAATAGTAAAATCTCCTGCCAACTCCTGTGATATACACTTTTTCCTGGCCAGTGAAATCACAGAAGCTATGTAAATTCAATCGACTGAACCCACGTGAAGAAAGCTCTAAATTTTTATACCATATTGTTCTGTTGTAGACACGCATGTATGTGTAAGAATGCACTAAATGCCAAGTTGGTTTCATTCACCCAGGTGAAACACACTAACAAAAACATTACTTCATGACTGATCTAATTGCTATCACTTATTAAAGCATAAAAGAGACACTTTTGAATGTATGAAAATGCATCATTTTATAGACCCTAACTCTGAACTTTACTGTATACTGTAAAACAAAACTACTGATATTAACAGACATTTTGAGCAGACAGTAACCAGACACTTCACCTCAGACAAGTTCTATCCTAAACTGCTATAAATAACCCAGTTTAAGAGAACACTACAGTTCAAGAGAAGCAACTTATGAAGACAACCAATTACTATGAGTAAGATGGAAAAACACTTTTCAACTTCAGTTTTATCACATGCATGTTCAGCGATTTTCAGTAACCAAAGGCCACTTTTGGTCTATTGAGTAACCTACCTCTGTTCAAGCTTCCTATTGACAGCAAAGGAGAATACAAGCTACCTCAGCCTCCTCAGCATTCTCCTCCTCAGTTAGGCTTCTACCAAACATTATTCATTATGTAAACTTCTCCCACAACTTAGCCTTGAGTCCCAGTCGCACTGTTTGCAAATTTCAGGGAGATTTGTTTTCCTTCTGAGTGCCTTTTCATAGAGAATTTGAGGAAAAAAATTTCTTTTTAATCTTATACTTGTAAGATACATCAGCATTATGTGAAAGAAATTTCCTCATGAGAAAAATAAACTAAATTCATATCCACTGTCCCTCCTGAAGGTGTCTTCAGGTTCACTGTTCCTCCTTAAGTAGAGCACTGGTCATCAGGACTACTTCTAAGTGTTTAAGACCTCATTGTCAGGGCGTGTAAAAGACAATTTCCTCAAAGGGGTCTTCTTCACAGAAGAGTCTCCTAATAAAACACCGCAAAAAACTTTCTTTCAAAAGAATTTGACTCCTCTGTATTTGTGACTGATAGCTCAAACACTTCACCTATAAATAGATACATAAGAAATAACAGGTTTCCAAGGTTTTCACTGATCTTTTCTCTGCTATACCACAGCAATATAAAGCAATGTCTCAGTCATAGGATAGTGCCCTTTTCCTTGTGCTAGTACAGCCACAGTAATAACCAATATCCTGGATTCTATTTTCTTGTTTTCTTGTTCAACTTTTCCATTGTATCAGGATATATGTTCCATTACAAGTTTAGCTACTTCCCCAATCCCTCAAAATCCTGCTCTAAAAAGACATCTAGAACAAAACCTGATTCTAAAAAAAACCTGGTTCCAATTAAACTTTCCACAGAATTAAGTAGAAACTTTGTTACGCAATCTATTAACTCCAGATATCTACAGGTATCACAGCAATGGAAAAAAGTGGGCAAAAATCCTAGAATTATTAGATAGATACTATGTGTATGATTTTAGCTTATTTTAGGGATTGTCTTCGTTCAGGCTTTTTTTTAAATTCTATTTTTTTAAGTAGCAACAGGTGGTGATCCAAGTTATTTTGGATATTGCAGGCTTTACGTGGCCAGCTGGCATGCTCTGCAGCCTGCTAAGAATGCTCTTCTGGTCAGAGCTTTTCAGGGGTTACCATGACAAACATCTGGTAATTGCATGGGACTGCAAAAGCCAAATTCTCCCTATGTTCTCCATTGTACATCTTTTAGTCTACATTCCAAAATATGTATCTTTTTATGTTGCAAAAAAACTTGAAGACTACTATAAAAAAAATGTACTATGTTTTTTGACTTTGGAAGAGCAAGATACTGGAATGTGTGTCTTTATAAACAAGGGAATACTCTCACAAAGAAGTCTATTTCATTCTACTTGATGCATTAAAAAAAATAACTGCAAACAAAAATTTTCTCTTTTTTTTAACCACTTTCATTTGTTTTCTGTTACTTTGTGTCAGTGCTCTGGTATTTTTTTCAGAGGCTCTTCAGCATCAGCAGATCTATCGAGGCTCTGCAAAATGTGAGTATAACTTAACAGTAGTAGTAGCTACCTTAGATGTACTGTACACATGGTTTCATTTCATTGAAACACCAAATCCTTCACATAGGAGCTCAGCATGTTTTCACCATAGCAGGGACCACATACTTATGGTTCCCCATCCTCTATACTTTCATGCATCTCCAGTCCCAAACTTGGAGGAACTCCAGCCACTCTTTTATCACTCAGAATCTGGATAACTAGACTCAAAAGCCCCAAAGGGAAAAAAAAAAAAGATGGCAAATCATGGGATCCTCATGTTCAGAAGAAACCAAGAAGTAATCAAATTCTGAGTATGTGTATATATGTATCTTGCTTAGGATGATATCAAGCAGCTATTTCATAGTGGAGATGCAAACCGAAAAATATCTCAAAATTCAAACTGCATTTCTGACCCCAAGGTCTCAAAGTGCAATTGTGAGGAAATATATGAGATGAGTTCCTTGTGGCTGCGGGAATTCTGCTAAAGTATGTTGCCAGAGGAGCTTACGATCTAGTTGCACAGCATCAAAACACTAGTTGGAGATTTTGCCTTAATGTCTAATGCTATCTTCATACAATTGGCAAATTCTTTCAGAGGCTGAAAGAAGGTGAAACTGATTTTCTCTGGGATCATACATCAAAGCTTTATCATGCAGCTGAGTACTCTCTTGAAGCAATTCAGTATGTGCAAGTAGTTCAATATTCCTCAGGTCTTCACTGTGGTCCGATAAGCATCCACTGCCTTTTATGTTTTTTCAGAAGGAGATGAAAAATGGCTATTTCAGCAGCAAACAGCATAGTTCAACAGCTGAACTTCCATTTCTCAATTGATCAGAGTGTTAGACGCAGGTAGTTCTTGCCACTATAGGTGTCAGTGTGGTGGGTGTTGGGATCTCTTCCTAACACCTTGTCCCTGCTATTCTTATTACTGCACCTACCACATCTAACTCCTCACACTAACACAGTAGCATCCCAGACTTCCAAATTGGGCTGTACTTCCCTGCTCTCCCCATCTCTGGGTACATAACAAGTACAGCAAATCTGACAGCACAGCACAACTGTCCCTTTCCTGCCTTCTAAATTAATTTTCAATTTCAGCTGTTATTGTACATCTTGCTCTCTTAGTCAATATCACATCAGCTCCCCCAGCAAGTTTCCGATACCCTACCTTTTCTGTGGCAAGTAAACAAATGCCATTTTCATAGAGTCACAAAGTGACATCATGGTTGAGGTTGTTAGACAGCTCTGGAGGTCATCTTATCCAACCTCACTGCTCACACAGAGCCAGTGTGGCTTCACCAGTGCTAAACAGAGGGGAGGTATCACCTCCCACGACCTGCTGGCAACAGTCTTCCTGATACAGCCCAGGACATCATAAGCCTTCTTTTCCTCAAGGGCACATTTCTGGCTCATGTTCATCTTGACATCCTTTTCTGCAAAGTTGTTTTCCATCTAGTTGCCCCCCACAGCATATATTGGTGCCTGGGGGTTGCATTTGGGGCCAAGAGGACTTTGCACTTCACATTGCTGAACTTCATAAGGCTTCTGTCAGCTCATTCCTACAGACTTCTACAGCTTGAAGCAAGGAGCAGAGAGTGCTTGGGTGAGATTCCAAGGCTGGTCAGGGCAATTAAGGCCCAGTGGTGCAGTGAGGGTCCTCACAGTGCAGCTTGTAACTTGAGTAAAGATACATCTGAAAATCTGAGGTCAAGCCAGGCCACACTAGTACTGACACAAAGAAGGGTGAAGCTTTATTGCATTGTGGCTTTAGCCATAATTTACTGATAAGCCAGAAAGGTCCACATCAGTGCCTAAAAGCTTTACATGGGATCTGAAATTTGCCTTGGGGAAGAATAGTTTACACTACTTCACATTCTAAAATCTCTAGGAAACTGACTCCTTGGAGTGAACCACACAAGGGAAGCTGCAAAAAACTGGATACACAATTTTTCTTACTATCAGCCAGTAATGAAGATATCTGTATTCATGCAACTTTGCTAGTGAATGTGAGCTGGTGCTACTAAGTGTTTAGTCAATATTCTAAATGCATTTACTGAAGTGAAGAGGGCAACACTATGAATTTATAGTTTGCTCCTAACAGAATGAATGAAAGAAATTTCCTTTCTTCTGGACATTTAAAGCACAGAATTATCTAATCTACAAGCGGGAGGAAGTGAGAAATTGAAAGGATCCAGATTAGTAAAGCAGAATTAAAACTGACATATGAAATTTAATTGATATATGAACATATTAAAGCAGCTGGTATTTAGTATAATCTGATACTCTGTGTTGTTATGAGTTTACTGTGTAAGGGAATGGAATGTTCATTAATTCCTGAGTTCTACATTCTTTCTATGCATTGGTTTTACAGCACTGGGATGCCAAAGTACATCTCACTGCCCTGTATGTTCATGAGCATAGCCACTAAACACAGGCAGGACTGGCAGACAAGGAGGCTTAGTGTATTGGAATTTCCTGATATATCTGGCCTCTGTGGTCTAAAGGACTTATCAACTTGTGTCATTCCAATCTGGATTTTTATGAGATATTAAATTTAAATGGTGGAGGCAAGAGGTACAGGTGAGTATGAATCGGTGTTAGATTCCTGACTTTGGAAGGAGTAGCAATGTCTCCAAAATGCATTCAATACACACAGCAGTATGAGAAAGAATGGTAAAGTTTCTTGTGTGCTACAGGCGAATAAGTCTACAATGCTTCATCATAAAGAACACTTCAACTCCTTCAAAAATGTAAGAATGCATTAACTTTTTGTACCTCCTGATCATTAAATGTTTTTCTGAGTCTTTTTTTTTGAATCCTGAAGCTGGTGACTATAATATTCTTCTCATTTAGATTTCTACGGCATTTCAGACTAACTCCTGTGTTCACTTGGACACAAGAAAAAGTAATTTTACTTGTTCTCCAAGTAGTCATTCTTTTAGACAATATAGACTTAAATTGCTCTTCAAAATGTCTTGGAAGCTGGTCCAAGGTCATTATCTTACTCTAAAGCATGTATTCATAAGGTCTCATAGTTCATTATCCTAACCTGGAAGAAGAGTAGCCAGTTTTCTTCTTCCAAGAAAAACTATTTTCCTTGCTTCTTTATTCCTAAGTCTGTTTTGTAGGTCGTCTGGAGCTTTTCTTAGCTATAGTTATAAATGAGGAGAATGCAGGAGAAATATAAAAATATTCAAAATCTTCAGATGAAACCTTACAAATCCATGCATTTCAAAGCAAATGAAGAAGGAGTCTGAGTAAATCCAAAAGTCAGTAGCAGTGTCCAAGATTCCCTCATTTATTGGCAAGATGACCGGGCTGTGTGAGGTTGGCTGACAACATCAGAAAGTTAAAATATCTCCTCTTGTACCACCTTCAGAGGAACCCATGAGATTTCCTGGCACTCTCTGAAGCAATCTTGGAACACCTCCAAATCATCAATAGTGAAAAAGACAGACAAATTCACAGCTTTATTCAGAACACATGATGAAAATTGAAGTTGAAAAATATTTTCACTGAATTCAAGAACAAAACAAAAATTAAACAAATTTCCACTGGGAAAAAAATGTAGTTTGATAACACATGCTGGATAGCAAAATTCTTGTAGAACTCAGAGCAAAAATACCAATATATTCAAAACTTATAAAGCTGTAGGCCAGGTTAACCTATTTGAAGATTTAATCTCAGCAGATCAAAAAAGAACCTGAGCATCCTGCTATGATTCCTCAGTCAATTGTGAGAAAAGGAACCATCATCAAAGGCATGTCATAAGAAAAGGAACCATCATCAAAGAAACTGAATAAAAAACTCCCTAAGAGTCCTAAGAAAATTGTGTAGAGTTATTCTGCAAATTGTTTTCCATGCTTTCAACAGCAGCTTTGAATAACACTGTGCTGAAGGGATTTCTTTTTCCCCTTATTTAATCAAAATTTTTGTACTTTTCAGTATTTTTAAATAAAGTAACAATGAACAGATTCTTAAGGGAAACAAACAGATGAAAGAAAAGCAAAACAATTTTCACTGTGGAAGTCTAGGGAAAATATTTAGAACAAAATCAACAAACAATAAAGTGGACATCTTGCAGTTAGTGGTACTATCCACAACACTGCAAATAGTATAAATGAGAAGGTGGACTTACCTTTGCTACATTTCAAGAACACTGGACAAAGATTTCATTAAACAAACCCTATTCTAGAGGTCATTCCAGAGGGACTGGAAACAGTTGCTGATGTACCAACTTTACAATTCAACAACTTTAAGAGATTAAAGGTACTGGCCCACCATAAGATTGTTTAGGAACTAATCTCTCCTGTAAGTACTCAACAGTGCAAGGGATGGACTGGATTTGATTGGACAAGACCTATGAACAAAAAAAATAAGCAAAAGTGTTCAGTCTGTGTAACTATAGTAGACCTAACACTTCAACAGAGACTTCTTCCAAGTTCAGACAGAGTTTTCCAAACTTGGACATTTTAAATTTATTTATGTGAAAAACACCTGGTGAACACATAGGAAAAATTGAACAGTTTTACTCCTTTTGAGAATTTAAGAATGGATTTTAAAATATAGAAGACAGCCTCTGGTCTGAGCAATGACAGAAAATTTTGTTTTAAAAAATTTGGTTTGGTTTTCTTTCTTGAAAATTGCTATGAAGTGAAAAACAATGATTTGTTTTTTCTATTTCTTCTCCACTAGAGTTAATACCATTGATCACTGTGTAACATATACCAAATACACACAAATACATAGTACCTCACAAGCACCCTTAAAATATCTGTCTTTAAGGACTTGAATTACTTTTTTGAAGCTTGGCTAATAGAACACAGTGGACACTAGAATACACTAACCTAGCCAAATTAAATATATAGCAAGAACATACATAAATTAGTCCCTTCTTCTCGAGACATATTCATTTAATTGATTGCCCAGATTTTACACTTTAACTATTTTACCATTCACTGACTTTACTTATGTTAGTATTTAGAAACAAGGAGACAGATAAGTGATCTGTGAAAAGCTTTCTACTTTTTCATTACTCTTCAGCAACACAGTTTGAGCAGCTTATTAGAAAAACATAAGAAGGTAACATATTCCAACCCCGGCAGTCTGTAGTTTCATTACTTTCTGGCATTCAGTGAAGGTAATACTGAAACGCTTTTGGAAAGAACATATATGCCCCCTATAGATTTAATGTATTCTTACCACAGAAAGATGGAAATAAATGAAAGGCTCATTAAGCATTGCCTAAATAGAAAATTCAGTACTAGAAAAATTATATTACATCTTTCCATAGATATGTTTACATACACAGAAAGCAAATAGGAAATTATTCTTTAAAGCTTAAACATCCTCCTGTCCAAACCCCTTTTCTTTTAAACATAATTCTTTTGGCCTGCACAACAGAGATTGCCCCAAGTATTAATTTTCCTGAGCAACTTTCCCTTCTTGATGTGCTATTCCTTTGTCCCAAGTACAACACTGAAAGGTGTTTCAAAAAAGTGTAGCCTTTAATTCTGAGTTTATGGTAATGCATCATGCAAATTTATAGCACTACATACATGGTTTATAATAATGTTGTTGCAACTAATTCATATTTTTAAAGACAGATCATAGATTTTACTTCTTTTAGCAGTAATGGCATGCTGTTTTGGAAATACCATTAGCATTCAGTTCAGTACACTGTTATATATATACTATATATATATATACCTATATATATAACTAGGTCTACAAAAGTGGGTAAATATGGGTGATAAATCTTTAATGGCTTCCACATAACTAACTGTAACAGCACAGAACTTTCTTTCTCACAGGAATTCTACTGAATGTTTATAATATATAAGATAAGTTTCATGTTTGTATGAATAGGTTTTGGAAAACAGACGATCAGAGTTCTGTCCAATCAGTCCCAGGGGGGTGCATTGGTTTCAACCAATCAAAATGGTATTCTTGCGTGTATATAAATCTGTTAATTAATTAAATAAATCTCTTAGCGTTCTCTCTCAGAAGTTTGCTGTGCTTCTTTGCTCTGCTTTCGGTCCAACAGTGACAACTAACTATAACTGATGAATGAGCATTTTGTTTGGTCTCTTAAAACTAGTAAACTTGAATTAGCCTGTAGATCAGATTCCACATCTAAATTTCTACTGGTATATGAGAGCAAGTATGGCAATTCTGAATAAAGACAAAGCATGGCTTTTTATTCCAAGGTACGTAATTCATTCTTACCTCAGTGTTCTTAAATCCCACAGTTTGATGCCGTCACCTGCAGCTGTGGTCGTGAAAAGGTTGTAAGCTTCAGGTTGCTGAGTACTGAAGGACGATCCCTGTAAAACAGCAAATCAGTTTTGGGTAACTATTCTCATGGCATTAATTATTTATAGAATCATAGAATATCTTGAGATGGAAGACATCCATAGAGATGACCGAGTCCAACTCCCTGCTCCTTGCAGAATTATGCCATATGATTAAGAGAATCATCCAGATGCTCCTTGAGCTCTGACAAGCTTGGTGCTGGGACCACTTCCCTAGGGAATCTGGTCCAATGACCAACCACCCTCTCAGAGGAGAATTTAGTCCACCTAAGAAATAAAGAGTAAATATTTGTTAAGTTATGTGAAAAAAAGTTTGTCTGCACACACACAAAGGAGTGAAGAGGCAAGTTGGCATGTGGAGGAAGTCCCATAACCCAGTGAGAGAAATGGAACATGGCCTCAACTCCTCTCAGTGCTGTCTCAGGACCGCCATGAGCCCTTTGGTCCAGGGGTGACACCCACCAGGACGGTCAGTGAGACAGGCTGTCTGGGTCATCTCAGGCTGATGGGAATTGCTAAATATCAGGGTATGGGATCCATCATGTGAAGCAGAGGAAGATCTTTTTGTGATTCCACAAGATATTATGGGATCTTCAGGGAAGAAAATAAGGGCAGGGATCAAAGATTAGTTCAACAATTAATTATAAGACATGCTTAGCCCTGGGCTAAGTATCCAATTTCCATTGACTTCAGTAGCAATTGCATTCATTCATAACAAGACTAATTTTGGCTTCATACTTTTAAATAATTAAATCCAGGTTAAAACCTCTGATTTTTTAACATCCACATTGGCAAATCCCAGCCTTTTTGCTGGCTACAAGCTTCTTTCTCCAGGGAACCAAACTGAAATACTTAAAACTCTTTCTTTCCTTTCCTTACCATTCATTTTCTTGATTTGGCTGAATACATCACAGAAACTTCAAAGTAATTTCCTGCAATCAGTATTTGACTTCCAGGACTCTTCTATTCATTATGAAAGCTAGTGCATAGCTTGCTCTAAGAGATGAATTAAAATGCACCGTGCAACAGATTTCCCAACAAAATCTACACATTCTTACATTAGCTGTGTATAACTATAAAGAAAAGAGTAATGCAAAAGAGAAAGACAGTAGTAGTCCAAAGGATAGTATTCATTAAAAGTTGCAGAGCACCCTTTTTTGTGCTTTTGAAATGTTTGCTCACCATCCCTTGCTTCAGTCAGCACTGGTCACAGAGTCCAAAATAAAAAGTTCTGCAGACACATACACATTTACTTTGTTTACTCCTTTACTACAGAATACACAGAATACACTAACTAATAAACTAGGTAAGAAGTACAATCCATTTTTTCCTTCCTTGCCCTGAAATTTTGTCAGCAATATACTTTATTACTACATACACTTTTATCTTCAAACTACATTTGCTACTGAATACTGATACAGAAGACAAGAACATATATACCAGTTGGGGTAATATTTGTGGTTTTATGGTCCATCAACATATGATAATCTATTATTTATGAGAATCTGATGCAAAAAGTAGCATATTCCCACACATTCTTGAAACTATTCTTTCATTCTGATAGACAAATCACTTCCCTCTGCCCCATCAGCCTCCCCATCCACCACCGTAATCCCTTAGCTTCTCTCTAGACTAACTACATTGCAACCTTCACATAAAATTTGGCCCCAAGGAGGACATGGTTCTACAGAAACCCTATTTCTTTCATTACTTCCATATGAGCACCATTTATATCATCCAAACAGTGCAGCTGACTTATGCTAAAGGCATTGATGAAAAGATCTATCAGAAAGCAGTCCGTATCTCCAGGTGATCTTATACTTTCACCAACATTGTAACTATGGTTAGGAAAAAGCTAACTGACTGAAACTTCGGACTTACCTATTACACTTTTCAGTCTTCATATCAAGTAGACTTCCTAATTAATGGACCAATGAATTTTGAAATAAAAGGGTCTGACCAGAAAACCGAAATCTTTGCTGTTTCTGTGAACATGAGTGTACTCTATAACTATGCTAGCAGAACATAATACCATCCAAATATTTGTGGCTCACAGATTCCTGTTCAAAGAATATGTTTTGCAGCATTATAAACGTATTATTAACACTAAAGCCCTGAATCTTTATGGTCTGATGTCAAATTGCCATCTATTTCAGTATCTCAGATGTTCCTAAACTCTAAGACAGGAACATGATTTTGATATTTCAATCAATTGATTTTACTATGTCTCTTAAAAGTTAGTATAAAAAGCAATAGACTGTTACAATAAGCTTAATCAACACGCTGCAGGCTGAGATGAATTTCACACACTGGCAATTGCAAACAATCTCTAGAACAGACCAAAAGAACAATTTAAAATCAAAGTCATTACACGGCAAATTATATATACTTGCTTACAGCTGCTTCTGTCTAAAACCAAAAATTAGAGAACATCATGATGATCATCTAGGTTTCTAGGATACCCTATGTATTTAATAATTTGCTAACAGGTTTCTCCCACAATTAATCAGAACATACTTTCCCTATTGTCTCCAAAGGCCCTCAAAATAGATTTTCTTTTGTATTCATTTAAAGAGTAAATTTTATGATTATGCCCACTTACCACTGTCCAGGTAGAATCACAAAACAGTCTTGGAACACGAGAACTGATTTGCATGAAACTAAACTAGAAAATACACTTCAAGAATATATATATACTGCAATCATGAATGAGTATTCAGTCCACACAATGAGACTAGGAATAGTGCAAAGGAAAGCCTTCCTAAATTTTGGGGTGTAGACTGTAATAGTCTTCATATATAGTAGATCTTCAGCATCAACTGTTTCACCCCACAGGTTTGCTTCCATTGAATCATGTCTCATCACTAGCTAATCTTAGATTCCAATGTGTTTCATACTTTAAACAGGATGTAGTTTGCACACAGTATTCTGCACATTTTTATGTCTGTAAAATATTTTAGCATATCATCTTAAAGAAAATGTAGAGTTACATTTGCTCTAATAACTTTAAACTATCCAATGTAATAAAACAGTTAATGTGTAATTTTCCTATTGACTTATCTAAAGTATTAATTTTATATAACCAAAAAAAATAGAGAACCTTGATGCATAATTTTCCCCCAAAATGGTCAGTTTTCTTTGCTATACCACATAGCTCTAGGTTTTTTCCCAAGTGAAAAACACTTCCCATAGCTTTAAAGTTTTTCTTGATTAAATAACCTGAAAGCACTAAGCTGACCCAGCAAAAAGAAAAGCCAGAACTTTAAGCTTTTATGTGTTACAAACAGTACTGAAAGAGTTAGCACAATTTTAAGTGTTTTACCAGATCACATCTATAAGGAAAACCCACAAAGAGTTCTACAACAGTAATAATAAGGAACTCTTTTAAACCCACAGAAGCAAGGATTTTCCAAGTGGGAATGAACCACCACATTCAACCAGACCTAACACAGCAGGCATTCCAGAACATATGGTACCATAAAAACTACAAACATTCAAATCAGTCTTCAAGGAAAAAAGAAGAGCAAGGATGAGGGGTTTTAACTCATCTAGTCTATTGTAGTAGTGAGAAATTTTTTTGGTTGCTATTTCCAAAGTTTCAGAATAAATCACACAATGTCAGATTGAGATTCAGAAGAGAATACTTATATAAGGAAAAATTCCTGCTGAACTACAGTATTACAGTCTAGCACAAGTAAGGCAAAGGGTCATAAACACTTCTCTAACAGTAAGATTATTTGGTCAGTCTCACTGCTCCCTCTTTTACACTAGAGAACAAATGAAATCTGTATGACTCTATCACACAACTCATGTTCTTGCCCATCCTCCCCAACATATAAAAACCTATCAATTACTATCAACTCTATTTTTACCCTCTGATTTCTTTGTTGTAGTGGTACTACAAATAAAATTCAATAAAGTATATACCTTATTTTGGCAGATCTGATGGACTGATCTAACATGAGCTTCCTGTATCACTGCTGTGCTGCAGCCTGCATTGAGGTCAAAAACTTCCAATGCTCGGTTGCTGCCAGCTGTAAGTACAATATCTGTACAATTCTCTATGTTAAAGTTAAACTTATCTGAAAGAACAAAAGCATATGGACAGATAAAAATACAGATAAATAAATATATGTATATAAACTCTGTTGCATTTATTGCTCTATGAGCAACACCAAAAATCATACAGCACTAAAAATTTATGTCTAAGGATAAAGTTCAGTATAACAACAAATTACAAGTTTTTCACTCTAATTGAAAAAGGAGTAGTAAATAATCAAATGCTACTTACTTTAACTGATGTCCATGTCATTAAGTCCAAAGAACTACAGAGAAAATAAGAAATACAAAGGATACAAGAATAGAACTCATTTACTGCTGAGAGGCTGGTAATCTCCATTGTTGAAGTCATGGGAAATTTCTGTATCAATTTGCAAACACTCCTCTGTTTGTATCTGCAAAGAATATCAAATGAATGCTAGTGTTAATGAAATAAGTTATGATTTTTAGTCACCAGTAAACTCCCACTGGAATCACAAAGCAAATCAAAATGCTTTCTTTCATTATTAAAAATTAAAGTCGCAGATCTTTTGGCTTATTGCTGAGCTCTATTTGAAAACCTGGTAACAAAACTCATTTGGATGAAAACAAACATGATATTCATATACAGAAGATTGATATTCCATCCACGTGAAACACTAAAATAATCCTGTATGTATATTGAAAATGCTGAAGAGAAAAAATGTCTGTAAAGTCCCTATGTTCAAAAAGCAGATGTGCCACTGGTTTCAGTGTAGCATTTAATGTGCTGATGATAGGGCAGTTAGGAAGAAAATGAGGAAAAAATAGTGAGGAAAGAATGAAACCAGTGAGGAAAGAATAATTTCCACTTAGACGGGAGGGGAATAAAGGGCTGATCACACACTACCAAAGAAAGTTTGTTTCCCAACATACACAAAACTCTTTAAGGTCCTGTGGGTTACCTGCCAGCTTCATGAAGATGTGGCAAATATGCCAAAACCTCTAAAATATTTTTATATTACACAACACAAAACTGTGTTGTTATTCAATCTAATTGGAACTTTCTGTTTACTGAAATATGTACACATAGGCAACATGGATCTGTTCTTAAAGTAAACAGAAAATGTAACTCCATGGATACGAATCTGTGGGGCAAGAAGAGTGTGGTTTTCACAGAAGTCACCTAAGGAATACAAAGTTAATAACAACTGTACTGGGTCTGGTTGGGGTGGAGTTAATTTTCTTCATAGTGGCTGGTATGGTACTGTGTTTTAGATATGTGATCAAAACACCATTGATAACAACACCAGGGTTTTAGCCATTGCTGGATACTGTCTGCACAGTGTTAAAATAATTCCAGTGTAACAGTTAATCTTATACTTGCATTTTAGCATGTCTGTCTAGTGAAAGTACAAAAATCCATGCATGACATGCTTGTAGGAATCATTACTGTTTCTTTCCAACTAATGCTAAAAGTTTGCAAAACTGAGATAATTTGACAAAAGCACTACGGTTATCAGCCAGATCTATTCAAAAGAAAAATGTTTAGTGACTTGCTTTTGCCTTTCATTGTCATTCTCAAACAATGGTCTGCTGATCTTTTTGGATGGATGTCAGACCTACTTTAGCAATGATGGTGAAGCAGAAGATAAGATACAGTGTTTTGCAATTTAATCAAAGAACCTTTTGTCATTTCCACAAGTACTTTATTCAAATAAACTAAAAAATAAACTGCACTAGACTTCAAGAGTAAATGATTTATCTCTGGTTTTGGGTAAACCTACCCAAGCTAACTTTAAATAAGCTGACTGAGATAATAGGTACAATGTAATGAAGGCAGTATGAAGCTTCCTCTGATCCAATTTAGCCTGCTGAAAAAGGCTGATTGAAACAGTTAAGTTGCTCCCAAATGCGAGAACAATTGTTTGAGCTAGCTGACGTACCTTGCTTCTACACTGCAGACTGCTACACTGATAAATACTTCACAGGGCATGGTCCAGATAGAATTTCACATAGAAAGCAAATCAACCAACAGTAAACTGAGATTCATCAAATACAAGTTATGAGGAAATCGAACCAAAGTAAAGGGGGGGGGGGGGGGGGGAGGGAGAAAA
>VZTJ01006364.1:1105264-1132329 GCA_013397795.1 Orthonyx spaldingii | reverse complement strand
AAAAAGAGGAATTTTAGTATATTTAAGAGGTTTTTTGGTTTTTTGACACAATGCGTTTGCTAGATGTCCTATACATGTTCAATTCAAAGTGCAAGTCATTTAAAATTCAGGCAACCATTGTGGACACACTGAGCTGGATACTGTACATTCTTGTTCCTTAGAAATTGAAGTTTACGTAGTAATTTGGGCTACCTTTTTATTGGTTTATGAATATCTCCATAAACTAAGAATCAATGAGTAAAACAGAAAGTAGGTAATCAGATTATGGAAGATAGCTATTACATAATTCTGTATGACCATTTAACGTTTCAGTGAAGTTCCACATACCAGGTTCATGCCTCAATCCAGGAAAGCACTCCTATTCCTAAACATATTTAAGCTTGTGCTTAGTATGTTTTTCTGTGCAGCAGCAACACTACCAAGGAAATAGACCAGTTTTTCCCCATCTGAGGATGCAGCCCAATACTGTTAATATCATCAACAGACAGGAGATACCATTCACAATATCAACTAAGACTTCAGTGTTGTAGCCCTAATTCTTCTTGTCCTTCCACTCAAAACAACGATATTTTGCAAGCAGCTTTTACCATGTGTTCAGTTTTTTATCTTCTGGAATACTTTTGCTCCCTCAGCTCAGCTCAGCTCACCTCACCACCCATAAAATCCCAGATCAAATGTCACAAGTACTTTCACTGGTCTATTAATGAGAAATGAACTCACCGTTTTAGGTCATCCTTGGTTGTGTCTAGATGGAAACTTAATAGATGAAATTCAGCTCCACAACACAGCAATATAAATGTATCTATAAAATAAAACTGTGCAAATCGTACAGTCTTATGGAACTTCTCTTTACCCTGAAATATAAAGGAATTTATTAAAAATTGATTCAAACATAACAAATACATTTTGTCTGAGATTCCTGGTGTTAAAGCAGAGCCTCCCTGTCATCCTGATCATAGGCCAGGAGGTTAAACTGCTATGTAGTGGCCCTTCCTATTTTTGACATCTATTACTCTCAAAATAAAGATTTCATTCTTCTTAAATTAGGTGGCAGTAAATTTAATTGCATCTGCAGTCAGTTGAATCTAATACAATCTAGCTTCATACTCTGAACTTCTTTTTGAATTGGGGAGTAGGCTAAAGTCAAGTAGAGCTGAGCCAATGAAAATAGAATGTACAGACCAGACAATAAAACCAAAACTTCCAGACATGCCCACTAGTTTTCTTTTTTATCAAGGTTGATTTTTTCTTTTCCTAAATTATCATAAGAAAAACCTAATTTGAAATCGATGGAGACCACCCAGATCATTATATCAGTAGGGGTCACCACTCAGTAGCTCTAGAAATTGGTTCTTTCTACAGAACTCTCAAAAACAGAGTAGATGAAAGTGCAAAACAGTGTTCTCTAGTGTCCAAACCAGTGGAAGTTTCCAATTACCAGAACTAGGGCAGGTTCCTTATTGCAGACTGACCAGACCCTTAAAGTTCTGTCTTCTGATGCAGAAACCAACCACTTCTTGTCATGGCTCCAGCCAACAGAGTTAACTGCACCATCATGACCTAATAAAAATAATAATGGAAATATCATAAAGCTCATTTCTTGCATTCATAAATTTCTCTGGAGTTAATTGTATTGTTTTAATATAATTATGCATAATATTAAAACACATTCTAAGCACAGGCTTCAAATGGTTGGATCAAAACTGGTAACCAGCTGTTGAAATTTTCTTCCACCAAAAAACATGGAAAAATATCTCTTATTAATAAACAGACAAATATAATTCCAACTTTAATTTTTCAAAGTTATTGCAAGAGCACTTTCAAGAAATATCCTTGAAATTAAATTTCAGCAAAGAGTCAGTATTGAAAAAAGAATCTGAGTATTATATTATAATGAAATTTTATATTAAACATGATCTGGAAACCCCTTAAGACATTCCAAATAGTTAAAATACTTTATTTTATTCATTAACCTGTTATTACTTAGCTAACTACTTTTGTCAAAATAAAATGAGTGTGCCACTTCAATTGCTCGTTAAAAACAAGATTTTAAACTTACAAAGAAAGAACTTTAAAAGCCAGAACAATATTCAAAAGATAAAATTATTAATTTGATCTAACATTATATTGAAGCCGGTCAAAAAGATCAAAAAAGAAAATATGTCAGTCAAATTTAACAAACTTTGATGCATGTTATTACAATTTGTCAGATGAAGGCTGATGAATTTCATCTAGCCTTAAAACATTCAAAGTTCTTATGCTGCCCTCTTGTGTACATTTTATCTTTAGTCAACTGAAGTTTTATATTAAAAATAGTTTGCTTTAAACTACAGGAAGGGTATTAAATTTATCTCAGCAATTGAGATATTTCTACAAATAAGATATGTCTACAAAAAGTCTAATAAATGAAATATTTTAATTCCCAGTTACCCAGCTGTAGAATTTTCACCATAAAACTGCACAGGTGCTGCACAAACATACATGTAAGTATTATTCTCGTTTTGTTCACAACACAAAGCTTTATTTAAAGGCTTTGATTTTCTAAAAATATTTGGAAGCCTTGAATAATCTGCATTAAAGAAGAAAAAACCAAAACACAAAACCAATCAAACACACACAAAAAAGAAAACCACAACAGAATATACAAAACAGTTTTCCAAAGTAGTAAGGAACCTGAGAAACTTTAGGAAAATTTGAGGTTTGGAAAATTGGAAGAGCTACACAAAAAACAGCTTAAGAATCTCTGCTCTCCAGGCCCCTCAGTCCCAAAGCACAGTGAAGGAGATGCCAGTTGGCTTGAAAGAGCCCAGTAAGATTCAAAACAGGCATTAGTCAGGGTTCCCCAGTCCTGGAGCACATTGAGAAGAATAGCAGCTGGTTTTGTAAAAAGACTTCTTCAAAAAGGCCATGCTGGCTGTAAATCTTTACAGCTGTTCAACATTACCTGCACTTCACTACAGCACACAGACACCTGAAGAGCCACCACTGAAGAGGAATGCAGAACTACTTAGAACTGTAACTGAACCCTTCAGGGAACAAGACTGAATAAATCAGACTTACAGAAAAACTGTTGTTATACCACTCCTCTGATGCTGCCTTATAAAACCATGGCTTTTGGTAAGCAGCAATATTCAGATGTCAATGCTGCCTTGAAATTGAATTTTTTTTAGCAGAATAGATACAATTGTCATTTCTTGGAAAAAAAGAGAAAATTTTACATTGCCACTGATTGCAGCTCTGAGTGAGAATAATGCATCATGGTTTTTTGTGAAAACATATATATTATGACACTTGTAAAACAAGAGCATCCAAAGTAGAAAGCAAACAGGTGATTGCATGGTATTCTGAACTGCACAGAAAAACAATGTGAATGAAACAAGCAGGCAACCAAGGGTTTGTGGTTCCTACCGCATTACTTTTTCTGGCAGTTCAACATTTATGTTGCTGTTGAAAAGAGCTGCATGCACAGTAGAATGTGGTTTACATTGCTTTTCAGACTTGTGCATCATTTAAAAAAAGGACACAAATGATTAAAGGTATCAATGAAATAAATCAGTAAAAAACTTAAGAACTTGCTATTGTAGAAGAAAAAGACCCTATTACTCTGTCCACAAGACATACTTTCATCAATTTCCTCACACAAGACGGAGAATATCAGTAAAGTTGCCTCCTTAATGTCACAGCTTCTTCCACTAAATATAATGAAAATTACTCAAAAAGACAAACTGTTTCCACAAATCAGCTGTCAGAGTTATTTACTTAGAAATAATTCTCTAAAATATTTTTACATAGTCTGGTTTTCATACGTGCTAGGGTCAGCTAGTAAAAAGCATTCATTTTCCATTATGAGTTTTCACAGAAAATTCATTTAGCAGGACTGATTTAAAGTCATAACATTTACTGTTATTAAAAATTTAACAGATAGTTCCTGTAGAAATTTAGACATAATCTGGTATTAAAGACTCGTTTAAAAGTGTAGATACTTACACATGCATACACTTTTGTGGATTTCTTCATAGGAAGAGTCCCTCTTTTTTTAAATGGTTATTTTTCAGAAGTCTGGAGTTGCAAACACATCTTTTGCCAAGTCATCACAGTCAATTTTTGGCTAATAAACTATTAGAATATACTACAATATACACATGCATTACTATTGCAATATATTGCCTTTATTGTTTCTCTTTAATTGTTGTAATATACATCACCATGAAGATTGCCATATATATCATGATAGATTGGTATTTACCGCACAAAAAAATGAGAAATGGGAACACCTGGTACTCAGTTTTAATTCTAGGACAAAATTAAGCAATCAGAAAAACAAATTTTACATCTTGAATCATTAGTACTCCCTCTCTCTTGTTCTCAGGGTGATGTGAGTGAAATCCATGCCATTTTAGATCAAACTCAATCATATGCTATATCTTTAATAATATTACTCATAAACTTACCTGAAAAAACATTATGCACATCAGTGAAATTGGAATTGAATATCAGCATAGTTTTGTCAGCCAGGCCACAAGCCAGCAGCTCTCCATCCCCTATAAAGAAGAACATCTAATGATTTACATTTGAAAGCAAAAAGGACCTAATATGCTGCCCCTTTTAATCATAAAAATCATCTATGTCACTACAACAAAACAAAAACCAGATATTCATTTCATATGTTGAACACAGATTTTGTATGAACATCACAAATTAGTGTTGCAGAATTTGGTAGGATTTTGTAGGCAATTCATTTCTTGTCCTGACATATTCTCTAAATGGTTTGCATCACAAAGCAGAAACTCACTTTTCACAAAAAGTGTTCATCAAAATTTAAACAGTTAAATGCAAACATTTATAGCAGTCATTTTAATCCATCTTCTTACACTTCCTGTCTTCCAATTAAAGTTATATCACTTTTTAATGTATCAGAATAAAAAATGCACTTCTTAAAGATGATGAATTTCCTTCACAAGATAATCTAAAACCTATCCAAATGCAGTTAGATTGTTCATTTATATTGGTAGTCATCAGGAGCACGCAATGACAGGATAGACTCCCTTTATGTATACACAATGGCAGATTTGTGAAATTTAACTGTTCACTCAAAAGCTTTCACTGAAAAAAATAAATCTATGAAGACCAGATAAATGATCCAATGAGGTAAAGTAAGGGAGGGTGGAGCAAGAGAAGGTAGCAACAAAAGGAAGTAAGAAAACAAAGCACAGAATTCAAATCAGTGTTACTAGGTTTATTGTGAACATATTTTTAAAGAGGTGTCACCTGAGTACTCCCTCTTAAATCTCCAGAACATCATTTCAAAGGGATAGGGAATAAAAGTCATGCTTGATTACACCAGCATTATGCACTGCTATCCACTGTTCAAGTACCATCCACACAGCAGATTCAGAATACTATATTCCACGACACACTTTTTTCTCATATTGTGGCAATATAAACAGATCAGAGATCTGTATTTCTAACCTCTGAGAGTCATCTACTAAAAGGGAATTTGAAGTGAGAAACGCAATGGGGTTGACATATATGCTAAGCAGAGGCATTCCAGAACCCTTTTTTTTAATCAGTTATTATGTGCACCATTATACTAAACTGGTATAGAACTACTCTTCATTTTTATCACTAAAGCAAACAGTTGACTTTTTCTCCAAGTACTAGTAATTGCACATACTAAATAATGCTTTTCAATACTTCCATCACAAAAATAAGTAGTCCTGAACAAAACATTCCAAAAAATGCATGATCCACAAACTCAAAGGTATGAAGTCTTTGAGGGAATGGGTGGTGCTCTTCTGCAGATTTCCCCCCACTTTCTTCTGAGTTTTGATAACATGGATTTTCAACATGAGAGTTGATTGGCAAGAATGTCAGGTATGTAAATTAACATATTCAACACAGAGAATTAACAATATGTAAACATATTGTTTACATTGTGCGTTAAGAATGAGAGGCAATTATTTTGCATAGAATTTTGGAGGCTTGTTTATTGGAATGTCATCTAAATTCTGCGTAAAACTCTTTTCTACGCAATTCATAACATCTCCAATACTTCAAAAGAATATTTAATAACTGAGATTCACATTAACTCATTAATGCAACTTTACAACCTCTTAAGCTTTACTTAAGTTTTCCATTTCATTTCCTTTTTACTATCTTTAGAGATGCTAATGAATATTAATTATTGTGAGTCATAGTTTACAAAAACTATTTAAAAGATTGTTCTAAGCTGCATTTACAACTTGCAAATTAGCAACTGGAAATATATTGTAAAACTAGGAACTATCTGGTCAACACGGACTATAACAATAAGAGAACATCTTCTTACAAGCTTAAAATCACAAAATTCTTTTACTCAAAAGAAAAATTCTGCCATTTTTGCTAAACTGTGATTATTTAAGCCAGTATGTGCATGCATGAGTGTGCAAGAGACAAAGAGAAAACCAAAGAAGATTCTTCCTCAATCTAAAAGAGGATTTATACTTAAAATGTATGAGCAAAACTCTCTAGGGAACAGAGAGATGGCTGGAATATATTTTAGCAAAGTTACTGATTGCATCTAATTGCTTTTATTTCCTGAGGATCAAAGTTGGTTTTGTCCTCAAAACGCTTACAAATATTTAATTTCTAAAATATTTTGAAAATATTTTGACTTGCAGGGTGTACATTGATGTAATTATATACCTAGTAGAATGCTTGATTGCCAATCTAGGAAGTGCTTTCTGCTTAGTCATATTTACATTGAAACTGACTAAACCTATTGCAAGAGTCACTTACCCAAAGCAGTTAAGAAAAATGCCTCTCTTTGGATCACACAGAAGATACTTTTTTTAATATTTCAATTTATAAAATCTGAACAATATTTATATAAGAAATAGGAGTATTCTGAGTAGTTTGAAGCAGAACTTCAGTTTCTAATACACCCTAATGACACTAAGTAAATGTGTCAGGAAATAAATTCCTTAGTGAAAGAACTCTTAATTTTCAAGTAGTAGTGGGAAAGTCAGAGAAAATATTCAAAAGGAAACAAAACATAAAATCAGAAATAGAATCCTTTTGCATACATAGTAACAGTTTGCATGGTTTTGTAAGATAAAAAATTATAGTCAAACAGTATGTGGTACCATCAGAAAGTTTTCTGTGAATTTATCCACAATAAATGCGCAGTCTTTAGAAACAATGCCACACAAATTTTGGATTTCATTCTGCAGACTGACACAATTGCACTTTTTATAAAGCCTGTACTTACCAGAATATTGAACACAAAAAATTGGGGTTGGTTTACAAGTAACAGATATCTCTTTCTCATATTTGATTGGAGGATAACTTTCCAATGGATATTCTTTATTTTTCCTTCAAAGAGGGAAAAAAGAAAGAAACCAGCACATCTTCATTTCAGTTACGAAATACATGTGCTTTGGGAACTATTCTAAACATCTTTATGTAAATATTGCCTGGAAAAAAATACGTCAATCCAAGATAAGAGCCAAATTAATTTTTAAATGTCATATTTAAATTACTTCTATCACTAAGAGTTGTGAATTCATGAGATCAAGTATTAATAGTCTTGCAAAAAGATCAATTTAAGTCACATAGCTAAGAAAAGTATTTAAAGAACACAAACTCTGCCTTGTTTACAGAGACCTAGTGACAAAATGCAATATTAACTAAAAATCATCAATTTAACCAAAAACCCACACAAAACTTGAAGTACTAAGTAGCTTAACCTATATAAAACAGTGCTAAACCAAAACTGAAATTATCTGAAGTGCTCATGTAAAGGCTTCCTATGTGTTCAAGGTTTACAAAAATGTATTCTTGAGCTATTAAGTGGGTTTCTTAACACTTTAACAGCTCTTTGTAAATGAGAAAAATTATGGCATCAATCATTCTTTATTTTCATGTTTGTATTACACAAAGCAAAGACTCTACATAATAAAGAAAAAATATGTGCAATATCCCCATTTAACATTCCACACAAAATAACATGAAAACACCAGCTTTAGAAAGACATTTGTTCTTTGTGATCAGTGATAAAGGCTCCCCTGGTCAACTTGTACTATTACACATAGTCTGTTTAAATCCTTTGGAGCAAGTTTGCATTAACTTAATGTAACAAGATTTTAGGGGTGAATGAGGAACATGACCTGCAATCACTTCTCCCTGCGCCACATCCAGTTATTTTTCTAACTAGAACTGCAACTTAAGAACGTGTTGGGACTTAGCTTCCAACCATATTTAGCACCTGTTCTTCCTACCAACAAAAATCTAAGAAAATAGATATGCATATTTTCTTTAATATGAAGCACTCAAATTTAATTCACAGTCTGATAAATCAAATCCCTTTCTGCAGTTATAAATTTTATATAAATTTTGCTAAACCTTTTAGTTTAGTGACAACCCTTACTAAAAAGTTCCAACGACAGAAGCAGAGACAAACTATATTTTGAATAGAACTGTAATTAACCTTGTTTTAATTTGTTCCTCCTCTAATGGAGTTGTTAGATTACCTACCCTTTACAACTGGTCTTCCACTTTGATACCTCTTTTTTTTTCTGGTTAGTATTTGGAGAAAACATGGTCATTCTATGAGAGAGAAAACAGACTCTCTTATAAGAAACATTAAACATTGCATGGGAAAAACAGCTTTTTTCAAAGAAAAGCAATCTTACTTCCTTCTTACTATTTATGTTTATGGGTAATGTCAGTAGATAAGAGAATGTACACTTTGATGACAATATAAACATCTAATATTCTAATGACTGAGTTTGCACCTTAACTTCTGGGAGTTATTTGTTGAATAGGTTATTCTGAAGGCCAAAATCCATAAAAATAAAGTTCTCAGACAATTCTTTCTGCAAGCTGAAGAAACAAGAGTCTAGTCAAATGAAAGAATCTGGATTTCTAATATGGATTTCAAAAGGAAATTGACCAATTAACAGAAGCTGTGAAAATTTTTGTTTACAATATGTTTTTAAAATTCATTTCTTTGATAACATCCTAACTGTTTTTCACAGGTGATTAATTTCACAGTCATGAGACTACATAGTTATATTATGTGAAAAAATATCACACACCAATAAAACAGGAAAAACAGAAATATTTCTACTCACCGTGGTGCTGCCATGTATCCTGATGACTTAATTTTATTATGGAAAACCAATGGTTTATCTTTCACTGTGCTCTTCACTCCTGTAGCAAAAATAATTTAATTTACATTAAAATGGTTTTTTAACATTATATTTTTACAGTTAAGGTAGATAGGCTTGCACAATATAAATACTTGATGCTTCCTTATATTACAAAACAGATTTATGTCCAATCACTCTAAAATAATGATTACTGAGAAAAGGAAAGAAATACAAACTGTTACATTGTATAACATGCCTCCTCCAATAACATGCATGAGTAGGAACTTTTTTAAACTTTGAAGTAGCAAGAATATTGTTCTGAATCACTTTTTTCACCATTTGTTCACAAGTGTGTTTTCCAACTGCCTCTGCTTAGGCTTCGTATGCATTAGCTATAATGTATTCACACCCTATATTTGCAAATGCATCTAAAGATCATTAACAAACTGCATGCTATGGAAAAAGAATTATTTACGAAAATGTAAATATTCTACACTCTAACACTTTAAAAATCCACAGAAAGTTCTCACACAATTGTTTTTGAAAGAAGACAAATACTTATAACCATAATTTTCAAGTACAATTACATGTGTATGATATGAAATATTAATAGAAGCATAAAATTTTTCCTACTGAAGTAAAAATATAATGCAATCTATATTTAAAACAGAAATTAATGCACTGATTGTATTAGGCACAAGCCAGCTGGAAGTAGGTTACTGTTATGGAAAATATAACTTTATTAATTTATTTCAGGATTGGTTTATACTTACCAAGTGTTTTACTAGAAGGTTCTTTCATGTTTTTCTTTAAACCTTTACACAAAGGAGAACTTGCCGATAAAGTACACCTAAGTTATAAAACCAAGCACAAAAAGTTGATCAATATAATGGACAAAAATGTGAGATTAGAAAAAGGTGCCCAAACGCCTTTTCAGTTATTTGTCTGCATGTGTGTGTGTGTGTGTGTGTGTGTGTGTGTGTGTGTGTGTACATGTGCAATAGCACTGAGATTTTAATGAAAACAAGTTAGGCATAGTGGATTAGTTATCAGCTCAGGTACTCAGCAGCACAGACAAGCCTTGGCCCTGACTTGATTCACAGACCATTGTTTTTACATGTTAGATCCCAGTTTTGTGAGTATTAACTGATGATTTTATTACAAGCACTGGAATGTGCACTTCAGTGTATATTGCAGGGGTTTTGTCATCTTCAAGATGTCAGTATTTTCTCATAAATCATTTATAGAGACATAAAGGACAAGAAAGTAATAACCAGCAGAGATTCACCAAGGGGAAGTCATGCTTGATCAATTTGATAAACTTCTGTGATAAAATGAGTGGCTTGGCAGATGAGGGGAAAGCAGTGGATACTGTCTACTTTGATTTCAGTAAGACTTTTCACACTGTCTTCCATAAGAACCTCACAGAGAAGCTGATGAACTGCATGTAGTCTGGATGAGCACACAGTGAGGTGGATTGAAAACCAGATGAACAACCAGGTCCAGACTGTGATGATCAGTGGCTCAAAGTCTAGCTGGAAAGCAGGAACTAGTGGAGTAACCCAGAGGTTATAACTCCATTCCATAGAATTCCATAGGTGTAATTCCATTAAACATCTCCATTAATAATCTGGATGACGGAGCAGAGTGTGCCCTCACCATGTTTGCTGATGACTCAAAGCTGAGAGGAGTGTCTTAAAGAGCAGAAGGTTGTGTTGTCATCCATGGGGATTTATTGTCTGGATAAATGTGCTGACAGCAACCTTGTGAAGTTCATCCAGGTAAAAGGCAAAGTCCTGCAGCAGAGGAGGAACGAGCCTGTGCAGCAGTATGGGCTGTAAGGCAGACTCTAGAGCCAGGCTCTGTGCCCAGTGCCCAGCACCAGGACAAGGGACAATGAACAAAACCTGAAATACAGGAGGTTCTCTCTGAACACTAGGGAACATTTTTGCTGTGAGGGTGACTGAACACTGGCACAGGCTGCCCAGAGAGGTTGTGGTGTCTCCCTCCATGGAGATATTCAAAAGTTGTTTGGACATTACGCTGGGCAAATGACTCCAAGTGGCTCTGCTTGAGCAGGGTGGTTGAACAAGATAACCTGAAGAAGTGCCTTCCAAACTCAACCATTCTGTGATTCTGTGATTTCTCCCTCTCTATACAACTAAAACATGATAGGAAAAGAAGTAAAATCAAACCACATCAACAAATAGCACTGCAGAAAACCATATGACACACTTCAGTGTCAGATAAACAAATCCATAATCCAACATGGAGAAAAAACATGTAATTATTCTGTACCTGGCAATAACCGATAGACTTTTCTCATTTCCACATGGGAGAAAATCACTATGCTGAGTTCTCACCAATTCAGCAATGTTAACTTCCAACATAGCAATCAGATCTTCAAACATCGAGGTGATCAAGCATAAAACCTGCAGCAATTATACCATAAATTAACACTCCATTTACTTCATTATTTAAGTTGAAAAAACAACCATTTATAATGAAAATTGAAATCAATTTCTGAAATTTATAAAAATTAGTAAAAAATATCCATGGGTTTAGTCCTGAAGAGCATTAAATAGTAAAGAGTTGTTAAAGCTATCCTTCAAAAATATGCCTATGTTGCTTAAATGTATTTTAACAAACTTTCATACACAACAGTGACAGAAATTCCAACACCTCCTACACTAGAGACAATTCTGCAGTAAGAGTTGTGAGCTAAGAGCTGAGTTTAAACAAAATCCTTCTCTAAAGTAAAATACTTTGATGTTAAATATGTAGCCTAGATTGAGCTTACTTCTGTAGGAAAACTGCAACATCAAAAATTGAGTATACAGGAAAGAATGCCTTCCATTTTCTTAAAATCACTTTTAGTGATTTTCAACAGAAATCTTCTCACAACTCAAATAGTTTTGACAGATCCTTTGAAAGGATTCAGGAGTAGTTCATCCTAACATTTGTTTGAGAAACAAGGTATAACGATGCTTATATGTTTTTTTGCCCCAAAAGATCTCCTCTGCTTCTCCAATGGTCATTCTTGACATTCAAGGTACACCCTGAACACTGTAACAATTCACCTTTTTCTTATTAATCACTTTAGACTGTGTACAAGCTGTGAGAGGTTTAAAACTACCCAGATACTCAGACTAGTAGATTCCATAATGAAGAATCCACCCTCTACAAAGAAATTCTTGTGCAACTCACATTAAATAAAACAAATCTGTACATTAATCTGTTAGCAAAATGTGCAATTAATATTTATTGAAAATAACTGGAACTGTTAGCATTTATTAAAGCAATGATTACTGTATACTCACCTTTCCATTAGCTGCCTTCCTTGTTAATGTACATGATCTGGCAATCCAAATGCTGAGGTCACTGTAATCTTTACCAAGAAGAACATAGTGCTATAAAATAATATCTGCATTTCAGAATAAAAAAACTTATCATGTCTAAGAAACACACAAAAGAATTATTCATACTAATTTGACGTGACCCTAATCCACTGCTTTCAGATTATATACTTCCACCTTACCCCCAAATTATAATGGAGTAGAATAACATTCCTTGTATTTAACACTCATGAACTGCGAAATTGGATAAAAATTCATTTCTAACCACTTCACAGATCCAGCACCAACACATCTTCTGAGAAAAGTCACCAGGGCCAGGAAAACATATAAAAACTCTTTGGAAAAAAACATTTTTAAAAAACATTTGGTTTCTATTGTATTCTGCTATTTCACAACTTAATTCTGACACTATTTATGTCAGATAATAAAAGCAATCACATTAGGGTGTAATCAGATATCTTAGAAACATACCTCTGTAAGATAAAAAAGCTTCTAATTCAAAGCTTGCCAAATTAATTATTAATAAGCCAGTAGAGGTTCCAATCCAAAAATAGCTAGTATTCTGGGAAGAATATCTATTAAAACAAGGAGAAAAATATCTCTGAGTAAGATACAGAAGTGTTTGTTATTACCATACAACAAACAGCAATTGGGTTTTTTAATACTCATTACCCAGTCTCAGTCCAACAATAATAAAGCACACACAGGAAAAAATACATTAAATTTCAAGCATTTCTTTTCAAATCTGTAGCTCAAAGTTTCAAGCAAAACTAGTGGCGTTTTGAAAACTAAGAGCAGAACACAATCTTTGATTTCATGTAAGTGCTGCATGGTACATCTAAAACAGTACAGGAAATACTTTTCTTCAAAAATTACTGTGGTTTGTAAGAGTTGGGAGATGCTGTAAAAGCACTGTATGCACAAACAGAAAATTCAAACCAAGAGGCAAATCCACTCATAGTTTACTTTTAGCACTCTTATATGAACACCCAAAAAGCAGTGAAATTCAATGTATGTTTTTACATAATTAAAGTACAAGAAAAAAGCTAGCACAAACTAAGGGGAAAAAACCCCAGGCAAGCCTGGAATGTCTGTCTCAGCCTGTGCTTAGTGGCAGCACTACTGCAGTCGGGTAATGAAATCCAGCTTCTGCAAGCACCACAGAGTACACCAACTGGCTACAATTTCAGTCAACACCCTCACAGAAGAAATATATTATCAAGCATAAGATAATTGTAACAAAATAACACTTGTCATTCTCAAAAAATGAAAAATGTTTTGATGCCACAATAAATAAAAATTGACATCAACATTTTAATAAATTTTCCAATTAGGAGTCAGTAGTCTTATCAGTTTTATTTGCAAAATCAGACCACAAGAGTTGAAGTAAGGATACAGAAAAATATGAAGCTGAAACTTGGTATGAAAAAACTCGCCACAGTACTATTTTTACTTGAAAAAAAAAGGAGAAAAGCCCACCAAATATATACAGTCAAATAGGTTAAGAAGCAGACTGGAATTGACAGTTTCAATTCTGGTTTGTGATACTTTTATGTGATAAAAATAATTTTGTTTGTGATTTGCACCACTTTCATTACAGCAGTAAACAGACTGATTTAATTTGCAAATTCTTTTAATTATTTAACTATCAAGTTATTATGAACAACATAAAGTGATATATCCAGGAAGTTTACCTCACTCCCACTTTACAATAATAAAATCCATTGTGATGAGATTGCTCAATGTCAAAAAGCTTGGAAAAGTGTGAGATGACTAATTTTGGACATCAGTGTTCCAAAAATGTTTCACTGTTGCTTCTCATTGCAGTCAGGAAAAAGAGTATATCAGGGATTGCTCAATTGTTCAGGCAAATCTGAACCCCCTGTGTTGCTAAAACCAACACATTGTATTTAAAAACTAAATAGAAAAAATATTTATAAATTAAAAAACCAATTCCATAGGAACAAGTAAAAGCATCATGTTCTGAAATATCTGTGTTTCCAACAGAAGTTTGACTGGAGCAGGTTATGTAGTTCAAAAATTATTTCAATTTGGAAGGCAAACTGACACAGTGACACAGTGTTTGCATCAGACATTTCTTTAGGAAAACAAACACAAAATAAATTTGATTTATTAATTACTTTTTAATTCATCTTCCCTGAACAGCTGCTATCAATAGATGCTAAAATGGATATTCTCAATGACATTTTTATAAAATTATTTTCCAGAATAAAAACCAGTTTTAACTTTGTATCAGCTTGTGTACATTATCTTCCTAAGAGGCCACCAAACTTACAGATCACTAAAAATATTATTTGATTTTCCTGTTCCATTTTTCAAAAATTACTAAATTGCAGTAAAAATAATCCAAGAACCAAGAGGAACTCCTAGGAATAAATTCAAACCAAATACTAGGTGGTATTTTAAAGGACTTACATGTTTTCTTCATTATGGAAACATACAAAAAAGTCACAATGTTCAATTAAGAGGATAGGCAATGATGTTTCCACTGATCCTTGTGGTCTCACATCGTCTGTTTTGCAAAGTTTGGAATTATTTTGTCCTTCACCTAAGAAAGACAGTCAACCATACAGCTATCAAAAAACTGTGAAATAAGGGCAACAGATAGGATTCAAAAGAGAATTTGTAGTACTAAAGAAAAATTAAGACCAGACTCAAGAAATTTCTATTTCAAAAGATGGATATATCCTAACAGCCAGTTTTTCTCGTTATTACGTGGTTTTACAAATACCTAGAGACAAAATCCAAAGAGCCTACTTATGGACTAAAAAGGAGTCTGAAGATTTTAGGTGTTTTCATCTCAAGAAGTGACACTAAAAGCCATATTCCAAAAGTCCTTATATATGCTGGGTATCTTTCCACTTAGCCTGAAAATCCCCTTGACACTAAAGTTACAACATAATCCAAAAGCAAGATGAAAATTCACTTCAGTTTCCTGTTCCCAAGGAGTCTCCAATCCGTTCTGCATGTGCAATTCACCCTTCAGAACTACTAGCATCAAACTCAGCATTAGACACAGACATTACATCACTCTCTTTCAAATATGAAAGTGAGATCCATAGATCTTAAATAATAAGAAGAAATGTAGCGATCTTTCTCCTTAGATGAGGACTTTAGAATTATAGAAGCTGGACCACTAGGCAGGTGAGAATACAACAGTCATTGATCCAGAAAAAGAGCAAGCAAGGGAAACCAGATTTCCCTTGCTCTAAGAAAGCCACAACAGTGCTGAGGGGATGGGCATTTACACCACACCAGGGGGAGGATTTCCTCCCATTGTACCAAGGTTGTTACCTGCTCATGGCGATCCCGAGGCAGAACAAAAGAATGATCAAACCAGTCTGATATCAGGAAATCACCCTGCTCGGGCTACCAAGGCAGTTTTTAAAGACCTGTAAGTACTCTGTGCTATGCCACTAGAAGTATCACAACCAGAGAAATATCATATCATGAAGGCACTAGTACTGGTATGGATAAAAAAAAAATTAAGAAAAAGCACAAAAATGAAGAGATTCCTAGAAGCTTCAAAGGTAACTGAAAAATGGCACTCCATTTAGACAACGGATTAATTTTTAGGCACTGGTTCTGTTCTCACTGAAGCCTTGGACTATGAATTCCATAAAAACCCAAATACTTAATAGTGCACATCATGCAATGTTTTATAAACAAATGCACTGGCCAAGAATTTATTACATACACACATGCATAGTTCTTTCTAGATACACTAATACCCAACTACGTATCAGCTTTACTAAGAATTCCATGCCACAGTCTAAGACTCATAACTCTATCACTTACAATAAATTATCATGGTATAAAAAGCACACACTCAGTAGCCAGTAACAACTAGACTATACCATAAACAGCATTCTAGGAGCACTGTGCTACCTATTTCTTTGCCAGATTTCCACACTTTATTACAGAATTTCTCTTGCTCTTTCTTTAAGTCGATATGTGCTACACATCGGTAATTATGATCACTGATTAAACTGAAGATCCAAAGCGGCAAGAAAAAGAAAAAGCAATTGCAATAACCTTTTGACACTAAGTATAATGCTTACATGAATATAAATTAAAGATCCAGTATTTAAAGCCATGGATTTAATTAGTGAACTTTTGTATATGGCATCTCACCTTGGACCAGAACTTCAATTATGTGTATTTCTAAGATAATTAAAGATATATTCAAAATTAGCAAAAGCAGCGCTGATCATTTTGAACCATACATCTAATTTCCACATGTTTATGTGTTTGAGAAAAGCTCCTTATAGACTATTTCCCACAATTAAAAATCCCAGGTAATATGCATATCATTGCTCTCTGGGTCATGTACATGAATTTCATTTACACCTTCTTGTTTTAGACGCCATTATAGTTAAAGTTTTAATTTTCTTCAGAGTTACTGAACGGTAACACTGAAGAAAAACAGCTGGAAAATATCATGTAAATATATTCTTACCATTAAAGAAAAGGTGAAATGGATATTCACATTTACCACATTTTTATTAGAATTCCAACATACTGAAATCATAGCCTCTTCCATTTATTGTCATGCATTTCTTTTTTGGGCCAAAATAGGAGAATCCTACCTTTCATCTTTTTTCTTCTTAAACAGATATATTTATAGCCCCACAGTGTGCTCTTCTTGCATAATCACTGATTCTGTTCTTAAAAATTTTACTGGTTTTCAGGAAAAAGTTTCTTTTTTGTAATAGAGGTCTTATGTACCATTTATGGTTTACACTCAAACAGCTGAATTATACTTACTAAAAAAACTCTTTTAAGAGTTCAAAACACTTAGGGACTTTGTGAATGTTTTTTACAGACAGAGACATTAATAACAGTTGATTCTTGACATAGAGACTGAGTTTAATGGACAATTCTTACCTGTCCCTCAGCACATCCAGTGATAATCTGTTTGTTTTCTTCATCAATTAGCAGACTTAGCAAAGGAAATGCTGCTTAAAAAAGAAAGGTGAAAGTATTTGTAGAGTAGACACGAATAAGATACTTAAAATACATTATTTAAAATTGAATCTTCCTATTCATAAAGACAAGGGGGAAACCTCTTTACTGCAGTTCTTATGGTTGCACAGTGCTTTGTGTGCCTTAAGCCTTTGTTGCTGAGGGCTTTGCATTTGCAGGTCTCTGGACTGCCTGTCACCCAAGCTGCCATGGCATGGTTTCAGACTTGTTTATGTAAGTATACTAAAACTATCCAATGGGAAGCAGACTTTAAAGGAAAATATATTTATTGTTGACTTTATAGGAAAATATGTTTGCTGCTACCTAGCCTACTAGAATTATTTTCACTAAAACAACAAAAGACATCTATAATAATCACAGATTATTGTTTAGAGATATGAGGATTTTGCTATGAAAAAAATACATTTAAAAATAGAAAACTTACCTGTTATTATTCCTGACTGATATATTAACTGGCTGGTAGAATAGTCCCACACCTTTAGATAAAAAAAATAAAAAGATACCTACTTAGATATCTATGGAAAACACAACTTTTAACAGTCATCACATGGTGAAAACAGAGAAATGCAGACATTGAAAGTGATGTTCTTAGGAAAAGATTTTATTTCAGTACCTGTTTCCAGTTATGAAACAGGGTTTGTTTAACTGATAAGGGTCCCTGATGGAAAAGGTGAAACTCACATGATATGGGTACACAAAGCATCATCTTTCCTTAGGTTGATCTCTCAGTGATTTTAGCCAAATTTATTAAAAGGCATACACGAAAAAGAGAAGAGGGGAGGGGTGCATTGCATACAATAACCCAATTCAGTATTCCCAAAAGGGAAAATTCAAATCAATGTCAGCAGACTCAAAGGCAAATGTTTTTCTTCAGTTCAGCACACCTGAAACACTTCAGTTACAGCCAAACTGATAAAAATATTTTATTTCTATTTGCCAGATGATAATAATCATTGAAGTTAATACTTAACTGTGTAAAGTTTTGCATATACAAAACCTGCACTGTTCTTTTAAAAAACAGTAATTAATTTTTGTTATAATTTCCCAAGCAATTTGAATGTCCTTATCTCCATAAAGTCAAAGCTATTTTTTACTTAGTCTTCAGAGCATATTTAAAGGGGAATAAATAAGATTATTTCACATATTCACTAAATTATTCTTTTTTAGTTAATCTCTACAAATTCCTTGCCTTAAAGGTTCTATCTTCTGACACTGATATGAGCATACTTTTCTCCCATGTGCAAAACTCAGCAGCAGTCACTGGAGCCAAGTGGCCATCCAATTCAGCTAGTATAGCTTCCTTCTGTGATTAATCAAGTAAAAAATAATAACAGAATAGATTGTAACATAAAATTGACAATTAAGTGTTTTAATAATTAATAACTGTTGTTAATCATTGTCAGATTTGTTTTCAAAGTATAATTCAGTAAGATTTTTCTTATCAAAACTGAAGCCCTGTATACCATCCTGGTGGCAAAGCCACTACACATTACATTTGCTTCTTCAGACTGAATGATATAGGAATAATTTTTCAGATCAGGAATATTTTCAGTTGAAGAATATTTTCTACTTTTAAGTTATTGAGATACTGTTTCATTTCAACTCTTTACACCTAGTTCTGTATCTGGTATATGATGCATTATCAAGCATCAGTTCCTACTTATTTTATGACACAAAATGATTGGTTTTGCTTAATTTTACTAACATTTCTATATCATGATTTTATTTGAAAGCAAATAAGTAAAAGAAATACCAGTACCATGGCTACAAAGAATATTATCTCACCTTTGTACTTAACATGTAGATCTGATTTCCAGCACATACTGCCACTTGTTGATCATCTGGGCTAAATCTTACATGAAGCACCATTCCCAAAAGGTTTCCTATAGCAATTCCTTGAGGTGTAAACCCTGCAGCAATTGTATTGTTAATGAGACTCAATGAAATACAAAAATCTAGTGCAGTGAGATTCTTAGAAACTTTGCATGGCAGTTACTAACCACAGAGCTGTCCCAGTTTCTACCAGGAAGATGTACCGAAAAACACACTGTTTAATTACACCAGGGTATTGGAAAGAAAAGCATAGAACTATGCACCACCTGAATTTCTCCATCTGCCCTGTTGCCTAGACATGATCTGGTACTCTGAGATATTAATAATTCCCATTAAATCATGCTTTCATGCTTCCATTGGAGATTACCGGGGAAAGGATTTTTGGAGTAGGGTGATGTGCCCATGGAACCCACAAGTGCCACATTCATTTTGGAGGTAAGAAAGTCTAACTGAAGCCCAGCAAAATGGGGCTTTGGAAAACACTTCTTCTGGGAGAATATGCCAGCCACTCAGCCAACAAGTAAGGAGGGTTTTCCTTCTCTGGTTTTAATTTTTCTGTGGGAAAAGGTTGAAAGAGGAAGTACACCACTAAATATCATTACAGAGTCAGATAAGACTAGCTCTGAGAACAGGTCATGTTTCAATCCTGTCTTCATTACTTCATTCTGGTCATCTCACTGGTTCAAGCAGACTGATTTCTGCAAATCTCTGTTTTATAATGTTGCCTTTAATGATGTGAGGACAGTTTGGATATGTCATTAAATTTTACGATTTCATAGGGAACAAATTAGCTAGAATACAAGCGCAACTACAGGTGTCCTTTCAGGCTTTTATCTTAGATGCTGTGGAGTCTTTTTACAATTGATTAACAGGTCAAGATCACACAAAGAATTCCTTAACTACTTTGACACAGTTTCTAAGAAATATGATAAAACATGCCAAGAATGTGTAGACACCAGTCTCGGGAGACAAAGACTCTACAGCATCTGCTGAAGAGCCTGTAGATGGAAGGAAAAAGACAATGAAAAAATTCAGTAGCAGACAATCTGGATGTCAAAGGTCTTTGTATCAAAACTACACAAACTCTTTATCTGTCTGCTGCTGCCTATTCCTATCTTCCAATTTTGTTTCCTCCGAATTCATAGTCCCCTTTTATTCCCATTTCCTGAAGCACTCTTTGATTCTCTATGTTACTCTTACATGGATTAAAATGTAATACTGACTTTTTTTATAAAAAGCACTGATCTTGTTAAACTTTTCATTACAATGTTAGTTTTCATATTATATAGATTTGCAGATTCAAAGTGGAGCAGAATACAAAAGAATTCCCTCACATTAAGCCATCAGCAAATCTCTATAGGTAACAAGGAGGAAGCTTTTAACAGTGTGGAAAAATGCCATGGAACTTTAAATATTGAGACCAAAGCGGGACAGACTGCCACTGGAAATCCAATGAATCATGATTCTGGGGACTAGCTCTTTTTTCTCTCTCTCTTTCATTATTCTTCTACTTTCCAATGAGTTTAAGCTTGTAGAGAAGTTAGCACTGATTCCTAGAATGTAATTCCATTGATTGAGGCTCCAAACCAAGACGGTGGTCAGGATACTAAAACTCCTGCTCTCTGTGTGTTGTGTCACCACAATGCTCTTTCAAGCAAATCAGATACTTGCATTGGTCTCTCATACAAACACAAGAACACACTCTTCCAGAGACAGAAGGAGAGGCAAAGTGGGATGCAAAGCACTAGTTCCACAAGTATTCCAGAAAAGGTGGTGTTTTGGCATTGCATGTTTAATTATGCAGCACTGCTATGATTAATTTTTCTTCCGCCCATTTTAGTCCACAGCAGCAGAACGTCATTGCCTTTGCAGTGCGTCTGTGTTTGCCCCGAGGTTGTCAGCAGGCGCTTGTTCCCGCACAGCACCTCGGCCAGCTCCCAACCCAGCTCAGCATCGCCGCGGGGCCGCGGCCGCCTGGGCCGGTGCTGGTCAATATGGCATCTCCAGGGAAAGTACAAAGGCAGGACTGGCTGTGCTGCCGGCCTGGTTCAACTCGGCATTGCCGAAGAAGAGCGACAGATAAATACAGTATTAATATGGCTGTTCGTGCTGCTGAATCTGAGTGGCTGAGGCGTGCTTCTCAGAAATAACAATCTTGTTATAGAAGGAGCAGTGGGAGAAAAGGAGGTGTTTGGGGGTGGTCTTCCAAGGTGGCTGTTGCTCAGAAACTGGTTGGACATTGGTCTGACTGATTGGTGGTGAATGACTGGCTTTGCATAACTTCTTTGTTTGTATATATGATATATATATATAGTATAAACCATACTCTACCTTCTTGGACTTTCTGTGTACATTCATCAAGATTCCACACTATCACACGTTCATGAGAGGCAGAGCAGACAAGAAGTGGATTGATTTTACTTCCAAATGACAATGCAGAAATTGAGCAATGATGCCCTGACAAATATAATGGCTGACAAATGTAGATAAAGAAGAGTTAAATGAATCACTTCAAACAGAAATGATGAATAATACAAAACTACAAATGGATAATGTACACAAAATCAACAAAACAATTTTTTATTTACAGATTCAAAATCACTCAAACTAAAATGTAGCTGTACTGGGTTTGGCTGGAATGGAGTTAACTTTTTTCATAACAGCTTGCATGGCACAATGCTTTGGATTTTGTGACAAAAACAGTGATGATAACTTAGCAATATTTTGGCTGTTGCCAAATACTCTTTGCATAGTACCAAGGCCTTCTCTTTTTTCACACTTTTTCTCAGTTTCCCCATCCCAATAAAACTCTGAAGATGCATAAGAGGTTGGGAGGGGACACAGCTGGAACAAAATTTTCAGTTTGCTGAACAGGCAGAGGGATATTCCCTTCCATATGATGTTATGGAATAACATAAAGTTCAGCAATAAAACCGGGGTATTGCATGCAAAAAGGTGTTGAGGGCCTGGGAGATTGTTTCTGACTTGGCTATTGCTCAAAGCCTGTACCGGGGTTGGTCTGCTTGTAGGGGGTGGTGACTGCCTTCGTATAACTTTTATCTTTCTCTTCCCTTCACTCATTAAACTACCTTTGTCTCCACCCATGACTTCTCACTTTTTGCCCATCCTATGCTCTCCCCTACCCTGCTGGGAAGGAATGAGCAGGAGACTGGGTGATGGTTTAGCTGCCAGCCAGGGCCAATCCACCGCAATGGCTTATTTTATTCTTATCACAATAACAAAGTTCATAACAAATGCTAGTATCTTTCCAGCATTAGAGTGAAACCTGACACTTTCACATTATACTCAAACATTTTATTTACATCTTCATTTAAAGTAGCAGCCTACGAAGGGCTCTATTCTAGCTTTACCTGAGCAGTGGCTATGTTCCAGACGCATAACTCATTGCCATTCACAGGGAAAGCACAGAGGTGGTGACTGCACGCCAGCTGAAAGAAGGGCTCTGGCAGCTTGCCTTTAAACAAGTGTTTTTCGCAGACAATGTCAGGATCGCGGCTTCCTCCAGAGGCACAGCGGGCCCCGGCCCTCTCCATCGTGCGGATGCAATGGCCCCGCGGCGGAGCCGGACCACTGGGGCCGTCTTCCCTCGCCGGCTGCGTCCTGACCGCGGGCGCCGAGGGCTGTCACGGCCCCGCTCGGGGCTCCCTCCGCTGGGAGGCGGAGAGCCCCGGCCCTGGCCCCGGCCTCGGCCCCGGCCCCGGCCCCGGCCCCAGCGTGCCCAGCCCGGCCCGCCCGTAACCAGGGCAGCGCCGCCGCTGTCGGAGGCCGGCAGGGACAGCTCTCGCTCGCCCGCGGCGGCAGCCCTCACCTAGGCAACGGGCTCCGCGACTGCCGACAGCCGCCCGACGCTGCTTCCTGGCTCTCCACAGCGGTGTCCTGGGCTGCACAGAAAGCAGCATGGCCAGAAAGTTCAGGGAGACGACTGCCCCACTCATGTCCCACTCGTGGGATGCCAGCTGGAGCACTGCACCCAGCGCTGGGGACCCCAGCATGACACAGACAGGGACCTATTGGAGCATGACCTTAACAACAGATGTGAACATATCTCCTGTAAAGACAGGCGGAGAGATCTGGGGTTCTTTGCAGAATCACAGAGTCAGAATGGGTCAGATCAGAAGAGACCATGGTGGGTCATCTGGTTCAACCTTCCTGCTCAAGCAGGGTTATCCTAAAGCACATGGCACAGGATTGCATCCAGACAGTAGTTGAATATCCCCACATCCATATCTTAAGAGAGACTCCACAACCCCTCTGGGCAATCTGTTCCAGTGGATGGTCACCTGCACTGTTGTTCCTCATATTCATGTGGAACTTTTTCAGCCTGGAAAATAGAAGGCTCCAGGGACACCTTATAGTAGCCTGTGAATATACAAAGCAAGCATATAAGGAAGAAAAACTTTTTACCAAGGCCTTTAGTGTCAGGACAAGGGGCAAAGACATTAAACTAAGAGGGGGTTGGTTTGGATTGGACATAAGGAGCATATTTTTTTACAATGTCGGTGGTGACGCACTGGAACAGGGTGCCCAGAGAAGCTGTGGATGCCCTGCCACTGGAAGTGTTCACAGCCAGGATGGATGACGCTTTGAGCAACCTGGTCTACTAGAAGGTGTCCCTGCCTACAGCAGGGTGTTGGACTAAGTGATTGTTAAATGTACTTTCCAACCTAAACCATCTGTGGTTTTGTGATGCAGAGAACACAGCACAGACAGCACATGAAGCAGCAACACCAAGAAGAAAAACGAACCTTTGCCTTCCCCAAGTTTGTGGATGATGCCAAATTGGGGGAGACAGTCAGAAACAAGATGAAGAGAATTTTGTGGAGTCCAACAAAAGTAAGTCGAATCCCACATCTGGCACAGAGTAACTCCATGCAAGATGAAATGCTGAAGGATGGCTCTCTGGGAAGGGGCTCCGCAGAAAAGGATCCAGAGATCCTGCTGGACAAGCTGAATCTGAGCCACCACAGTGCCCTTGCAGCAGAGGCAGCCAACTGCATCCTGGGCTGTATCAGTAATAGAGAGTAGCCAGCAAGTTGTGGGAGTGATCCTTCCCCACTATTTGGCACCTGTAAGGCCACACCTGCTGTGCCTGGGGTTTGCGGTACAAGAATGATTCTGACATACTGGAGCAAGCCTAGCAGAGAGCAAGAAAGATGGTCAGGGAGCTGGAGAAAATGATGTACACAGAGAGGCTGAGAGAACTGGGCCTCTTCAGCCTGGACAAGAGACAGCTGAGACTTTATTGTTGCCTACAACTACATAATTAGAGGATACAGGAGAGACAGAGAAAGACTGTTCTCAGAGGCACTCAATGATAAGCTGGAACCTGGGAAAACCCAGTTAGGGTTATACCCAATCAGTATTTAATTTTTTAAAATATCATGATGGTGGTTGAATATCAGAACAAGTTTCTGAAGAGAGGTTGTGGATCTCTATACCTGGTGTTGTCCAGGAGTCAAATAGACATGGCCTTAAGCAACCTGATGTAATTAGAACTGTTTTGAACAGGAAGGTGGACTGGGAGAGTCTGGAAGTACTTTCAAACTGGGTTATGATTTTATGATCAAGTTTTTGATCTGCACCAACTTAAACCATTTTGATGCAGATCAGTCAATATCAACCTCAACTGCATTTCAAACAGACACTTTCTATTGGAATGGCTGTACTGTGTCCATCTGTAATTAACACTAGAAGCATTTTTGCCCTGTATAAGCATCTGATATATATTATCATTGACAACATAGTCTCCCTGTGTTTGTGAGTTTTGCCTGGAGAAAGTACCAGTCAAAATTCTCTTTTGTGTGTGCATGTGAATTTGGATAAAGGCATTGTATTGAGCACCAGCTGCACAGAGGTAACTCAGTGCACTGCACATGACACTGTTTTTCTGAACTGTGACTCTTGGCTGGGAATACTAGAGAAAATTTTATTGTTAATATGCTAGTGACAATTTTCATAAGCAATACAGTTATGAATGTGTTACGACAGTTTAGTCATCGGTAAAGAAAAATAAACACTGACACTGCAAAAAAGGTGTTGTTCTGACAGGCAAACAACCCCTGGGAGTCTTAAAGAACTTGTTCTGAAACATGTTGTGTCTCTGTAACTGCTTCTTAGGCAGTTAAGCAGTACTCTTTTTTACAATTTTCACCTTACTTTATTTTCATCTTTCAATGTTCGTACCTACAATACTTTCAACAACCTACTGTCCACAACAACTAGGGAACTAGCAGCAATCCAAGGAAGTATCAGAGATCTTGGACTGATTCTTGACTGATCATTAGTGATGTGTAAGTGTGTAGGGAGAATTTTATACTTCACCACATCCCCACGAAACACCTCTGCCAATGTCCTGTTTCTATGCAATACAATGCTAAAAGACCTTGGCTCCACATATTCCCACACCTTGGGTACCCACCTATCTCAAATCACAGAATCACAGAACCAATCAGGTTGGAAAAGACTTCTGAAATTATTGAGTCCAACCTGTGACCAAACACCACCATGTCAACTAGACTACGGCACTAAATGCCACATCCAGCCTTTCCTTATATACCTCAAGGGACAATGACTCCACCACCTCCCTGAGCACCCATTCCAGTGTCCATTCCATTTCTGTGAAGAATTTTGTCTTGTGTCCAACCTAAACCTCCCATGGCACACCTTAAGGCCATTTCTTCTTGTCTGGCCTGTTTGTTGCCTGGGAGAAAAGACCAACCCCCACCTGGCTACAGCCTCCTTTCAAATGGTTGTAGAAAGTCATAAGATCTCCCCTGAGCCTCCTCTTTTCCAGGGTAAACAACCCGTGTTCCCTCAGCTGCTCCCTACAGGACATGTGCTCCAGACCCTTCACCGGCTTCACTGCCCTTCTCTGGACCCACTCCAGCACCTCCAGTGAAACTGACATCCACGTGAAAAATAAAAGATTGTTGGAAATAACAGTTACTTATCATATCATGCTTTAGTGTCCAACAGTATATTTCTAGTGGTCTCAATACTCAACTGTTGTAAGAAGAACTTTAAAAATGAGGTCTAGCAACTTTAATATTTTAATGTTTTAAGCAGAATGAAAGTCTTTATAGGAACAAAACTGATTTCAAAAAAGCTACAATTTATCAGAATCTGCATTTGGCAGTCTTATGTAGCCGGTTTGTTTGAGCTAGGAATGAAGAGAACAAGTTACGTGGGTTTTATGAAATTAGAGGACTTTGCAGATAGAACATTAGCTCAGGTAATACAGGGCTCTTGGGGTGGGATCTCTTAGAACACAATGCACTCCATGCAGACATTTTTTTCCCCTCCAATTTCAATCCTTCACTCTTATGATTTTAAGCAGCTCAGCCAAGTCAAGGTAATTGTTGAAATCCATGGGTATTTTAAAGCAGTGTTGAGTTGATTTTTTTTCGCTGCCACACTGTTTTTCTGTTCCGTGATCTTAGGTCAGCTTTATGCCGAAACTCAAATACACTGTCACTAACTCATGGAGGGACACCTATCCTCCAGCAAACACCCTACATCCAAGTTCAGTGCAGCCAAAATAAGGCTTCTCTAATTTTACGCTTTCATGGTGAAAAATGCTTCCCGTGCCGTACCAACCCCTCCCGTTTCTGTCCCTAGGTCTCTCCCCGCCCTCCTCAGGCCCTTCCCTCAGCCTGCCCGCCCGCGCCCCGCCCCTGCCGCGCGCTCTCGCGATACCGGGGCCGCGGCAGTGCCCGGG
>VZTJ01006364.1:1083693-1105240 GCA_013397795.1 Orthonyx spaldingii | reverse complement strand
GGGAGCGGCGTCCCGCCCTGCCCGCGGGCTCCTCAGCGCCGGCCTCCTCTCGGCCGCCGCGCTGCCCTGGGGACCGCCCCAGCCCGCCCCGGGGAGGGGCTTTCCCGCGGCGCCCCGGCCGCGCCGCGCTGCCGCACGTCCGCGGAGTCCTCGCTGCTCTTCCTCGCAGTGGCTGCGGCCGGGCCGGAGCCGGAGCCCCGCGGCAGGTCGGAGGTGAGCCGTGCCCCAGTCCCTGGCCGCCGGGGTGACGCGGGGCTCGACGCCGGGCCCGTCGGGGCCGTCCGGCGGGAGCGGCGCGAAGCCGCCCGCGGTCCCCGGCGCAGCCGCCGGCGGGTGTCCCGCCCGTGGGGAGTGGGGGGCGAGCCGGGGAGGGCAGAGGTGCTCGTTCGTGGCTCTGTCCAAGGTCTCTTGGAATCGCTTCTGCTCCCGAGCGGTGCGCCAGCGCCAGGACGCTTTCGTTCTTTCGTAGATAACTTTAATTAATTTCTGGTCAGTTGTGGACCTCCTGCTGTGCCTCCGGTCGGCTTTTTCATCACTACTTCGATGTACAAGTGACAGAGAGTCAACTCGCTGATACGGGGGAGACGAAAGTCTGTTTTTTCCTGTCGCTGTTGAGGGAGTTCTGTCAGTCTGGCAGGTTCAGCGAATGCTGCACCTCATTCTTTTATGCTGTCTTTGCAGAATTGTGGCCTTGCAGTAGAGAGGCCTCTGGGGCAGAAAACGTCGAACTACAGAAACAGTTGGGCATTTTTTTCTATTTTTTTCTCCCGTGGATTCGTTCCATTGTAGAACTTCTAGCATTTAAGTGACATCTCAGTGGAAGTAATGCAGTTTGTTTTGATGCTGGCAGGGTACAGAACGACTTACAGGCAGCTTTCTAGTTTCAGACAATTGTGGTGTCCTTATGGAAGGAATGAGGGGATGAGATTCTTTCTCTTAAACATGAAGGTGTTCAGGCTTGTGGCTCCTATGATTTGCATGTCAAATTCAGTCAGCTGTATACTTTGGAAGCCTTCAACAAGGTTTGGAGGTTGCTGCTTTGCACACAGAGACTTAGTGCAGCTGTTCAGAGGGCTGGAGTGTGGCAGGCATGCTTAGGCTGCCCGACTGGGAGCATGCAGCAAGGAGGGAATAGGCTGTAAGAGCCTTGATCCTGCAGCAGTCCTTTCCATCTTTGCTTTGCCCCGGTACCTTCAGCCTTATCTGTTGTATGCAAGTGCTGTAAAGAGCTGAGCGTTTGTACTGTTACAAAATCTTCTTGAAAGTAAATGCATTTTTTTTCAGGGAAAATATGCCAAATTTGGACCTAGAAACATGCCACACATCAGGATCATAAATTAATGTATTACCTCATTAGATAATTTGTTAGTATTTGTAACTCCATCGCAGTGCTAGTTGGAATGCCTACTGCTTCAAGTCCACATCTGGATATGCACCCTTACTGTCTTTTGAAGTTGAGATGAGAGGATGGGAGAATAAATAGGATGCCCTAAATACCTCATATAAAGTTATGCTCAAGCATGCAAAAGCTTTTCTTTCCTTAACTGTTTTTTTTTTTAAACTGAAGCTAAAATCATTACTTGGTTTCATCCCTTCTGGCTATCTGCCAAGTTTGGCATGCATAGAGGTAGAATGAAACTCAAGTCTCTCAGTTTTGTTGAAAGGACACTGGCTTGATTGTTTTCTGTTTTAACTTTTGGAAATTTAAGCCATTTTATTCTGATAAAGTTCTGAATCTTAGCACTGGTTTCTGTGACTGTTAAAAAATATGAGTTAATGAATACACTTAATTGAAGTTAATTTTGTATGGACTAGAGAGGATTTATAAAAATTACATTAACAAAAAAAAAGAAAAAAGATTACTTCCAAGAAGGGAATACACTAAAATCTGGATTGTGTTTTGTATTCACAAGGTAGCACACGGGACATAGGAAGAATCCAAATCCAACTTAAGACCATGGCAACACACTGGAGAAGAATCCTGACAGTATTTGTGACAGCTCAAGTACTATTTGTAGTAAATGCCTTTGAGGAAGAGGACGTACCAGAGGAATGGATTCTTCTTCATGTTGTCCAAGGTCAGATTGGAGCAGGAAACTACAGCTATTTGAGACTAAACCACGAGGGAAAGATAGTTCTTCAGATGCGGAGTTTAAAAGGGGACGCAGACTTGTACGTATCTGATGTGACACTTCACCCCAGCTTTGACGAGTACGAGTTACAGTCTGTAACTTGTGGCCAAGACATCGTCCATGTGCCTGCACACTTCCGCCGCCCTGTGGGAATAGGGATTTACGGCCATCCCTCTCACCTGGAGAGCGAGTTTGAAATGAAGGTGTACTACGATCGAACAGTTGTACAGTACCCATTTGGCGAGGCTTCTTATAACCCTGAGGAGATGGAGGCAAACCAGAAATACTCACAGTCTACAGAAAATGAATCTCAGGATGAGGAGTCTGTTTTCTGGACTATACTTATTGGAATCTTGAAATTAATACTTGAAATTCTTTTTTAAATTGATACACACTGGACTTAAGTCACACTTCATCCTGTGAAATTGGTATGAATGACTTGCTGTAATATTTAATACTTGCTATGTTTCCTGAAGAGATATTCAGGTTACATTTCCTAAACCAGAAAGGAAGTGGGGAGAAAAAGCCATATTTAATTTTATATTATAAATCCTCCCCAATATGTAAAATGAGCAGCCAGCACAGTATTTGCAGTGCTCTTCAGAGAGCAGGGCTTCAAAAATGAATGTAGAGTTGGGATCTTGTTAAATTCACTTAAAACAGGTGCTTAGAAAAATCAGTTCCAATTCAGTATTTTCTATTGTTTTTTATAAAGAAAAAGTAATAAACTACTGCACTTCAGTCCCCCCTCTCAATTTAGAGCATATTTAAAAATAAAACCTGTTTCTTTTCTGAGCAAGTATCTCCAGTAAAACTGATGAGCAACGTGTTTGAGTGTATTCATGAAGTTGAGGAGCTTAGGGTAAAGGAAGGAGAAAACAATCACCTATGGGAATAGATGGTCTGTATTTTGAGCGTGTATGCTCTACATCACATCAGCCACCTGTCAAACAGAGGTTGGTCCAGTCACTCATCACCACTACAAATCCATGACCTGAATCAAGTGTATGTTGCTGCTTTGCTGTTACTGCAGGGAGGAGGAGCCTTCAGCTGTTGTTACTTGTCAATATGACATTTTCATCTCTCATTAAAAACAACACAGCATATAGATATCTCGAACTTGAGAGGTGCTTTCTTACACTTCCCTTGATAGGTTTTTGTGATTGATTTCTTTTTTCAAGCACATATTTATGAATAAGTCATTAGCTTACAAGGAAAACTTCTGCTGAAACGGATTTGCAGTGTACTGTAAGAAGGTCATTTCATGCCTACTCTTCCTTAGAAGTTACTTTTTCCAGGAATACTTTTTTCTTTGGTTGAGTCTTTCAAAATAACCAGTTACTATGCAAATAAAATATATTTAAATTGCTCTGTAATTTTCTTTTCACAGAGCTTACTGATGAGTGCACTGAAACAAACAAGGATGTTACTATAATTTTATACAAACGGTGCATAAGTTAAATTTCATTCCTGAAAGACTTCACTGTTTGAGTGGGAATTTGGCTTGCCTATCTCAGCATCTGACAGGACATTAGTGACTTGTATCACAAGAAAATAATTATATAGACAAAGTTTATTTAGTAAAAAGGAAAAGTGGTATTGCTCCTTTTAGAGTGGTTGGTTAAATAGCACCAAAGTATAACTTTAATTTGTGCAGTTAAGTTTTGGACAGCAGGTTTTTAGGGCTTTTTTAACCCTCCTTGCTGTTTTTCCCCCTTCTTCCTCCTCTTCTGGGTACAGGAGGGTCTTTCTGACAACAATCACAAATCCAGCGACCTAAGAAAAGAAAGTTATCAATTATTGGGAAACTAAGTTTGTTACTCTCTCATCTATTTAGGCAACCCTTCACCATTCTGTTAGGTGCTTATCTATTTGCAGTAGTTCCTTTAATGTGAACAACCAGTGCTTTTCTTTAAAATTGAGCATCTTTTCTATAAAGCAGCACATACAATTCACACTCCCTTGGAGACTTATTATATGTAACCACTGGCTACACCAATCTTCATGGACCTCAGGAAGTGCCAGCACTGCCAAGGAGGTGGTTATTAGGTAAGAGCTTGACAATGTTTGAGTTTGCCAGTCATAGTTTCAGGTTAATGACTACAGTTCGAGGTCATGAAGTTGCCCAGAGCAGAAATGAATGGCAGTTGGGAAAGCATTTCACTGTTTATATTACAATAGCTGGAATCAGGCTATTAGGTAATTTTGTAGCTTTGTAGACATAAAATCTATTTTGTTTACATTCTTAGATCAGCCTCAAAGTGAAATCAGCCACAGAACCTGTACTAAACTGACAGCTAGCTCCAGTGCTTCCCAAAATGGGGCAGTACAGTGTGTTTTAAGTACTGTACAGGGAACACTGTCACTGCCACTGAATATGTATTCATGAACTTACCCTGGACTTAGAATTACATGTAAAGCAAAGGTACCACCTCTTATTTTCTTTCTACTGCCCTGAATTGGCCAGATGATATGAGTGACTGGGCAACTTAAAGCTACAGGCTGCCTGCCTGCCATGGAGGTACTTCTGTTCCAGTTTCAATGTGTAAGAATAAAAAAGGGAATAAAAGGGTTTAAAGAGGTATTTACAAATATTAAATTGAGACAACTTTTTCATTTAGAAGCTATAACAGTACAAATAATTTGAAAGGTATACTCTAGCAATATGCAGCAATACAGTTTCTTTTACAGGTTTCTTCAATGAAAAGAGGTAATTATTCTCAGTATTCTGTGGATATGGAAAAAAATAGTTCTGAGTGAGCCGGTTTGGATTATGCTGTAAAAGCCAATTGTATTTCCTACACAGGAATTGCCAGGTTTAACTGTGCACAACCAAATATACAGAAATAAAGCTTAGTAAAAAATCAGGTCATCCAGTGTGAATGCTTTCCTACAGTATTTCTTACTCTGAACCTTCACATTTGTTTTAAACTGTTCTTTCAAAAGCAATGCATGTATTAATTCTGAGAGAGCCCAGGACTCAGAGGAGGTGGGAAGGGAACAAGTAACTCTTAGTTTATTACCTGAAGGGATAGCATCAAGCCCCACACAAAAAGTGTGATAACCACGGTCACATACATCACAGAACATCATTTCTTCTTCATGGTGAGGCTGCCCGCATATAATGCATGTTTTACACTCCATACATTGCCAAGGGTATGTCTTAATCATAGCAACGAGCTCCGGGGTCATATCAAGGCAAGAAGGGTGGCCTAGATTAAAACCAGTATTATTATTTATGCCTGGAATGAAATTTAAAATCAGACTGTTTGCTTTTACTGAACATGAAGCTTAGCTCACCTCCTGGTGAGATCCCACAGTGCACTGTGCAAGTACAGAGAATGTGAAAGAGAGATGGGGTCTTAGTAAAGGACAGAAAAGGCAACTGAACTGTTGCTACACATGGAGTACACTAAATATGTCCACAAAAAGATTTGTCAAATTCCCTTACGAATCCACTTAGTGTATGTGGATACTTACCACTGTTGTCACACTGGGAGCAATGTATAAGAGCTTCAGCTTTTCCTTTCTTGTTGGACTCCTTACCCTTCAGACAAATTCCACATATAGCATTTGGAATGACCTTTGGCTGGAAGGGTAGAAGAGGGCTATAAATTCATTCCGGAATAATTTACAGATTCAACAGGAAATGTCATCTATCTCCTTAACTACTAAAATTAATAAACTATCTGTCAGGATGTGTGAACCCTGAAACATATGACAATTGCCAACAAGCAGCAGCACTGAAAGAAATCGTAGATTTTACTACATAAAACTTTGCATTTGTCATACAGAGTGAGTTATATGTAAATCCAATTGGATCAAAGCATGTACTTGCCTCTTCCTATTAATTCATCAGCTAACATTCTCCTCATGGTAAACTGTGACATAGGAAGAAAAATTTCAGGAAGATTCATCCAATATAGAATACTACTTTATGAACTTCTATGTGGATTTCCTGTTTATGAAGGATATTATATATTTTTTTTTATTTGCATTACATTTGTCCCTAAATATAGAAAATGAATTACAAAAGCAATAAACTTGATTTGTTTTATCTTCAGTTTCAAATTCTCTGGTTAACTATGCTGTACAGGGCTGTATTTTTATAACCATTCCTTCCTTTATCCAGTCATACTCACTGTAAGAAACAGAGCCTTGCATTTAACTACAGATTTACATTTGTAATTTTTTTAAGTCATCATCTGGAGTGTGTCTGGGTCCAAGAGATCCATTTAAAGGCTAAGAGAAACAGCAGGCTGTTACAGTGTGAAACATCTGCTTATGTGTTCTGTGTCCCAACTCCATAGATACACCAAGTTTCATCCTGATGAGGCCTGAGGAAGAAGTAAGGCATTCCGAATTTCAAAAACATGGCAGTAGTTATATTTTTGAGCTTTGACTGCTGCGTAATGAAATTAGTGAGAAATGTAGTCTACAATTAACATAGTGCTCACTGATGTTAAACTGACTAGTGCCAGTTTTGAAAAATAATGTTGCTGCCAAGACCCAACTAGTAGAGGGAGCTGAAGGCATATCCTCTTCTAAACAGCTTCTGAGTAGGCAAGAATCCCAGTCAACTACCAACCATACGTGGGGAGAAGAATACGGTTTAATTTTAAAATAAATTTTAAAAGTGAAAACACAAATATATATATATATTTAAAAAATGACAGAGATCTTTTGCAATACAACTTATCTGCAAGTGTGTTTATCTTCCCAGCCAGTTTTTGATAGCACCCAGCAAGGTAATTAATATCCTGACTAATTTTTGAAGCATCAGGATGCATTGCTTCAAGTTTTCTGAAGTTTTCAATTTGCTTTTTATGTAAAACATGGCTACAGGCTGCTTCAAATTGTTTGGTCTAAGGAGTTTTATTCAAGAAAGTGAAACACCACACCAGATGTTTATAGGTAACTTCCTTGAAAAGATGACAGAGGCATTCATAGACACTTTTTTTTGCTTATTTATTTTAAAAAAAGTCAACCTGTTTTATACATAAATATAATAAAACAGTAAAAGAAGTCTAACACACAAACATCTCTACAAAATAATAAATATAATGGAAGCAAAACCACACATAAACTCTTTTACTGTTAACTATACTACGTGTCCTACATGTATACCTTTATACCCTGCTCCTCCCTACAAAAGTGGCACATGCTTAAACCTTGTCAGTGTGGCAGCATTTACCACTCCATTGTTTAGGCTATTTTTTTAAAATTGTATTTCAACCTAAGCTTTAATCGAGCTTTTTTAGCAAGGGCACTTTTCTAATCAGCCTTCTAGCTTGTTACAGATTTGTATTTTACTGCCTTTAATATACAACAGCACACTCCCAAGTACTCCAGCCAAAGTGAGCTGCTTTTTGAACACTTACCAGTGTTACAGGTATCAGTTGCAGGTCACACTGATACACGTAACTCTCAAGGTAGACATTGATATAGACGCATTTATTAACAATGCTCCTATCTAGTCTTAGTTCACTAAACTGTATTCATTAGAAAGCGTGCATATGAAGGGGGGGTGAGAATCACAGCCTATTAAGAATGAAGTTCCAACAGTATGAAAGTATTTTTACAAAAACAAAAAAAAAAATCAAGACTATTCACATTTCAATCCAGTTCTACCACCGTAAATGGCTCTTAAAAATACTTTTAAAAAGTCCATCAATTCCAAATGGGAAGTCACAATATCCCATCTCATTAGGGGTAAATCTTCTTTTCTACATCCTCATCTTATTGGGATAAGATAGGAGAGAAAATGAATGCAGGGTCAAAATCATGACTGTGGGCTGTGTAGGTTTTCACTTCCATGCTGCTGTGCTGCAGTTCTCAAAACTAAGTTTTCCAACTACACCATTTTTATAACATCCTATTCTGAATGCAAAGCGTTACATTTTCATATACAGTGACCAAAACCAGAATAAAGATACTCAATACATTTCAGTTTTATGTGCAAAAAAATCTCCTGTACTTCTAACAGTACCCTGTGTGTGCAATTGTAGTAGTCAGTCCTGCAGCAACAGACTCGCTACTTGTAACATGACAAAATGTAAAACACCCGGCAATCGTTCTTTGTCAAAGAACTGACAATAAAAAAGACTCCATATAAAATACAGTATTTCTTTTACTCGAAAATAACTCAGTGGAAATGTATGGAATCCTGTAATACTCACAGCGTGGCTGTAACTATACATATATATGCTGATGCCATAGCAATTATCCTTCAATTTTAACTACATGTAACCAAAAGATTAGTGTCCTACAAAAATAGTCCAATATTAGAGAACAATATAGAACAAAAGTATTATAAAGATTTCACAGAGAAAACATTTTGAATCAGTTAGGACTTCGGCTGAAAGTGCCTTTAACATCTAGGCACATATGGTAGGTATATTGTTATCTGGTGTTTTTACAGACTCACAAACAAGAAACATTGTGTCTTGCCAGTTAAAACAGTTCATGTAATTTGGCTTATTGCAAGCTTTCAAATGTTCCCACAAACAAGAAAGCCAATCCTCTCACCCTCCCAACACATTATCACCACCCCTGACTTTAAAAACAGCCTGGTGGCTGATGCAGAGTATGCTGACATTGCAAAGACGTGGCACTGTAAATTTATAATAAGACCTTATTACTCACAGAATCAGTGATTTTGAACCAATAAGTAATTGCTATGGGAATCTATTTTCAAAATGCAGTGCTGTATACTACCCCTGCTCTTCTACAATTTTAGGTTCAAAACTTTGCTGAAAGTTCTGCTCCATCAGTTCTCTCTCTATGCATTCATAAGGCCATTAAATAGATTGGACTATTCAAACACTTGGGCATCTCACAGATAAGTGAAACTTCTGTAAACCACTGGCACACAATCTCTAATGTCAAGTTAAATAAATCTAAAGCAAAATTTTAGCCTTCATCTTTGGATTTCATGTTCATGGGAATAATGAAATGCATTCTATGTACACAACTTCTTGCAAAGTTACATATAAAAAAATATATATGTGATAAGCACAGTCTAAATCTCCACAATTCACACATTTCTTCGTAAGTTCCTGAAAAGAGAAAATGCAGCTGGAGCTTCCTGTCTGTTATGAACTCGTACAGATACTGTATGTAAAGGAAATTTATCAAAGCTGTCCAATTCTTGCTGGAAATTAGCTTCTCATTGTAAGTTATAGTTTATTTACCATTAACTTGGTAAATACCGAGAGTAAATATGTATGAATATAAAATGCAAGCCATCAACAGCTCACTTTTGCTGAGACAGATTCTCAGTATGTACAAACTTGTCACTGACAAAGGTGTTCCTTGTCCCATAACTGTCGATAAGCATTTCTGACTGGTAAACACTCAACCCTATCTTAACTTAGTGTTTTCCCTCTTTATGGGTCTACTCCTGCTCCCATATAAGTCAATGAAAAATTCTCATTCCTCTCAGCGGAACAGGACTGGACAATTATTTGCTTTAAATGTGTTACCGTTTAATCAGATCCTCTCTCAGTATGCAGAATAGTAACACATAAACAATGCATGTCAATTCCCTTATCTTCTGAAAAGTATTTGTATCATAATTTTTGGAATTATTATACAGGAACACTGAAGATTTGTGTCTTAGGTTCAGCAATCACTGCCTGATAGCTGAAATGTCTTAACATCCTCACCAAGTTTCTAGTTTAGATAAAAGCATATTGCTCACAAACGTTACTACATAGTATGAACTACATAAAAAGCTATTTTTCATATACTGTTACAGGGGTTACATGGTGTTGCCTATACAGCTGTAGTAAGCTTTTTGCCTTCCATCTTAACATTGCAGGATAAAAGGCTGTATTTAAAATGAATGTCATAACAATACATTTAGCCATACAGCTGCACTTTACAGCACTGGTCTCTTGGTATGCTGCCATATGAAATAGAAAAGAAGTAACAGATAGTGAACGCTAGCTTCAAACTGGCACATACTTCTGACTGCTATGTTAAAGCAGACAGAAAGATGCAGAGTTCCAATGATAAATCCACAATGGATTTTTCTAGCATTACTGCCTATGAATCTAAGAAGTTAACACAATAGGAGGCTACTGTACAGCTAGGGTAAAGAAAAGCCCCACATGAAATACAAGCAAAAAGGAAATAAGGAAGCAAACAGATGGAGCGCACAACAGGAGAACAGCTAGTGAAGTACAGCAAGCAGAAGTTCCACATTATTGATAAAACCAAATACTTCAGGGAGAAGCTGGTGAGTAAAATTCAGGGGCTTTTTTCTTCTACCTTGTACCCAGGAACTGATTTGGGTAATACAGAACGTTTGGAACCATCTTTTCTTGGAGTAGCACTTTTGTCTCTTGTTTTTTGTCTTCCCTGAAAAGAATCCTCCTGGTTGTCTGTGGCGCAATCACCTTCAGATACATTGCCAGACGAATTGTCCTATAATAAAAATACCATAGCTATATTTTTTTATTTTTTGGATAGACAAGTCTTTCCTATGCCCCTTAGACCAAACTAAGGTAAGAGAAGGACACGTCATTCCTTCTACAAAAGCATGGGGTTTACCACAATCTAGAACACCTTTGTTCACAACATTCATAATCTGGTTTTCTTCAGGTTTAAGAGACTGGCATCAGCAACAGCAGTCATGTTTTCCAGTTGGTCTTGGTACCAGTGTGGGGAGCACAACAGTGTAATTCTTTGAACCATTTTCCATTAGAAGTCAGCAAGAAATCAACTAAATGCAAGATTGCTGTTTACAATGTAAAGGGCCAGCAAAAAGTTAAAAGTGCCCTTGTCATGCATTTAGAGCATACAAGCACTGCCTTGAATTAAACATGTGAAGGTTTTTTTCTGCCACCCTCATCTACTATTTTCACCAGGAGCAATCTAAATATTTAATTTGGACTGCAGCAGAAGATTGCCATCAATAGCAAAACACACTTCCATATTTAATACAGAACCAAACAACAGAATTTACTTTGCAGTTAAAGCTTTTTTTTTTTTTTTTGAGGAATGAGGAGGCAAGAAAGAAGGGAAGAGGTTCAAAGAGGGTGAGAGATCAATGTAAGCATAATTAAGAGCAGCAGCACAAGACTTCTCTCAGAAAAGTGTTAATAAAGGCTTCCAAAAAGCTCCAGAAGGAAGCAGTGTGATTACTCACATTTATTACAATAAAACCCAAGAGGCCAAATAACAATGGTGCCCTACAGTAAAACACACACTTGTAAAAACACAATAGTAATCAGCCTGTGCTCCAAATCCTAAAATCAAAACAGATAAAATAGACACAGGGCAAATGGAGGTGTGTAACACAAAAGCAGATCAAACTATGTGGTAACAAAAACTGCATGTTTCACCATTATTTTAGGGGAAGGGTTATTTAGGACACACCTACTAAAACACTACAGAAAAGAAAACTGCTACCAAGTCCAACAACAGGGGGCGGGGGGGTGAAAAAGAAAAAGGTATAAAGCATGTATGTCCAGTCTCCTGGACTCACCAGGGAGATCTGACAAATGGTAGGTAGCCCAAATCTGACAGTCCCACCTCTGTGTTTTTTTGGAACTATACGCTCAATGACTAACTAGCTAAGACTAGCTAAGAACCCCTGCTCCCATAGCCAAACCACCTCACAGGAATCTGGTTATCAATTTTCCACACTTCTCTACACTTTTCAGACTTAGCGACATTTTTCCATCTGCATTCTGTCACAAAAAAAAAAAAAAGATTCTGAGCCTCTGTGAAAAATCAAAGGCTAGTCTACTTAGTCCAGTTACTTTTCTTTACCGTTAATAAGAATGAAAGTCAGTGGAAAAAGAAACTGGGAAAAAATGGTTAAAGATCAACTGACCAACTGTAAAAAAGCTGGAGTGTGATTAAACCAAAAATCAGAGTTGACATTTAGCATGCTATGTTTATATGACCTCTTCTTCTCCAAAAAATGCAAGCAGAAACAGTGTATTAACCACCTATCTCTCCTTTGTTAACCTACAAGCTGACCTCTACCTTTCTTCTTCAGTTACTAAGTATCTTAACAAAATTCAAACAAGATAAATATTTACATGGCAAAATTGCATATACCCACCATCACACATGTTCATCAATCATGCTAGAAATTGCTAAATGCACTGTGACATTCCACTGCTGTTAAAATTAGGGTTAAACTTCCGGAAAGAGATTGTCACCGAAACACAAACTGCACCAATACACCAACAGTTCAGTTGCACTCAGCTAGTTTAAAAGTCAGCTGGCTCTTGAGCATTTAAAACATTATCAAGGTGTGAAAGTTTCCCTTAAGTTTCAGCTAACAGTTAATTTTGCATTTGCATAAGTGGAGAGAACATAAATATCTTTTAAAAGAGGTATTGTAAAGCAAAAATACCCAGTGCTTTTTACCTTCTTTTTAAATTGAAGTAACTGTTTCTATACTGAGTACTTGGCTGCTTCCACATCACAAAAAAAAAAAAAGTTTATCACCTTTACTTTGGGGACAGATTCTGGGGGACTTCAAACAGCAAAATATACTGTGACCTGAACTACAGTGTTCATTCTCCTCAGAAATGCCTGCAACTTCCCCTTGGAAAAAAGGGCATAATGAAGAGCTGTATTGGGAAGTTTCTTCAAAATTTCTTTAAACAAAAAAAGGGACAAAAAAGGAAGAAGGGGTCTGAAATTTCAAATATTTGTTCAATTTACTTTGAAAATGGACCAAAACACAAAGCTGGAGAACAATGTTATGAAATAAACAGAAGTACTAAAAAAGGCCTTCCCTTCATTTTGCAAATGTTAGAAGATTTTAATAAGAAACTAGTTAAAACTAACAAAAGTGAAGGGAAAGATTTTTTTGTTCAAGAATACTTTCAATTTCTCTCACCGAATTGCCTTTGGTTTTCCGTTTTTCATCACCTCGCCCTTCCTCTGCATCATCTGAATCTCCATCACTGTCCAAGGCAGGCAGCTCTGGATCCAAAGGAGGTTCATAAAGAGCTGTGTTTAATGGCAAGTAACGAAGTTCATCTGGAGAGTATCTGAAGTTAAATAAATAAAATTCACTCATTCATGTGTACTTTATGCATAAGTATTGAGTCACACAGTATACAGGGACTGAGAGTCTCCTTTTTTTCAGGAAGGCACATAAAAACATAGGAACATACAAATTTCTCCTCCCAAAGGTGATATCATGTATAGCACTTGTCTGCTTTGTAGAGCAGATACTCATGGAACACAGGAGAGTGTATTTGCAAAGTTTTAACCAATCTACATTCCTGTGCCCAACAGACCATACACTTTGTTTATGAATGTAAAGCGCCCCATAACATGTACAATTCTAACCCAGGGCACACCAACACGTCCAATGCAAAGTAAAGAATACAGCTGTATATCCAATTAGTGAGAACAAAACAATGCATGTGAAAATATAATTTCGGAAGAATGTAAAGATCTAATCACACTGCTTATAGCCAAATACAGCTTAACATGCATAATCTACCCCTTTTGTTTTTAACCTTAAAGACTAAGAAAGAATAAAAGTCCTCTTACTGCTGAGGGCAAGCATTGTAAAGAACAGATGTTGAGAACAGGATGTTGTTTTGCTGCATATTTTGAAAGGTCATGTCCTTCACTGAGATGGAAAAGCAGTTTCACTGGCAGATTGCAAGTGCAAAATAAACACAGTATGTAGTAATTTAAATTCAATTAATTTAATAAAATTGAGGTCCTTCAGAAATGACGTGTAACATGCAAATTTGGGGTGGGCTGCAGGAACACACACTGGAAGGAGCAAGGCACATGCAGACCAAGAGCTTCAAGAGCTTCCCTACAGAAAACCAAGCACATATAGCATGAATACTGTCTCTACTGTACCATACTAAGACTTTAGTAAAATCTTCAAGTCTGTACGTATTTGTTCAGTGGTAGCGTGCTGCTAGTAAAATCTTAAATTTATGTCAATGGTCAAGTAAAACATTTTTCATTAAATGTAAAGATTCAGCTGGCAATGTTTTTCTCTCTCACTTACAAATCCAACATCAAACTTAACCCACAAGACCAATCAAATTTTCTTTAAAAAGTTTCTAAAAATTAAAAATAGAACAGCAAGCCTATCACACAGAAGACATGTGATCACAAGCCAGCACTACAATACTTTGATACAGAAACGTTAATTTTAGCACACGTGCAGAGGCAGACTATAAGTGAACAGGAGGGTGGCAGGACTGAAATCAATGTCTCTTTTTACCATGGTAAATACCTGAGCAGGTCAAATCTCAGACACTGTAATACATCAGCAGAGAGAGCTCTTGCAGTCAGTACTGTTTTGTTGACACAAGCTGTCACACTATGCATCTTTGATGACTAGCAAGTATCTCAAACATAAAATTAATTTGAAACTTTACAGTAAAGTCACTGAAATGTTTTCTACCTGCTAGATGTAGACAAAAGATATCAGTGCAACAGAATTGGTAGTTGGATGCTTTTAAAATACCTTTTGTAGTACTCCTGGAACTGGCCGGGTATGAGAGCCACTGGATAAGGACTAACCTTTGTTCTCTCTGTAGGCAAGATTTTGTATTTTCCTTGAGGCACCTGGATAATCTGCATTGTTTAATATAAAACAATGACATTTTTGTTTCACATACAAACTCTTGAGTCTTCCTCACCAACTACTCCTCCAAATATTTTTTAATTTGCCAGTTTTACTGAATCGGAATAGTCACCTGAGTTCTCCCATGAGAAATTCAATTCATTAAAATGCTAAGAGATCCCACTCACAAAACAGTACCATGGATTAAATCTAATCACTAAGTATCTAGCAAACTGAACAAAGATTAGGTAAGGCTCCTTTAAACAGTATACTATGAAAAATAATTTTGAAATTAAAATCTAGCAATTGTAACAGTAAACATCAACCCTTGTGACTGGTATCTTCAGCATGAATTATCACTATTGGTCCATATTGTTTTAGAGTAGAAAGAGCACGTCCATCTAATTCTGAAACCAAACTGTACTATAAAAACATACAAATATATGGAAAGGAGAAGCTTACACAAAAGCTTCCCTTCTCTTGGAAGTAAATAGAAGTAATTATCCACTATCTCATCTCTAACATGGGTCAATACCAGGAAAATGAAAACTTTCCATAATTGTCTGCCATGTAACAATTTGCAGAGAAAAATTTTGCTTTACTGCCTTTATAGAAGCAGAACAGTACTGCTTCAAAATGGCAGATAGTATTTTTTCAGTCAAGTGAATAGGCATGTAACATAAGCAATACAAAAATAATGTTAACACCTAACAAAAAACAAGGACATAATATTGACAGGCAGCACACTTTTAGGTAACAGTTTTCTTTTTTACTTCAAGTATTGTCAGGCAAAATTTTGGAGGTATTCAAAAGAAGAATTAAACATTTATATGAATAAACAATGCTCTTAGTTTTATGCTACTACTATCAGAATAAAGACGATAACAAAGTAAATTTTTAGAATTTCCTGAGAAAAGTATTTTCAAGTTTAAAAAGTTTGCAGATTAAATCTATTTGAGATTATTATTTTTAGCAGTATTACCCATTTAAAAGCAAAACTGTAAGTCTCTATATGAGTGGAAAAATAATCAACCCCCTTGAAAATAGTTAAAATGGTACCAAACCCAACTTCACTAAAACAAGCAAGGAGCTCCCTCTTCACAATTGGTGAGAAATTTAAATCTGCCTACATGTGTCTGTAAATCAAAATAGGCTCTTCTTTCTTCCATCCGCTCTCGGTTTAAATTGCTGTTGAATTCTGCAGCTTTCTTGGCAGCTTTTTTAATATATTCTGGAACTTTACTGGCTTCTACTTTCTGTGTGTTCTGCTGCTGCATTTGCTGGAATAAAAACAATTATATTAATTCATATACATTTCACTATTGGCTTGAGAAGAACCTTTTCTCACACTCACATTACAGATTTGGTTCACTTAAATGATAATTACTTACAGAATACTCTTTATAATGATCTGTTATTCGCTGCCGTTCCTTCTCTTGCAGTATAACAGAATACTCAGCATGTTTAGCAGGGTATTCTTTAATCATAAGATCAATTACTTCATCACTACGCAAAGCTGTTAGACCTAAAATAAATAAAGGCAATAATGATGCTATCTGACAAGTAACTGTAGGTTATTTATATCCCACAATGACCAACTTAAAGTTTTTGAGCAGCTAAAGACAACAACCTGCTGTGCACAATGCTTCTCTTTCTCAAGTAGCAGTAAAATTGTGCCATTCAGCTTTCAAGGCTGATTAGGAGTCTGCTTGTACCCAAGGCTCGTGTCATTACTTACACTAAAGACCCCTTCCCATTGACTCAACCACCTACCTAAACTCACTGGTGAGGCACAACCTTTGTTCTAGATGGGACCTCGTGTACTGTTAGTTTCAGTTTCCAATGCTCCTGAAGTTTCATTACCCTGCAGAACCTTTACTGAAATTACAAGGTTTACATAATGTCTCTGTACAAATCACGGGAGAACCATTATGAGAGCAATTCAGAGCAGCAAACTGCACACAGACTCCTGACTCCCAATTAAAGCATTTCAAGTTCAGAAGTCAGAATGCCTCAGTTTGCAGCTACAATGCCAAACTCCTCCCCTGAAGGTTCCAACACAATTGATCGCCAAACATGAACAATAGCATGGAAAGACTTTTGTTACTACCACTGCTTATAACTATAATTTTAAAAACAGGGTTAACTCAGTGCACATCTCTACTGGATATATGAGCCAAAATATAACATTTTACTTCTATTAATAAAAATCAGATACGGTTCTCTTACGGATAATTAAGAAAAATAGAGAGCTGGTAGGTGGGAAATAAAGATGGTATACTAAAGACTGTCAGCATATAAAATGACATCACATTTTCACAGAGCCCTGATACACAGAAAAAAAAATGTAGCAGCATCATTTAAACTCTAACATGTACAAGTCACATATATCAGCAGAAAAAAGCTCTTTCAATACAAGCCTCAGAAATTACATCAATCCATTTCAAGCACATTCAAGTGCCTTAATACATACTCTTCTAATTTCTAACATAGAAGCCGAACCATTTAAGATACACCGTTTCCTGAGCTCCAATGCAATGAAGCAAAGTAAGACTAATGTATATAAAGACACCGTGTATATACATATATATACATGTATATGTAATATATACCACCAAATACATACGTACACATAATGTATATATATGAGACCACACAACTATGATGGTCTCTTTTCTAAGAGAAAAAAGTTCTAGAAGTTAATTTAGAATATAGAAAAATCCCCTCTAAGTAATTAGAATAGATCCACAATATATTTGCTAATAATAAATCTGGAATACTGATACATCAAAGCCAATTTACCATGTTAATAATAAACCAGTTTAAATTTCAGAATCTGTGTTTTCAGTTGAGAGGGATGCAATTCTTCTCTACCAAACGAAACCCCCTTTTTCAGTGTGCCATGCTTTTTATACTGTAATAAGGAGTGTAACAATTTGTTTTCTTACCTAGTGTGCACTGAGTCTCTGTGATAACATTTAGTTCTCTGAGGTAGAGTTTCTCCTTGTGAGATAAATCTCGCCTTTCTAAATCTCCAAAGAAAACAAAAAAGAGAAATAAAAATATGTGCAGTAACTGAAACTCCCCCATAAACAATGTCAAAGTATCTCACAACAATTTTGTTTCCAGGCAACTAGAGTCTGTATTATACTACTATTCCAAGAAACTTGACAACTTTATAAATTAATTTTAAATTTAATAAACAATGTAGGAACATAGCAAATTTTCTTGACCTATAGTAGGTCAAGACCCCGCCTATAGCTATGATTTACACAAAAACTAAAGAAACCTGATGTAAATTCAGATGCAGACATTTTTACCAAGCACTGAAATTAGTCTTTTTTCTTCTACCATGACTTTTAAAAATAAATTCTTCAACAAAAGAACCAGACTTGACAATTCTGAATAATGAAGACTCAAATACTAGAACCTTCACATACATGTTTTTTAAAATTTTTCCACAGTGTAGAACGCTGCCACAATTCAGGAAACAGAATCCAGAGATAGTTACATAGTAAGAAATCACCAACAAATAACTTAAAAATAAAATTGACATCAGTTTTCAAAAGGGTCTTGCTGATCTAACCCCCAAATCAGACTTGTCTGCAAATCTTCAGTGGCAATACCACAAAGTTTCATATTACTTTGAAAACCATTGGATACATTTTCAATATGCCAGTAATGAAAATATAAAGTACAACAAGCATAATCCAGGTCTGCTTTTGCTGGGTCGTTTTTTAAGCAGTTAGCTCATCCTATAACCAAAGAAGCACACACTACATCCAAACTGTTCAAGAACACAAGGCTTTAGAAGAAAAACTTTATAAACAAATACCTGGATATTTTCTTTTAAAGGAAGTCACACCCAAATATTCACTGACTTGCTCCTGAAGCATATAGTATTCTCCTGTTTCATCTGGTGGCCATTTGTATTCTATCAAATTTTCAGCAGGAAAATAACTATACCTAAGCACAAGAACAATGTTAGAACAAATCACAACAATCCTTAAGAAAAATACTTACATCTCTAGAAATTCAATAATTCCTATTTATGTGTCAATGAACAGTAACTACAAAGCTGGACAAGCACTTTAGAACATTGCATCCTGTTAACCCATTTCAAAAGTCACTTTGTTACACTTAACTTCAGGTATATTTCTCTACCATTTATTAACATGCTAAGGGACAGAACCTGAAGAAATCCATCATAATGGAGAGGATACGAGGAAAAACAACTACTACAGTGTCAAAATTCATTCACATATGCAATGTTTTAAAAACATGCAAACTGTGCTTCTGATCATAAATCAGATGCAGCACTTTTTGTGGCATTTTAAAATAAAATGCATTAAAATATGCTGGGAGCAATAGACATCTAGCTATTTATAGGACATTACCTCAATTCAGAATGATGTATGAAGAATACACAAGCAAAGAAAAAAGAGCTAGTACTTAAGCACACTGAACAATAAAGTCAGACGTGCAATAAAAGAGTGGGAGTTGTAAAAAACAACTTTTTGGGTGTTACCCAAGGTCTTGACTGGAAGTTTCACAGCTCCGAGAACTGTCCCCTGAGCCCATACGCCGTCTTTTGGATGGCTGGCTGCCATCATTGGAATTTTCTTCTGTGTCATCCTGAAATGAAAACAAATATTAAAAAAATTAGACTGCTCCAAAGATAATGTAAAACACCAAAAAATATTGCAAGGCAATCCACAATTTAAATATACTTGAACTGGTAAGCCATTCTATGACAGTCTTAACAAACAACTCACAGGACAGTCTACATAATGAATTATTCTTTGTTCTAAACTACCTGCCTGACACATGGTAGCCCAGAAGATAACAAAGCTATTACAAGGGAACATTCAGAACTTAACTTACAGGTGTCACTATTTCAATTTCACGTGATCAATGTAACAAAAGGGAATAAGGGGTGAAGAAGAGGAAAAAAAGACCAAAGCAAAACAAAGAGTTCTGTAAAATCTAGAATACAGTGACTCAGTTGATGTTGCATTTTTCTCTGCTTTACTGTCCAATAATGCTATACAACTCCTACCTGCATCATCAACAATCTCAAGGCATTTAGTGACCAACCTTGTCTGATCATAACTGAGATACAGAAAGCAGAAATCTTTGAGTGAATTGCCTACTGTAACCAGTAGTAGAATCAAGAACAGTTCTTTAAGTAACTGGATCTCTAAACTGGAGCAGTGTGAAAGAATCGATTTCCTAACTTCTGTCAAAAGTTTAAGCAGGAGGAAATAACTTGTAAGAAATAAATGGATCAAGCCTAATTATACTTATTTATTTAATAATGACAATTATTATTAGGTCTAGCTTTACTAAGGTCTTTCATTCTAGTATGTTTTACTTAACATATAACTTGAAGTATCCATTTTAAGATATTCCAGCAAATAAGAATACATTACTTTTGAAGTATCCATTTTAAGATATTCCAGCAAATAAGAATACATTACTTTTATTGTGCAACATATCACAATGTTATAATCAAGACAGGCCATAGGCAAAAAGCATTTGTCTCCTGGATTTTTGGTTTATTTCTTGGTTTTTTGCAATTTTTTACAAATATTTGTCTTCCCCTTTAAGGAGCAAGAACCTTTTTTCACACAGTAATAAAAATTGAAAAGCAAAATTTAATAAAACTGTGTTTTCTTAGTGCAGTCATCCTTAAAAAACTGCTATGCAGCATATCAACTCACTTTACCAGCAATGCCATTTTAGTATTGCTGAGAATCACCTGCATAAACTCAAGACAAACAAAGCAGTAGCCCTCAGTCAAAACAATACTGCACTATTTTGTGACACAGCTGTCTCATCAGCAGTTCATCTCTACCTCCCACAAGAATATTAATGAACTCCAAATCTTTTTAACTGCTAAACAAAAACCTAAACAGGGCTAAAGTAACCCTCTGGTATACCAAAACTTCCAAGAGACTTCAAAACATCTTTAAAAGACAGATCTCAAACCTGACAGTTTAGTGGAAATGCCTGGTATCAGTTTCTCCTTTTGCTTTGTAATTTTTCATTTATTAAATTTGGGACTGTTACAAAGTGTGGGTATCCATAAGACAGAGAGACCAGTGTTTTCCATTTCCATCTCTGCTTCCTTATTTGCTTAAAATTTCACGAAATTCAATCACACAAATTCAGTTTATTGCAGACGACTTGGTATAAGAAGTGAAAACATCCGCTGTCTAAAAGCACAATGCTGCTCAACCACGCTTACCGTTCAAAAAAAAGAAAGGGATAGCTCTGAGGTTTTCTTTACATGAAAACTCAAACACGGTTTAAAAAAGCCCCTTTCTCCCTGAAAACGCCTGTTTCTGCAAAAAGCTTGCTAGTCCTTACGAAACATGGTGACGTTACAAACTTCTGGTACGTCTATCATTGTAATATCGGCATAACGCTCCTGTATTAAGCGATCGAGAAGCCTGAACTAGCCGAGACGTGTTTCGAAAAGCGACTGCCGATCAATGCCGCCAGTCCTTGGCGCCACAAGTGCCCGCGGTGCCCGGGATGCGCGGGAGCAGCCGGCAGGGCCAACGCGGAACTGCCCGCGGGCAGGACCAAACTTTCCCGGCTGCGGCGCTGCCGCGGTGCGGACCGAGCTGCCGCGCCGCCCCCGGGAAGACGCCGAGCGACTTTTGGGAAGGAGGACGGCCCCGGGCACCCAGCCCCAGACTCGCGCTCGAAGTTCGGCCCAGGGCGCGGGAGGCCGCCCGCCGCCGCCCGGCTCCCCCGGCGGGCGTGAGGTGAGCCCGGGGCGGGCGGGTCGAGCGGGAGGCGCGGGTCACGGCGCCCGGGCGCGGGGGCTGCG
>VZTJ01006364.1:1052946-1082823 GCA_013397795.1 Orthonyx spaldingii | reverse complement strand
CCCCAACCCCCCCCCCCCCCCCCCGCTACGGGAGCGGGAGCGAGAGCGACCCTCGTCCCGCGGGGACCCGGCCGACGCGCGTGCCCGCCCGCGCGCAGCCGGGCTCCGTGGGCGCGCACGGCCCCCGCGCCGGCGAACAAAGCGCACGGCCGCGCCCCGGCCCCGGCGCCGCCCCCGGCCGGGGGCTCTCCTCGCCTCGCGTGTGCGCCCACCCACCGCCGGGGCTCCTCGAGGTTTGCCCGGCCGCGGCTCCAACCGCGCTTAGACCCCAGCTGGCTACTGCGCGCTGGGAAGCACCCCCGCCCCGTCCGCGTTTGTTGTCAGCTCCCAACAATAAAACGGACGTGGCAAAGGCACCAGCGCTCGATTTCCACACACGGCAGATCCAAAAGCTGATGTCTACACGCTTCACAGATCTGCCGGAGTCTCATTTTAAAAAATACAATCGCTGTTGCCGTTGCCAATTACGGACCAATTCTCAATAACCTCGCGATTGACCCCATCATCCTCCTTCCACTGCCACCAGAAGCCCCTAGACCAAAGTGACCTAACCCACTCAATTGAGGAGTTGTCCACCAACCAGACCCGAGGTGATACTTAACCAAAGCTTAAGAGCCGGGGAGCCTAGTAACACAACTTTCACTTCATTCAAGGCAAACGACTGGAAATCTGCACAAGTTCCTAGGACTGCAAAACACAGATTCCCTCCCAGCCAAGTTTCTAGGCAGACTAGCATTTTATCATAGATACAACTATGAAAATGAAAAACGAGCACTGCTTTTTCTTACAAAAAGCATGCTTTTAAGACAACTGATACCTGCAACTGCATGTAAGCATTGGTTAACAGTCCTAGGCATCCAACAGACAAGCAACATTCAAAATTTTGCAATGTTTGGCCTTACACCAGCTGCTTCCACTTCCACAGCAGAGCATTGCAACAGATGAAGCCCATATGTACTCAACCATAAACATTCCCAAAGCATTTTTTGGGTTTGTTTTGTTTTGTTTTTTTTAACTGAGCAAAACCGAGGAAAATTATCTCAACTGTGTCAGTTTGAATGTGCCAACAGCAACAGGGCAAAAATGAATACTAAAATAATGATGTTTTTGAAAATTTCCAAATATACCATGTCCTGTGATGCACGAATCCAGCTGTGACTTTTAGTCGCAATAACAAGCCATTACCAAAGCCAGTGCAATAAATGTATCAGTTTCACATTTAGCTGAAGCCCAAGTGTCTCTTTGATCATCCCAGAGGCACCTGCTGGCAACCTAAAGGGGTAAAAGAGAAAAAAGGTATTAGTGAACCTATATACAGCAGTTTTACTATTTATTTTTTAAAGAACATACAGCATTATCTAAATGCTAATCTAATTGTATTAGGAGAGTTACAACTATTAAAAACAATGCAAAAATTGAATAAAATTAACAATTCCTATTCAATGTTAAATATACGTTCTTGCTTCACAGTAAAGTTCCCACGCCAACAGATCAAAAAATCTCAACACCAAACTCCCAATTCTCTCTTGTGTTCACTTGTTACACTTTAACATACTATAAGAGCACCCCTTCAAAAGCAACAGAATGTCTGTGTGAATAGATACTAGTTTTGGGAACATACACAACTAAGAAATCACATCTCCCACTCCTCCACATCCAGCTTACTCCAGTCTACTTGTGGCCATTTATTGAGCTCTCAGCCTTTTTGATAAAATAGTTTTCCAAGCTGAACTGTGTGAATTAATTGCTGGAACAAACATATTCCTTGGGAGAAAAAAGTTAACTTGGACCACTTCACTAATCTGTTTGCACCTACAGCTCCTCAGTCAAAGCACTGCTTAAGAGGCAGCGTACTGTGAGACAGCACCAGAAAAGCAGGGACCTGACAAACTGGCCTTGGTACTGAAGCTGAACCCTTCAAACATCGTTTCATATAACTCACTAAACACAGGTTGGTTTTAATCAGGTTTTAAGAACTGATGAACACTCCAAAGCAGAAGTGTTCCTTGACACTCTACTAGACAGATAAAAGCATTCTGAATGCCAGTGGGAGCTTGGAATACTAAATTTATATATCAATACAGCAAAATCCAGAATCATTTTATTTTAGGTGTTCCAAGTTCAGATGACTGGTGTTAATTTGAAGTCCCAGGAGCATGTCTGCTGGCAGCTGCAGTTACCATCCCCTTCCTTGCCACCCTTCTGTTCCATGTCACCCCATGTTACAAGTGCACAGCATTTTGCACTGGATGTGACAACCCAAATGGAGATCCAAGTACACGGGACTGAGAAAAGCAAAACTCACTGAACTCATGCAATGGTACTGGCACAGCATGCAGCAGAAACAACTGGTTGACATGGAAGTGCAGTAGGGGCTGTTTACCACTTATTGAACACATGAAGACAACAACCTTTAGAGAGTTAGGCAGAACCACAGCACCACCTTGAATTGTTACCTGGCATACTACTACCCATAAAGAACGTAAAAGCTCCAAGACCAGCCCAAACAAGTTAAGTTGCTGAATGTGAAAGAACACTTAGGAGGTAAAAGTTGTTTTCAGTTTTCAAAATGTGTAACAAATAATATGTTTGCTTACAATCATTGCTTGATTTGCCTTTTCCACAATTAGCACTGATACCACATACTTATAACGTTCATAGTCCATGTCCTTCACAGCCTTTAATATTTCTTCTGAGATTGAAGCACACAAGAAGGGACTAGAATCTCCATCGTATTTGGCTTCTTGTAGTTTATTCTATCAAAAAAAATTTTGAAAGATCTTAGTTTTCATCTTAGTAGTCTTTTGCAAAAAACACCCTTTACAGTAATTTTCATTACAAGAACATGAGAAGAACTAATGAGTAAAATAGTCAATACAGATGCTGGTCTCAAACAGCAAAGGATGCATGGCTTGTACTCTAAAATGTCTTATCTGTTTTTTTGAAAGTGACACATATGCCCAGCCAATCTCCATTTAACAATCAGGAGTGTATTCTTCTCCACCATTTGGGCTCAGTTCACTGGCAAATAGTGCTACAAATATCTGTTCCAAATATTCAAGACATGTCTTCCAGACAGCAGAATTAAAAAGATCTGGTTGTAACTGTTCAAAATACCACTGACAGCTTTGGAGTGTCTCAACAGATTGCTCTCTTTCATTTTTGCTTAAATTGTGTACGTAGCAGCCTGCCTGTCAAGGACACCAAGTAATTTTATGCAGGTCATGTGATATTGGCAGAATTAATAGAAATCCACAAATTTGATGTCATGGTCTTTCACTAACTGGATATTTTGCAGATTATGGTACTTTGAACTGTGCAGTAGCTCAATTTGATTTTAAAAAATGCAAGCATTTAGGAAGCTTCAGCTCCACCTAAACAGCACATGCTCAGCAGTGACCTTGGAGAGGCTCTCCTGCACTTTGCAAAACAGAGTACATTCACATTATGCTCATGTGCCAAAACTCAAAGAATGCAGAGATTTATGCATATGTTTAAGCAATTTACTCTGTTCCATAAATACTTCTGCAAGACAAGGTGCTTTTGCAATGAGACAATTAATTTAAAAAATACTATACCGTTAGTATTGCTTGAGCTTTATCTCTTAGTAGATGATTATCAACTTTATTACGTGGCTCCAGTCTGTATGTGTTACGGCATTTTGGCTTTGCATCTTCTGTTGGAGCTGTGTCTGAAGCTTCGTGTGTCTTTTTTCCTTTTGTCTGTACAAAATAATAAAAAAAAGTCCACATCACATGTTGATATTTTAGAATTTAACAGACTCTAAATAATACTTTATGGTGTGCAGTTAAGAGAAAAAAAAAAACCAAACCATTAGTCTAGGGTTATGTTAACAAAAAAAATACAGAAAGCTAGAAGGTGGTTATCATCTTCTGGCTGTTTCAATACTACTGTTTTGCATGAAAAAAGACAAGTGGTTGACTTTCACTCAATTTTCACTTCTTTTCCAGCAAAATCCAACTGAACATTTCATTTGAACTCAGTCAGACACACCATATTAGCACCCTGAATGCATTCCCTTTTCCAAGTAAAAATACACAGATATTAACATACTCATCCAAGACTGTTAGCCACAACTTCAACTTTTTCATTCAAACAGCCTACACAACACCCAAAATACAGACTTGGTTCATTTACTACTTCATTTTGCTTGTCCTTATTCCTTGTTACTAAACAAGTAGCTTATGTATTGATGATTTAATTTAGTCATTAAAAAAAAAAAAAAAAGGGAAAAAGTAAGCTCCAGTCTGCAAAGCTTTGTAATTTTGCTTAGAACTTAAAAACAGATCTCTGAAGATGGAGTTTCCTCCCCATCCAGCTGTGTACTCTCTCTTCAACACACATAACAAAACTTGTCCCTCTATGAATGCAAGAAGCAAGCCTGATGTTGGGAGGAAAAAAGTCGCCTGCTGTCCACCATGGTGGCTTAAAATAGAACTGTAAAATAGTAACAAAGAGACAGAAAACCACAAGGAACCAATGAGATCATAACAAATGCTACACGCAATGGTGTTCCATACCGGCTACTTCCTAACAAACCACTTCCAAGTTTTGCTGACTCTTTGGTCTCTGCTCCACTTCCTGACTATAGCTAGAACTTAACATGAGAGAAGGTCATCAGTTCCCTTCCAGGAGAGCAGAAAAGAGCTCAAAGGTGAAATAACATCACAATGCAAGGCTTACACTAAGAAGTACAGAAAAAAAGTCACTTATGGATAATATAAAAGTCTAATAAGAATTATTTAAAAAGACACACTACTCAGGGGCTCACAAATCTTTCCATCTGAGGAGTTTTAAGAATTAGGGAAGAAATGCTGTTTCTTCTCTATGAAACCACTTATGCATTAGTTCTGTCAACAACTGTGGACATTACCTAGAAGTGTTCTCTAGTTCCTTAAAAGCAGTGATGTTCACAGCCTTAGCGCAAATTGCCTGCTGGTGTTTGTTGAACTCTGAATAGCACTTACTCTAAAAATGCAAGGACCAAACACATTTGCACTTAGTCTGTGGACACTCATTATCTACTAATTGCAAACTCAGATCTCAAAAGACTACAGCCCTGACATGCTCATCACAGGTCACCTAACAGAAGAAAAAAACACCTCAAATCTTGCAGCTGAGCTCTTCAAATGAGCATCCCCATCCATGTGATCAGAAATGAACTTGTAAAAAAGGGCACAATCCAAACAGTAATTCTTCACTGACACGGTTCAGCTTGAGCCACACCACCTACAACCGCTTTCATTACTGATGGAAGAAAATTCATGTCTATAGCACAGAACTTTTAACAATGGTGATACTTAGAAGTTTACCTGCCTTTATTAGTGACATGAGTTTTCATAATCATTTGCAAGAAGTCATTGCATTTACTAATGAGGCAACCAAAAACCTTATTGATTTCTCTATAGGCATGGCTAGTAAACAAACCTACTTCAGTATATCACTGTACAAAATACACACTAAAGCCCTAAGTTTCAGCACAACGTTGCAATTACATTTCTGTAAAATATTTGCACCCTCTGTGAAAAAAAATCTCTCAAAAGTTCAAGCATTTGACTGACTGCATTTGAGCACTTGACCAAAAAACACCTGTTCTTATGTTACTCAAGTACATTGGCTTAACTTTGGACATATGGAAGGAGTATGCTAAGAGAATAAAAGCTTTTGCTATTTAAATGAAATGCTGTTTGTTAGTAAGCGCATTTTAACAACCAATAGTTGTTAGTTGTTAAAACAAACAAGAAACAGTTTGTTGCGGTCACCCAGCCGGTGGGGGATCACCACCGGCTGAGTCACCCGTGGCGTTCGAGGCTGCAGCTCAGCCTGCCTTTTCAGTGGGGATTGCAGATTGGGTAGATGATACCTCTTGGGACAGTGAGCCCTGAGAGGTAGGCAGGTTGAGGCAGTCTCCCGCCGTGGGCTGCTGTCCAGCTAGGTACCGTCCCCTCCCCTTTCTCCTCATAGATGGTTTAGATATTCATATAGTCAGTTTAATATTCATACAAAACTGGAAGGTTCTAAAGTTCTGTTCTTCCCATTGGCTCATTTAAATATGTCCCTCCTACGTTTGCTGCTTATTGGATACTGTCATCTCCCTTCATGTACCTCATTTGTCCTGTCCCTTGTTCCTCCCCTTTTCCCCCCCCTTAAAACCTGGTGCAACGGTTATTTCGGGGCTCGTTTTGTGGTTCCCGTCCTTGCTGCGAGTTCCCCTGCCCCCTCCAGGGCATGGAATAAACTCTTGGATTTACACCACGGGCGGGTCCTCCTTGATCTTTTTGCTGTCTCTGCGTCGCATTCTCATCATCAGCTGCTGCTAGCCCCAGCCTGGGCTTTGGAAATATCAACCAGCCTCGGAGCTGTCGCGCGAAGGCTAAAAGCATTGCCGTGCCGCTGCACACGCGCTGGTGCCACGCGAGATCCGGGCACACGAGGACACGGTCGGCCATTGACCAGCCGGGCGGTCAAGCGGCCAGCGACAACAGTTCTTGTTCATTCCTTCAGAAGAGGGCACACCTTCTAGCTTGGAGCAGCTCCCCGAGTTGGAAAGACTGCCCGACCAAAGGGAGGACCACCCTTCTCTTTACCATCACAACACTCCCAGTGCCTGAGCCAGCACGCCAGCTGCAGGGCAGGTGTGAACATGACACCTGACCGAGCAGAAAGAGCACGAGCTATCCCAAACCGGACGCTAACCAAGAGGGAACAGCTTTCCTGATAGCAATTTTCACAGGATCACACGCACCTTTAACCCACGTTCTCCACGCACCGTACTGTCCTTCTCATGTCCACAAAACCCATCCTTCCCTCCCAGCTGACGCGCTGGAGGCCCGGACCGGCACCCCCGCCTCGCTCGAGCATCACCTCCCCCCGTGCCGGGGCCGCCGCCCGCGCTCCCGGGGGTGCCCCAACCCCTGCCAGCTCAGCCCCCCGGCGGTGGCCGCTTACTGTGTCTTTATCGTGGCGCTTCTTGCCTCCCTCCATGGCGGTGCCCGCAGTGGCGCTCGGCGGCGTGCGGTGGCCCGGGCCCTGCCCGCGAGCCGGCCGTGACGCAGCGCGCAGCGGCGGTAACGGAGCTGGCGCCGGCCATGGCGGGGCCGGGGCCCCGGGGAGCTGCGGGTGCTGCGGCCTGCGGGCGGCGCGGCGGGGAAGGGACAGCCCTGCCCTGCTTCTGCCAGTGCCAGTCCAGGGCTTGGTGACCTGCTCTCCCTGGAAAGGTCACCCCCGCCTTGCCCCGGGCCTGGTCCATTTTACAATACGAACTAGTAATAAAGGGTGGTAGCGGTAGTGCAGGTTTTACCCTGGCCTTCTGTCCCTGACAGTGAAATGGGGAACGGGAAGAGACACAAGTTAAGGTGGACTGAATTATGTGTCTTATGAACATTGCATATTTTTTCATTTCTTCTTCTTTAAATAGCAGGTAGGTACTCCAAATGGCAGCTGATAGCCGTTTCCGATGGGAACTGTTACCCTTGCTCAGTGCTGATACCTATATAAATATTTCCTCTCTCCTTGAAGCCAGAAATTCAGAATTCAGAAATTACATATGTCGGGGTCAATTCTACCACCTAATTAAAGAGGAAAAAATGTTTTTAATTTAATTTTAACATAATATTCATTATTATTAATTGTGGTACTTATTTTTCAAACAATTTCTTGTCTGTCTGATTAAGGAAGAAGTGTGACCTTTTTTTACTAAATCAGGAGCATTTTCATCCTTGTTAACAAGGGCGGTTTTATCTGTGCAATTTTTTTTAATTTAACTGTGTATTTCTGAATCAGTTCATCTTTCTGTTTAGCCTAATATGGAAATAGCATGAATGCTTAGATTGCACTAACATTGCTACAGAATTCACATTTTCTTCCCCTGCCTCCCTCCAAGGATCTTACTGGTTGTAAGGACTGATGCTTTTGGTTTACTTGAAGTAGCATCAGTTTCTCCACAAGTTCAAAGATTAGGCAGAACATTTATATATAAACTGGGATATTTTGTTTCAGTCTATCTTGTCATGATTTCAGTAGATGTAACCATTTTGAAATACAGCCTCCTGGCATTGTGAAAATAGAGCAATGTTTTCCCTCAGTTTTCCAAAAGTGATTCTGGTTGAGAGTTCCTTTCATCACATGCTTGGATGAAACTTGCATTGCAAACCATAACAGCTTGTTTACAGACAATGTATTACTGTCTGTGTAGCTGTGTTTATGGGTATGTTTTAATAATTTGCTTTGTTCTCATGTGCTTTCTTGATACAAGGATTCTTTCTCTTTGTGTGTGTGTTTGCTCTAGATGGCGTTGTCAGACTCGGTCACTACTTGTCTTTCTCAATCTGTGCATTATGCAATTTGCAAACTTGGATTTGAGAAGAAAGACACCTATGATATTAACAATATTTTATCTGGAAACGGGGAAGTATGTTGGCAAGCTGTTACAGAGCACGTGTGTTACCTTGAATCAGGTTGGTGTGTACCTGTGGTAGCAGTGATACATTTAAGACTGATGCAGAATTTCAATACAGTTCATAGCAATGCTAGCTGAGTTGTAACATTTTGTTATAATAGAGCATTAGCTCTGCTGCCAGTTAGAGTATGTACAGTGCATATCTACAAAAAGCTTTAAATTTTTCATCCACATTTGGTATTTGGCTTTTGCTGGCTCCTAAGGTTCGTGTAATCTGTGCTACCTAAGTAGCTGCTACTTTGCCTTCATCTTGGTTCCCAGCTTAATGTGCCTGTAACATAAGGTGTTCAGTTCTGCTTCTCTCTGACCCCATAATTGCCTTGTTCTGTGTTCTTTACATTCCTTTTGCAGTAAATTTAAAAGCTAGGGGTCATTAATATTCCTACTGTTGCTTTTGTTTGTGTTTCCCAACTTTAGCTTGTACAGAACTACTGTTTTGTTTCCCTTCTGTGCAGAATAGTTTGTAGTTGTGTTTTAACCAAAACAAAGTATTTATGTCCTGATGAACTCATTGAATTTTAATTTGCCAAATTGCACATGCAAGTTCTGTTATTAATTTCCAAAGGTGGTAAAAATATCTTTCAGTAAACCAGAACAATTTATTTTCCTATAAAAAATGTCCCACGAAGAAAAAGCAGTGATACCACTCTGTAAGGTACCATATCCATCTATGTTCTTTAAAGGCCAGAAGTGGTGCAATTTGGCTCCCACTGAGCCTGCATTAGCTTCCAGCTTGATTATGTACAATTTCTGTAGAAATTCTAGTAGGTTCTTTGCATTTCGACAAAAGCAGAACATAATGAATCCTGTTTACTTCCATATTTTCTTATGTTAAGGTTTTGTTGGGATAGAATTTTTTGTTTTTGTTTTATTTGGAGAAGCTGCTTCATCTTACCTGGTTTTGCATTGCAGTTTTACTTTTCAATACCTTTTCTGTATGGTGTTTTGTACAATAAATTGTATTGTATTGGTTGCGCTAAAATAGTCGTGATAAAATTGTTTGTGCTAAATATGTACACAAAGTGTAACAGGTGAGTTTTAAAATATCAGACCTTTGGGAAGATTCATACCCTAATCACCTTCTGTTTTCAATTTAAGATCAAAGCGTGGATTATATGAAAAGCATACGATTGTTAGGACCTGTATGTGAATCTGTTAATTTGTACTTCAAATCTCTGACCAAGGAGCAATTTGTAATTCAGTATGCATCGTGGTTCCACTGGACAAACTGCACAGAGGTATTGAAATTTCTGTTAACAGTTTGTATTTAGGTATGTGAACCCTTTGTGGAAGTTTAATGTAAGAACACAGAAGAGATATCCAGGAACCAAAATGCTTAGAATTTGTAACTAATTGTCCTTCTCTGATAGATGGCTGCTGGTAATTTTTTTTGACTTTGTAATTAGATTTTGTATTAGACAACATGAGGATCTTTGGGCCTGTTCTAACATTAATTTGTAGGATTTTGTTTTTCTAACAATCTGTACCTAGTATCAAATTTTACCTTGTAAAGTTATTATGGTTAATTTTAAAGATGTAAGGCACTAGATATCAAGAGGTGCTCTAGGGAACTCTCTCTTCAGACATCTATACTTTTATCTCCTTGGCATGGTCTTCTTTCTATGTTTGCACAGCAACTATCACGGAGGAATATTTAGGTTTCTCTGTGCTTTTGACAATGTGATCTTTCCTTCTGAATATTGAACACCACATTCTTCCTCTCCCCCATCGTACAGGTATTTCTTGAAGTGTTTGATGTTTTACAACGTACACAAGCTACAGAAGTTGCTCTTGGCTTAATGAAACTAACATCATGCTTGGAGCGAGCCTTGGGTGATGTAAGTGTCACAGGATGAGGAGTCTATCACAGATTTGGCTTTATAAGATGGGAATGAACTCTTGAATTTAATTGCACATTGAGAAAAATTATATTACCCTGTATTGTAGTAGTACGCTAATAGCCCATGTGCATTTTGAGTTGGACAGAGGTTCTTTTCTGGATCCACTTGTGCAAATGGAAACATATGTGGGGCTCCTTCACCAGTGCTTGTAGAGTTGCTTGTGTGAGTGCTGTTACTAACCAATTTAATTAAGAAAGAGTTTGATTAATCAGTGTAGATATAATAAGTCTTTGTTAGTTTGATTTATTTAACTGAAGCGGGACAGCATAGCTTCCAAAGAAGATCTGATGGTATATTAATTTCTATGAGGGGTGGCATGCAGTTGCAGAAACGGGCTGCTGGGTAACTTCTTTCCCAGGGAGAAAGGAGAAACAGCTGCTTAAACAGCTTTTGCTGCTGGGCTGTGTTACAGCCAGATAAGTTAAAATGGCTGGTTCTTCAATATGTACGAGAAGCTCTGGAGAAGGAAATGACAGAAAAAGAACAACGGGTTAGTTCACAAATCGATTTACCCAAGTATGGGGCATGGTGAATTTTGACGTAATAAAAAATTACCAAAGATTGGAAAAAAATGTCAGGGAGAATACAAAGAATGGAAGGTGTGATAGCAGTTGAAACTTGAGATGCTGAGATTGCTCAACAAGGATAAAATCTAGTTTAAAGAACAGCCTCAATCAGAAGACAAACCACAAGCCTCCTTCCTTTAGCAATGACGGACCCTGGAAATTTCTATGGTAAGAACAAAATACAGTGTCCTTGGTAGAGCTTATTTTATTAGTTACATGTTCTTGTTGTGCTTTATTGTTTTTTGTGGGATTTTTTGGAAGAGATGAGCAGTATATGTACAGACCCTATGAAAAGCCTAATATGGGAGAATTAAGTAGAATATCCACTCTTTTCTGATATATTGCCTAAATTTTAATTTGTCATGAAATTACAGAGTTTAAAGCCTTTGTAAGGACTTGGTGAGTTTTGTTTGATTAGTGTTTTTACAATAATGAAAATGGTTACTGGGTAAAATAATCAAATGTTTGAAATACAAAGTATACTAAATTATTTATTATCTGTTCTGCTCTTTTTATTTTTTCATAGGTGTATTTACTTAAGGGTATCGATTGTCCTTTCCTTTTAAGAGACTTGCTTGCATCTGAGCAGCTTGCAGATGTCTTTGGACAAGCTGTAGTAAGTGCATCGTTTTGAAATAAGGAATAACTACTGAACTGGTTTTCTTCCTACCAAATGGCAGGTTTCCAAGCATAGCCTTTACTTGTATGAAGAAGAGTTTGAAAATTCTGTGGTATATAGGAAAAATATATTGTAGATATATTTTCATTTTATACATGTTACAGTGTGGGGGATATATGGTAAAAACATAGTGAATATTGTAAAGGCAGGCTCCATAAGTTCTTATTTACCTTTCCATGTGAAAAACCAACATATGTAAAATTTCACGTATCTGGCAAGGTGATGAGCGAGCTGCAAAATTCATCTGCTTCATCCTAAGTTAAACTGCCTGAAAATACACTTCCTGCACTGGCTGTTTCTGATAAGCAGTGTTCCCCTTCGAAAGCAGTGCAGTAAGATGTTTTATAACTCTTACCATATTAGAATTTTTCAAAATGGAGGAAACTAATGTGCAAAAAAACCCCAAAAATAAACCCAAAATTTGCATGACATTTATACCCTTGCATAAACAGAGTAGGTGGATCTTTCACATACAATTTTAAAAATGCAAAATTTTTAAATTTTGATAGTACAAAATATTGAGTGTGAACTGTGGAAGGTTGTGTTGTTAGCCACTCTAATAGTGTTATAAGGATTATTTCTGGAATTTTGATGGCATGTGAAATATTTAAACTCCTACAATTGAAAAATAAACCAAAGATTCTAATTTTGTTTGATAGTGATCTGGGAATACAGCTTTTAATGCAAATTCTGTCTCATGTTAATTTGCATTAACTTATGCTGGATTTATACTACAAGAAGTAAGAGCTAAACTTGATCTCATTTGTTTGCCTGTCATAACTGTTCGGGATGTCTAATAATTAGTTTTGGTTTTTTCCCATATTATATTCTATATCCTGTACAAATAAGTTGAAAGATTCTCTTTCAGAGAATACTGGGAATTGCAAATAATGACTTTCTGTTACTGTGACAAGCGGTGGCCAGTCATCTTGACAGTAGACATAGTTTCTCAATACTTTCTGAAGTTTTCTGCCAGAGAAAGGTAATAAAAGTAAGAAGGGTAAGAAAGGCAAAAATTAATAGATTTCTTCATGCAGTAATCACTTCGTTTATTAATTAGATGAATGTACTGAGGGTATTCATTGGATCTCCATATGGTCTGAACCTTCGTAATGTTTTGTGGCATGGGTTTGCATCACCAGAAGAAATTCCTGCCAAGTAAGTTACCAGGGAAAAAAACTCTTAACAGTCAGACTTGTGAGTTCTTGAAAAGTGGGTAGTAAAACTTCTTTCACTTATAGGAAAAAAAAAAATTCCCCCGCTGCTGCTGTTTGTTTTGGAAATGGATTTCCGTAGAATACTTCAGCCATTACAAAGATGGCCAGTATTAGGTCCAGTGGTTTTTGTACTATTAGGGAAAACAAGCAAGTTTATCTTCTTCTTTAAAGTCAGGGCAGTGAGGAATAACTTGGAACAATAGACAGAGGAATGGGGCAGAAGGAGGAACAACAGCAGCCAATATAGAATACAGTGATGCTTTTTTTTCTAATTCTACTCTTCTTTTTTTTTTCATGCTTATGAATGCAATTAAGTGCCCCTACTTAGATGGGGAGTGTGGGTTCTGGGTGTTTCTTAAAAAACAGAAAAACCCCTTTGTCCCTGATTCACAAATGTTGATTCTTTGTACAAGCTTTTCTAATATATTACGGTATTCTCCCTAGATACTGTGCTATGCTGCTTTTTTTAACTGCAGGATTGGGTCAGTTGTTACAGACTTATCTTCTGCAAACTGAACGTGTTTTAGTACATCGACCTTATGTGCTCTTCATTAGCTTAGAGGAGCTTGATGCATTTCCAGGCAAGTATTTAACCATTAGCAAAATTTTTATTATTCTGTATTTGCTATTGTTTCCTTGCCCAAAAGTGATGTTGAAAACAATGCATTTTCCAGAGTTCCAAGATTAAATCTTTGCTAAGATACCTGTATGCACAGTCATTAGATGAACTAATCATGCTTTTAGGGCAACTTTTTAGTATATAGGTAGTTCACTGAGTATTAAGTAAAAATCTACTGCATTCCAAAATAATTATAACACATTGCAACATGAAAGATGGCTGCTTCTAAAAGACTTCAACTGTATTTTGATCAACATTTTTTTGATTATGAGAGTAAATTTCATGTAACAATCATCTAGTTTGCCTTTATGAAATCTAGCTTTTTTCAGAATCAATGGGTTCCAGCTCCAAGGGTCCCAGCAGGAGTGCCCTGAGTCTTATAGGGAAGGTGGTGTTGAAACAGAGTAAAAGATGGTGACACACCTTCAGTACATGCTTCTCTCAGGGCAGGATTTGAAGTGTCAATTAAAATCTTCTCCCCGTCCACAGACCTCATTTGGTTTATTCCTGCTATTTTAAGGCAATAACAGCATATAGGGAATCTTGGTGTCAGTGGTAATCATGCTCAATTTGTTCTAAATAATCAGTGGAACATCTGTCCAAGAAATTGAAACAGGGCTTTTGGGAACCAAATCAAGCTGATAACATTCCAATAATTGTGTAGGATAAATCCTATAGCTCTTGATTGGCTTTGAAAAAACACCTACTGTAATCAAGTTACACTTATAATTTTAAGATTTCCCTTGGGTAAGACATTTATAATGTGAGTTTATAAGTGTGGGTTTCATTACATGGTAGCATTGAAGTATGAAGTGTTAATTTATTATGCTATATTTTCAACACAGAAGATTGATAAAATAGGAACAATGTGCTCATGTTCAAATATTCATACTACTGTATTGATTCTGGCTGAGTAGAAATGATTCATTTATATTTTACTTTTTTAAAGTATTTGAAGTAGGTAGAGAACAACTCAACAGAAGCTGAGTTCAGTTGCTATGTAGTCTTTCAATAAAAAGCAAACATGACTTTTTAACTGGTTTTACTCTGTAATTTTATGTTATCATCACAAATGCAGTCTTACATATTTAAATTCTGATCTTAAATATGGCTACTGTTGTAGATGCATAGTTAAAGTAAATTGATGACTTTTAAATCTCCCTTTACAAATGTCGAAATAATATTATATTTTCAGTGAAATATTAAAAATTAATTAGTAAATTGTAGATTATATGTAGTTTTTCAATGTTGTTTTTTTTAACTTGCAGATCTTAATAATGAAACACTTTCCATTGCTGAAGAACTTGTAAAACTGTCCAGTTTTGTATTAAAAACAATGTTACCATTTTGGATCGCTGCTTTAACAGCTTTCAAGCAAAGCAGGTAAGATTTTTTTTAAATTATTTTTTAATAGAATCTAAAAGGAATGTATTCTGTATTTTTATACTTGCATTTGCAGATTCCAGGGCTTCTTACTAAATTACTTAACAGCATATAGTTATGCTTTGTTATAGTGATCTCTTGGAAAGTTTGTTGAGTTATGATTTTGTTTTGGCCCAACTAAGGTTATAAACTATATTTTGAAGTCTGAAAAGAACTGTTGGAGAAGTAGCAAAAAAGGAGAGGTTTACAAAGCAAGTGGAAATACATCTTCATACACATATTTTGAATTTCAAAAAAAGTGTATTGTTTTGTTTTTCTCTCCCATGCTCCTTTTTTTTGTGAGTTGTTCTAGTCTCTGAGCTTGAATTCAGTGGCCGGTTTCTGTTTGGTACAGGTAGTCATTTACTTTTTGTTTACAAAGTGCATTACAAGGGAATTTTGTCAGTTTTGTTTGGCCTGAGACTGTAACTCTGAAATAGTTTATATTTATAAGGAAGAAAAACAAACCTTTGGATATCTCTGTTACTTTTTCAGGTATGCTGACTGTGTGATTCTCCTGCTTCCTCAGCTGGAAGTTGGACTTAGATTGCTCTTCACTACAACTAATAAATGTCCAAACCGACTGCTAACAGCGGAGGTAAACTTCTGTCTAAAGTCGCTTATGATTTAGTGCTTACAATATTTGCAAAATAGTTATTCTAGAAGCGTAGTGTCTATAAGCATTTACAGATATACCCCACAACATTTCAATCAATTGTGGAACATTATTTACTAATCTCCAGTTGAGATTCATGAATGCCTTTAATTTTTTTTTTAAATGTCTGCTGCTAATAAGGACTGAAAAAGTAGTGGAAGATTAGTGTTCAGAAACAGTAGCTCAGGGTGAAAAGCAGGCCATGATATATTTGTTTTAAAAAACTCAGCACAAAATCCCAGAGCCCCTTTTTTCATTCATAAGGGGACTTTTTTTGCTATTCACGCACCTTTGGTATCTCATGCAAATGAATACATTAAAGTTTGATATATATGTCTAGTTAATTGATTTTGTTTGAAAATCAAATAATATTATTTGTCTTTTGTTCTAGTCTTCTGCTCTCTACACCACTTTCGATGAGGTACTGTGATATTTTTAATATATATCAATGTCAGAATTTAAGCCATGCCTTTTTCCCATTACTAGAGTTAAGAATGCACTTTCTTTTGTTGAATATGGCATTATTTCTAACTTTCTTCCAAATAAAAGATGGTGGACAATAAACGCTTTAAATTTGGAATCCTCCAGAAAATATCAAAATTAACACAAATTGAACAGACTATTTTCTTCTAAATGTTTTTGTCCTGAAATTATTCACTTCACAGAAACAAAAATTATGGCATTATTCCTAGATTCAGTTATTCAAAATAAATACAAATAAATATTGCAACCATAAATCCTCAATTTTACAAGTTGATTGGATTAGCTCAAGTTGTTTGTCAGTAATAATTAGGCATCTTGATTCTAGAATGCCCGAAGTAATCACATCAGATTAGGAAAACTACTTCAGTTGGTGTTTCTTCTTTGATTATATGGTCTTCAATAATTTAATAAGTTTCTATTAAAATTATTTTTTTTCTAGATGCTAGCAAAGCATTTAGATAATGAAGAAGTCAACCAACTACCTGTAGTTCTTGAGGAGCCTGCCATGGCAAGTGTTTGGAAAGTTTTCTGGGTTTGTTGTTTTCATGTTGTTGTTGTGTTTTGTTTGTTTGTTTCACTTAGTAATAATCTTTATGATATGCCTTATATTAATTTATTTCATATAGCTTATGTCCAGCAGCTTAGAACCAGAAGCTTGTTAGCCTTTTTCATTAGGAAGGATCCGAAGTCATACCTGACAGTCTATATTGCATTAGGTATAGGACTAGCTTTCTTTCTGAAATATAAGTATCTCAGGGATATTTGTCTTTAGACTTCTGAAGTTCAGCTGAATGGAGCAGGAGAAGAACTGATGCCTCATACGGTGAAATTTTGAACTTATTTCTGATTGCTTGTGGGACATGCCTTGCACTATCTGGGCAGATAGCACAAAAATGTGGCTCAAACCTACCAGAGCACATTCTGCATCTTACTACCCAAACAGATTGTAAACAGGAAAACTAGAGGTGTTGACTTTAGAGGTCTTTTGAGAGTGTAGGGGAGACCTGAGGTTACTGTGCCACAGGCAGTGGGGCTATGAAGGGCCTGGGACACAAAGCTGAAGGAAATCTGTTGTTAGATGTGACAGTATAGAATGTATGTTATGAGTATGGTTTGCATTGGGGTTTTTTTCTGAATATCTGAACATCCCTAACCTATAGACATGATCATATAGTTATCTTTCAGAGATATTCTGAGTACAGTGAATATATTCAATTCTATGTGAACACACGTAGAATAGAATTCTGTATAGTTGGTGTATGTTTTCACAGGACTTCCTTTGGGATTTCTTGAACCACCAGGAAGGCCCACGTATAAGAGATCGTTTAAGCCATGGAGAGATCAATCTAGAAACATTTCCCAGAGAAGTAGCTAATCAGATAGTTGGATTTGCAATTACTATTCTCTGCAGATTCTCAGATGAGGATATGTTTTCTCTTAAGGTAGGGACCAATATTTTGTTCTTAGAAGGTTTTTTTTCAGTTATTTTGAATACCAAATATGATTTTAGAGAGTTTTATGACTGAATCTTTCTTGACAACTGCTTTTTGTGCAAATGAAATATTCCTCCAGCTAAAATATTGTGAAAGCATGGTTTTGCCTAGTTTTGTAGTGAAATAAATACAGAAAGTTTTCCAGAATGTTACCCTTTCTTGTACCTTAATGGTACCCTTTTTGTACCTTAATTTGTTGGCTTAGCCAGTCCTTATTCACAAGGTTGATCCATAAATTATAATGATTCCATTTAATTTTGTCAAGTTGTATTGAGGAATCAGCCTATTTATCTGCAGAATTATCTGAAAGGTATGTAGAACATCTGTAGCTCACCCACCGAGGTATGTAGTGTGTACTTACTGAGATTTTCTTTTCCTGAGACACTGTAAGTAATAGTGGCTTGCTAATGGAAGTGGTTTTTGTGTCCATACTTACACTATGAATTTGTAAACACTTTTTGCCTAGCAATATGTTTCTCAACATTAGCAATTATTGTTTTTGCTCTTCCTAGTTTCCTGTTTATATTTGGGATACTTCTTTCAATATCACACAGCAACCTGTGAAATAAATCTTCCATTTGTTAGTTGCAGCTCTTTTTTAGTTTCTCAAGATATATTGTGTACTGCTGCATTAAGAGAATACTTGGTTGGTCTTCTGTCAGCTGCTGTCAGGTCTCATAGTTATAATATGTGAAATTAAGCTTTAACCACTCACTGTGCTGATTACTTCTTTCAGCCCTTAGACATTTGGAAGTGTTTATTAATGTCAGTGCTATAGGTGGCTTGCATAAAATGAAGTCTTAAGTCTAGGTCTGCATGTGATTAGGACAGCTTAGAGAAACTGTTGTGTATTGTCTGTGATTTTGTAAATCAGGAACACATGGCCATAAAACCACTGATGAACTGTGCAAGTTGCTACCGATCTCGATTTCATCCAATTTCCCGACTTAAGAAACAGGTAGGTACTTCCATCTGTGAAAGCATTCTGTTCCTTAAAATTGTGACTCCTCAAAATTAGTCTAATTCTTTTCTTTGTGCTTTGATTGTCCTAAAAAAATAACTTAAAACCTTACATTTTTTTTATATTTTTTCGGTTTATTTTTCAAAAATTAAAGGAAATCACAGTTGCTGAAATGAGATATGATTATGCATACTCCTGTTAATGCAATTGATGGCGTATTTGTGTTCTAGATCACTAAGTAGCTTTATTTTTACCTGAGTGTTTGCTGTTCTGTAGTTTTCTTAATCTCCTTATGCTTTTTTATGCCAGGAACAGTGCTAGGTCCTGTCTCCAGGAGTCTTGGATTAGGCTATTACTAAGTTTTTTACCATATGAAGGCTAGCTGATTAAGATTCCATCATGGTAGCAAAATCTGCTTTATTGTTGTGGTAGTTCTCTGCCAATCAGTTTAATGAACTGCTTGAGGATGTTCCACTAGTGGTTTGAGATTGCAGTAGATATATTTAGTTCTGTTACTTTTCAACAGCATTTGAACAGTGTGCTACAAAAGTCATGTTAGTTATTTTTTTTGTATTAAAAAAACCCATAGAATACTAAATTAGTTCATTCAGATAATGTTTTAGCATGGACATGTACATCAAGACTTTTTGCCCTGACCTAAACCTTAGCAATTGAAGTTGGCTTATACTATTATGACTAGTGAACAAGTAACTTACTGCCTGTTGCAGTTTTATTCTAAATGGGCCCCTAAGAAAAGCGTGTCAAAGTCTATACTTTACAAAACATTTTTCATTACATGTTTTTGAGGTGCTGGAATGTATGAAGAGCATCTACTTATGGCCTGAACTGCCAAAAGTGCCTGAGGAACAAGTACAAACAATTAAAGGGTATGTATGTGCTGTATAAGATCACCAGATATAAAACAGCAAATAATTCCTTATTCTGAAAAGGACTTGGTAACCAGTGGGAAACTTTATATGAGATATTAGAAAAAGAATATAACATTCTATTGTTATTTGAAAAGGAGGAAATCATTAATATTATCACTGGAGGAAACTGTACTTGTTTGGAGTTGAGAGAAGAAAATTTAATGCATCTATCATATATTTAGTATACTGCAGAATTTTTAGGAATGAGTAGGGAATTAAGGGGTTCTGAAGATTGCTGACACTGAGAAAAGGTTGTTTTAGTTGGAGGAGGAAAATCATGCTTGCAAGGTAGAGGGAAAAGAAATAATATTAGAAAGTAAGAGTGGACACTGAATACAATGCTATCCAAAAAAGTGTGCATCTCTGCCATTTAAGAAATATATGAATACTACACAGTTTTATAATCTCAAATCTTATCTTCTTCTTTTCTTTTTAAGGTTGGAAGGAAATTCTGAAGCTAATACTTTAATTTTTACGATATCTGAAATTATATCTCAATTGCAGCATTATATGCCCCAGAATTGCTGCAGTTCAGATGATCCAATCAATAGCGTCCTAACAGAGAGGTGAGTTTGATGTCCTGGTTCCTGCTGTCAGCTTCTGTTTGCAGCCCAACATAAAAACTCTCAAACCTAAGTTATCATTTCCCTGTTTTCAGAGAAATGCTTGAAATATTGTATGCACTTTTCTAGTGTTGCTGCTGATTTAATCTGAAAATTTTAGAATTGCAGCTGAACACCATCTTCAAAATGAGGATGAGACATTGTAGGTTTTGGAATTGCAGAAGAGATTTTACTTGGAAACTAGCATGAAAAAATAACCTTTTTTTTTCAGACCACAAAAGCAAAATGTTTTCAATATTTGTGTACTTACTAGATTGAGTTGGTTTTAGTCTGGTTTGTGCTAAAACTGCATCAGAAATTTACTTTAATATGCTTGGTTTCACAGCTGTGTGTGGCATTCAAAATGGGAATACGCCGCTATCTAATTCTATTCTTCATGCTTTAATATCAAGGTTCAGAAAGAGAAATTATCTTCTTATACTTGGTATCAGACTTGGAGGTTCATTAGTTCCAATTATGTCTGACTTGAAATTATGATCAGAATAGTTTGACTTTTAATTTCCACTTTCAGAGCAGCCTTAGGAGTCCCATGACTGAATGAATATGTTGGAGCAAAACACTCCTAATCAAAGCTATTAGGCATGGGCAGCATAGATCAAAACCTGTTGCTTTACTTATGTAACATGTGGATCTTCTGCTTCCTACCCATCAATCTACAAATTTATCATTTATGAAAAAGAAGCCTAATTATTGAAGTGTTACACTTTATTCTTAGAGTTTTCTGCCTTTATCATTTTAAGTTGTTAATGTTTTGCTATCTCAGAGACAAACAACTGAACATGAGGAAGATTAAGAAACACTTCTATAAGAATGGAGTGTTTAAAGTGATGTGTGACAGATTAGTGTAGCAGGTATGACAGAAGGAAGATATTTGCTTTAACAAAGCATGCTCTGATGTGGTGTTGATTAAAAAAATGGCCTCATCACCTGCATTTTATGCAATGTTAAGTCTGCTTCTTGTTCTGCCCAGAAGAAAGACCACACACTAATGGGAGTACTAATTAATAGCATTTGTTTCAGTGAGTTTTATTATGGTGGATGTTAATTCATTGTGAGTTGAGCTATGGTGGGAGGCTTCAACCACAGCCCTGCTGTGATTTGATGTGTTCAGTATATCATTTCAGCCAGGCAGTTTTGTTTATTGTGGTTGTGTTTCTTTGATCTGAAATGGGAAACATATTCATCGTAATCAGTTTTGCATTTATATTCAAGTGATAGAAAACACAATCACTACCCCTACCACACAGATCCTTGCTTTTTTCAGTCATGAGGTAAGGGCAGTTTGTTTCCAGGTTTTCTGAATTAAAACATTATGAGTCAAACCACACTTAATATGAAATGTAGCCTATGTTAAATTCAGCTAACAAAAGATTGACATTAAAAATCCCTTCCTGTTTTGAAGGCTGCTGATGGAACTTTGTGATACACGTATTTGCACGCTGTATTCCCCACGACCTGTCCTGGAAGTAGTGGTGGTACTCCGCAAAATAAGCACGCAGTGCCATCAAGTGTCCCAACAGGTTATTGCCAGCGCCGGGCTGAGATACACGCAGTGGGTTAACAAGACTCTGCGTTCTCGCCAGAGGCACAACTATCTACGGATGCTGAACAGGTTGGCTGCTGGTTTTGCTTTTCTGTGTGATTAGGTTTATGAGAAAATGGCTGCATGCTGCTGTTGCTGCCTTTCAGTGGGTTCTCTTGGAAGTTCAAAGTCAACGGTGTTCACATGTTCTTGTTAACCATTTCAAAGTGTCAACGAGATTTCTATTAAGTAGCAATATTGAAATAAGAAAATCTCAAATTGGAGAGTAGATTATGTTACTGTAAATTACAAGCTTTCAAATTAGGTATTACTTCAATGTTAGATTGTATTTTTTTAGTTTCCAGCATCTCCTATTTAGGCATATAAATGTCATTCAAGTTTTATCTGACTGCAACAGGTTTAACTGGTTTGAAGATTTTATCTGGTGTAGTTTGCTGCTTTTTATCATTACACCTGAGTCAACCCTTTCATAGATAGAAGAGATGTTGTCTAATATTCCATTAATTTTTTTCCTAGTCACAAGGGCGTTCCAGAGTTTTATGTGTTATTGTCAAGGTTTTGTTCCTGAAAATATTAACCATATTATTTAAGGAGCATAGCTTAAACTGACAACTGATGATACACATTTGTGATTCAGTTGAACTGTAGTTTATTATTTACGGATTAATGGGTGCTTGTGGGTTTTTCTTTGGAATCATAGATGTATATTTGCATTCTTTTTCTGCCCCTCTTTTTCAGTTTATAGTCTTTGTTTATTTTTCTGGGATTTGCACTACTTTTTGCTGAAGGACATTTTGTAGTCTTTTTTTCCCCCAATTTTGCAATATCCAGCAATTTGGGTGCAGAAGTCTGAAGATTTTTTTTTTAATATTAATGATTTTTTCTTAATTTGGTTTTAGTTTGTTTATTTAAGGTTTGTTTTCTTTTTATTTCTAGCATTAAATTTCTTTCTCCAGTGTTGAAGCTCATCTTAGTATTGATTACTCTGGAACTAATCAGTGTTCATTCAGTTTGTAAGAAGAATCCTTTTGATTATCAGCAGTATCTAAAGTGAGTATTAAATTTACTTTATGAAAATAGGAATTGCACCAGAATTCCTTTTTGATCTGAACTGTAGAGATTTTTTATCATTATAGTCATAATTTTACCTTGGACAATGTTCACTCAAGAGCTAAAATAACTTCATTGAAATGTAGATAGGGAATATTAATACATAAAAGCTGCATTTAATATGTGACTGACTTTACTCCTTGTGTGTTAATTAACAGCTGATTGGATATCACATACACGGTGAAACATTTCACCAAGAAAGCAAAGGAAGCCATTTGGGGAAAATTCTGTCACACATTTGGTCACGGTATTCTTTCTATCATGGTGTTAACTTTAGTTCTGAAAATCTTTGCATCTTACTGTGAGAGGGAGGGAGAAGTTGTTCTCCAAAAGTAGAGCAAAGCTTAATGTATTGATCATCTAATCATCCTGAGGAGATTTGGAAATTTGAAGATGTTTGCAGCTTTGAATCAGGCATTGTGATATTCTTCTCTTCTCTTTTTTTTTTTTTTTTAATTTTTCTTTTTAAATCCTTAAAAGAGTTTTTCTCTAACATTATTTCTCATAGGTTTTTGAAGTCAGTCTTGCAGTACACTGAGAACCTGGTGACATACACAAGCCCTGAGAAGAACAAGTGGGATGAAACCATGGAACTTACAAAGAAGGCTTTGATAAAAATAAGGAAAATCAGTGACAGAAAGCTAATGTTAATGCATCTAGCTATGTGAACTAAATGCGCTTATGAATGTCTGGACATTGTTACATGTAAATAGTTATGGAGACCTCATATTTGATAAATCTAATTCAAAGACAATCTTCATCAGTGATTGTCAAATTTTGGATGCAAAATTTAGTCTTTTTATCAGAAGGTAGCTGATAATAAGCTACTGAATATGGAGATGAATGATACTGGAGATGAATGATCAAGCTTCGAGAGAGCAAGTTTTTTGTCAAATCAATTGGAAAAGATTTACTGAACTAAATCAGGATGATACAAGTTCTACTGTAAATATATTTTGTGTTTTGTACATCGTTTTTTAAAATTTTTTTAGTTTCCTACGGTACTGGAAAGTATCTAAGAAAAAAGCATGAATAAAAGCTCTGGAAATTTTTAAATCCAAAAAGTAATTTTTTACTTTGGAATACTATGTCAAGGACTGTGTTAAACAAATTAAGAAATTATGAACTTTGAGCATAAACTAGTGCTCATTGGCATATGTGGTTGTTATTAGCTGTAAACAGTCTGATCTTGCTCTCAACTCTGAGGTAGAGCTGGTAACACAGTAACCAGTTGTTTATATAAGAGGATTTAAAGGAGACAGGATGGAGTAACTTCTACACAGTATGTGTTTGTTTTGTTTAATTTCATCTGATCATTCCAATACATATTTAGTTAGTCAATTTCACACAGAATGAACTTGAACATGCACATGCTCACAGACACGTATTCACTGTGGTTTCGAAAGTTATCCTCTTATTGCACACAATATTAATTTGAATACTTTATTTTTCAAAATAAATTCTCCCCCTTTTTCATCACCAAAGAGTAGAACTTCAAAGGAACGCATAGGTTGAAGAACAGATTCACAGAAGACCCCCAGTGTCTCTCCATTTGCTTTCTCCTATGGAGAGTAAAACCAGAGGGTAATGTCTGGAGAATGTTTGGCTCTACAAAGGATTAAAGATTCAAGTTACATTTTAATAAGCTTCTTTGCAATGTTTCTTGACTGGAAATCACAGCTAGAAAATTACTAGTTTGGTTTATTCAGTGTGGGGGATGGATATAAACTAAGATCATATTGCTTCCTTTATACTACTCTTCAAATATATCAAGTGTGTTTGAAATTTAGCTTTGTTGCTTTCCAAGGGTTCTTTTGTTGCTATGAAACTAAATTATCTGAAGACATTTGAACTAGATAAAATGGATTAAATCTAGAAATAGAGAATAATTAGTCAAATGTAGTGTATGAGCCACAGTCTAAAATGTCAGCTTTTTTTAGAACCTGAGTTAGCAAATCCTAATTGTGTTTTTGAAGGCTTATTTTATACCCATTGACCTTGCTCAGATGCATTACCTTCTGCTAAGTGTGTCTTGGTAGTGACATTTATGATGACACTTGCTTTGATGTTGATAAGTATTCTAAGGCAAAAATCATTTAAGTTTTATATATTCATTGTCCGAAAGAGATCAAGAAATTAACACACAGTCGTGTTTTGAAAGTACATAAATGGCTGACACATTTTCTCCTTTTGAAAGTGCGTTCACGTACTAAAAAGCACGTTATAGACCAGAGGAGTCTATATATTTTCAACAACATAAGTTCTCCTTTTGTTGCTGTATTTAAACTTTGGTAAAATGATCTTGCATTCTGTTCACTTCATTTGCTTTTACCTAAGATGGAGCACATTGACAGTTTCTTCTTTTCCAATTAGTGCCACAGATGTGATTTGCTGCTATAAGTTTGTGGTAAGAAGCATGAAGGATTCCTGGCAATTCTGTCAAAGATGCTTTTTCAGTTTGTTTTCCTACCTCTGAAGCTCTCTGATGGGAACACTGCTACCATCTATTGTTAAACAAATCTGGAACAGGCTGGGACAATCCAGTTATTTATTCTGAGTTAATGCTGTCATTTGCCAGAAGGGCTTATGCATGCAGGGCTTATGGCTTATGACAGCCCTGCATGTCATTTGCATGCAGGGCTTACAGAATTTTCCTGCTGTTAAAAGACTTGTGGAAAAGAGCTGTAGAATAAGTGTATATCTTACAATGCACACTGAAGAACAAATGGCAAGAGATATGGTAGAGGTCATTGGGTTTGTCCTTTATCAGTTACTTACTTCTTCATTTCATTTACTCATGTTTGCCATCTCTTTAGAATCACTTTTAAGGTATTAGAAAGAGTCTAAACTCTGGAACATTCAGCATTCCTGAGAGCAAAAGAAGCTTGGAATAACTATAGATATATCCAGAATTGTACCAAAGAATGTTTTCTTCCAAGTGTGGTATTTCATCCAAGTATTACTTGGACCTGATTTAATTGTTGGCCTTGCTCCCTGAGGTCTGTGTTTGCCTTGAGGTATTAACTCAGTGAATCTATATAGACACAGATGTGGAATCTGCAGCACCCCATGAGGAAAAGTGTTGAATTATTTTGTTTACCTGGATAATGCTAGTGAGGGAGTGATGATTCTTAAGTCAGTTTTTCCAACTTCAAGTAGTCAATTTATCACAGAATCACACAGAATCACAGAATACGCCAAGTTAAAAGGGTCCCACAAGGATCATGAAGTCCAACTCCTGGCCCTGCACAGCACCATTCCCAAGAATCACACCACATGCTCAAGAGCATTGTCCAAATGCTTTTTTGAACTCTGCCAGGCTGGTGCTGTGACCAGTTCCCTAGGGGGCCCATTCCTGTGCCCAAAAACCTTCTGGATGTAGAACATTTTTCTAATATCCAGCCTAAACCTCTCCTGACATAACTTCAAGCCTTTTCAAAGTTTGTGATTTTTGGTACCTTCTAGGGAGCATCAGGATCAACTAAAAGTTCACTGAGGTGGACAGTGTACAAGTACAATGAAATATCTGTTATGGTAGGCATCTGTGTGTGGAAACAAAGCTTGTTCTTTATGTTCTTTCAGTCATTATCTAGTTTGTGCTCTCCTCAATGGCAATAGGAGGGGTTAGAAACAGAACCATGTGTTCTTATTCACCAGTGACTAAAAGTAATTAAAACCTTTTTGGGGTTGTCATCACTGCTGCATTATACAGAAATGTTTACGTAAGAGAGCAACAACTTTGATTTACTTTATCTTTTAATACATCCCATCTAGCGGTTTTCAAACAGCCCGACGGCCTTTGAAGTGAACACATGGTGGCAGTGTTTCGTAATTCAAAATAGCACTCCATGCTGACATTCTTATCTCTTTTCTTAGGATGTGTATTAAAAAAAATAAAGTTTTCTTCTGTTTTCATCAGTTTTGTTTCTATGTGTCTCTGATTGTGTCTTCTGTTGAAACTTGTTTTCTCATTTGTTTCAGATCACTTTTGGAGAAACTGAACGCATCGGAAAAAAATTTTTGCAAACATTGTAATAGTTAAGTAGAGGTTCATCACATTTTCCACACTACTTGCTGAGGACTTTTGGAATTTGCCAGAAGTCCATCAGCTGCCCCTCTCCTTATGTAGTTTAAGAGAATTCTTTGAATTTAATAAATAATTTATTTTAACAAATTATTGAGTTTTGCAAAACATAAATATTGATACTCCTAAAAGAAAAAAAATCAGATTGTCATGTAGTAATTGCTATGAGAGCACCAAGAAATTTTTTTTTCTCAAAAGCAATATATATCTTTTGAACAAAAATAATAATTGTCAAGAAATATGTTTATTGAGAAAATTTCACTAAGGTCTCAACCTTATTGCTGTGGTAATGATTTTTCAGTCTGTTGAAACTGAAATGTGCTATTCATATGCTGCCCTGTGAAGAAGAGCTAGTTGAGTATTGCTTGTTGGGTGGCCTTTGAAAACCTTATCCCCAGTAGCAATTTCAAACCATGCAGAGAGGTTGCAGTCAGGAAAGATTTTCATTCACATGAAGTGATTTTTGTACACTGTGAAATCTTGTGTAGAAATGTTGGAACATTCCCAGCAGAGCTTGTTTCTGCCTTACAGTACATGAGTGCATCTGGTCCATGTGTGGTGTATCACCTTTTTTTCATAAATTGGTCTGCAGATGCAGAGCAGATTCCTGGCTGGTGTAAACTCTTCCCGTTCCATCTTCTTTGGGGCAGATCCTTTACTATGGTAAGGATCTTCCCCATGCTTGGGGAACCTCATGGTAAGGATCAGTCTCCCTTGAAGGGGTTTGGTTTCTATCTGTTCATCTTTTTCAGGCTTGTGTATTTTCAGGTGTCTGGGAGAAAGAGCCGTGTAGTTCAGATAAAACTGCTGTATAGCAAAACCTAATTAATTTAGTGGCTTACATTGCAGGAAAGTGAGGATCATGTGTGGGACTTCACAGCTGCAACCCAAATACTAGATTATTTAATACCTTTGTGTTTCAGGAAGATCTTCGCCTAGGGTAGAAATGAGTTTCTTTTTGAGGCTTTTTTGGGGCAGCACTATAAGTTAGATCACCTGATACTTGCTTTTTAAAAATTTTCAAGGATAAATAGAGATCTCTTATTTAAGACGTCTTTTAAGCCATATAGATTTTCAGATAGAAATTGAAAGGAAAATGCCTGTTGTTTTTCTTCCCTGGGTCTCAGGCAATAGGATGTAAATATGGGGAGTGAATACTGTGTGAGATCAAACTGGTGTTTTTTTCTGAAGGTGAGAATCCAAGACAATATATACAATTAAAGCCAACAGCCTTGCCTACCAAAAGGAGTATGGAATGCCTTCTGGCTTTCTCCACTGAATACCTCCTCTGTTCCTCTCCCATGTATATGCATCTCACAGTTTCTCAAAAAAAAAAAAAAAAAAAAAAAGCATGGTAGAACCAGCCAGCGCCAGTTTGTTTTCCATGTTTTCTTTTCTCTGTAAGGGATTGATTGTAGTAACAGATTTCATGTGCCAGAAAGTGGGTGAACATTAACTATTTTGTCATGAACTGGTCCTTCCCACAGCCCTGCAAAATTTGAAATGCAGGAATGGTTATTCATTAACATTTCTTTGTGTCTACAGGAAGTACATTTACTATGTAAACATGTTTTATATAGAACATACAGCTGTTTTGAACGGGCACTCAATGAAACATAAGAGTACAGTGCCTACGCTGCCACTTCAGAAACTCTGAGATACCACAGCATTGTGTTTTGGAAGAGTGAACACACAAAGACTTGGTGGAAGTTTCTTTAAAAAAGCAAAAATCTTTTATTTGTTTGATTGTTTTGTATCTAAAATGTATCTGCACACTGAACTATTAATGTGCAATATTTAGAAGTGGGGTGGAGGGGATGTGTTTCTTGGTGCTGATTTTAGTAGAGATCCCATTAAAGACAGAAAAGTCAAGCACCATCAGATAGCCCATTTTTCGTAGACTGTGGAATATATTGCCACCAGAAAAAAAAAACCTTATAGCATGCAGAAAATGTGCCTAGAATATCTAGAAGAATCACAGGCTGCTCATTCTGAGAATATCAGTCTCAAATCTGTGAGGAACTTTACTAGTAAAGCTACATCCTTGGGTAGTAGATGGAATTGTGTCAGATATACCTCTCTGGAAGCAGCTCCACTGGCTGAACTTCACTTTTAAGAGCATTTTGTGGAATTGGGATCTTTTCTGAAAAGGTGAGGAATGATTCTGTTTCCCAGAAAGAGCAGTAAAATGGAGTATTTTGGCTGGGCTGTTGCCTCTAGGTGACTGAAGCTGTTTTGCCCCTGCAGAGCTGCAGGATGGTGCATTTACTAAGGCACTTCTCAAACTGGCTGTACACTGTAAACATGGGCTGTACACAGAGGCCCTCCATGTCAAGGTTACCATTCGTAAAGGACTCTAGGGCCAAGAACCACAGGTGTGCTGAGGAGAGGGGTTATGTACAGCAGACCAAGCCCTTGGACAGCTCTCCCCTGCACACAGGGGCACATGTTGAGGTACCAAGTTAGCCAATACTTGGACCGTGGGCTGCTATACTGTGGGTTTGTGTTTGACCTTTGGGTGAGAGAATCACAGAATCACTGAGGCTGGCAGAGACCTCTATGATCATTGAGTCCAACCACTAGTCAAACACTACCTTGTTCAATGCAAAACCATATTCTCAAGTGCCATATCTACGCATTTTTTTAACAATTTCAGGGATAGTGATTCTATCACTTCCCCGGACAGCCTGTTCAAATATTCCTAATATCCAACCTAAACCTTCCCTGGTGCATCTTAAGGTAAATTTCTTCTTGTCTCATCGCCTGTTACTTGGGAGAGAAGACCGAGTCCCATCTGGCTACAACCTCTTCTCAGGTTGTTGTAGAGAACAATAAGGTCCCTCCTAATAATCCTTGCTCAGAAAAGTCCAAGATGGAAAAATGGAGTCCTGGTTGTGTAACCAGTCCTACATGCACCTTTTATTAAATGTTAAGGAAGGGGAGGGTTTCTAGTAGTTTTAATGGGAAAATAATACTGCCCTTAAACTGGCAGAATAGTACAATGATAGGAGATGACAATTAGATGAGCTCATAAATTTTGAACTAATGGCATCTGTGCAAAAGCAGAAGGTTAATACTATACAGTTGATAAAAAAGAAGTTAAAAAAAAAAAA
>VZTJ01006364.1:1038683-1051099 GCA_013397795.1 Orthonyx spaldingii | reverse complement strand
AAAAAAAAAAAAAAAGAAAAAGAAAAAAAAAGCTGCAGTTGACCCTTCAGGATATAATGCACTTGTGTCAACATGGACTCTGCCCAAACATTGTTCTGCTGTGGAAGCAGCTGGATGCCCTGCCCTCTGGTTTATATAGCGCCAAAGGGAAGGGGTAGGGAGAGATGATGTGAGGAAAGAGGGAGGAGAAAAAGAGGCAAGAGGGAAGATAAAGCAAATCCAGTTCACATCTTCAACACCGTGCTCTGAACTGAAGGTGTTCTCCGGCTAACCCTCGCAGCACTCATATCTTGATATTTAGGAAGCTGCATCAGCAGAGAAAGAGCGTCTGCCTCAAAGTCACAGGCGCTGTTACAAGCAAGCCATTTTCTGCTTCCTTTACAAATATTTTTCTCTAGAAGGGTAGACAGTGATGGAGAAAGGGGCAGGGGAGAGAGTAATGGCTATTTCTGACTGGCCTCTAATATTCAAGGTCTAATTTATAGTATTCCATGTAGCATGATAGTGTCGTTTTAATGGTGTATTAACACTGACGTCTGGAATATTTATTTGGTTGAAAATGCATCTGATACTAAATACATCTCTGGGGAGATGGCTGTGGGATGATTACAGAACTGATGGCCATCAAACTGAGAGCATTTCTCTGTCCTCTCGAGTCTTCTGCTGTAAAAGTGGGACAGGGTGTTTTCTGCTTAAGAATAATGGTCTCTGTGCTATCCTCGGGGGCAGATGTGGCCCAGCACCTGCGCTCTGGATCCAGGAGACAGAGCATCTATACAATTATCTTCCAGTTTGCTGTTAATTTCTATTCAAATTAATCAGTAGTTTCTTGACATGAAGAATCACATTGTGAGCTTTAAAGCTTTATCACACGCCGTTGTTGTTTATTTATTTACAGTCTATTATTCATGCTAGAAATACTGAACAATTTAACCTGATTTGTAACCTTTCTTTTTTTTTTTTTTTTTTTTTTTTTACCTTTTTTTTTTTTTTTTTTTTTTGGCTTTAGTCTCCCATGTGATTTGCATATGTATAATGGGGGGGAGGAGGGGAGAAGGGAGGTTATTGTGGGACTGGATTTTGTTTTTGTTCATTATCTATACCAGCTAATGTGAGATAGTGCCCAATAGAATTTCTTAGCATTCCTTACTTTAAAGCAGATGAATGTACTGAAGCAAGAAAGACATTACTGATCTCAGGAAAGAGCAACCATATATGCAAATACATGTACTTGATTCATGGAGTTTAATTTAACATGAACAGTGTCAAACCTATGCTGTGGATATTTTGAGAGCTTGTTTCCATTAATATTCAAGCAAGGTGCACTTCTGTCTGTGGGAAAGACAGGATGTGTGATGGAGGGAGCCCCGCAGCCCGGCATCTGCAGTGCGGTGATCTATAGCTGTGACTTCTGCAGGCTCAGAGCAAAAAGAGCGTGAGCATGAGTGCACCAACCATGTACATCGGTGGGTCAGTGACAGGGGGGATTCTCTTGCCAACAGCCTTGCTGGATGGTAGGGATTGCAGCTGTTAGCAATCAAGAGGAAACTATCGTTTCCTTTTGACTTTTACAAACTGGTCTAATATAAGTTTTATTTATTCAGGTGTTTTTATACAAATTTTCCAAAGATCCTGAGTTTGACCTTTGTGTATGTAGTTTCCCCTTCAATTAGTGAAAACCATTTAGAAATGTCAAGGATGGAACTAGAGGGGACCTCCTAGGTGCTGTCCACTGCTGGTTCAGTCAACCAGATTGCACATGATCTTTTTCAGCTCTGTCAAATACCAGAAATAATCTGTCTCTCCTACTCATCTGTTTGCTGTACTGCTGTACCAGAACCTTGTTCGTGTTGCTTAGAAACCCTCTTCTAGTATCCAAGTTTCTTTTCACAGCCCATTCATATTAACTTTTTCTTGTGCCAATATTGTCCCCTAGTTGGGTGGCTCTGCTCTCTATCTAATGTTTGCATATCACTTCAATGTATTTATAATAAGGAACCATATCCTTTCTCAGACTTCATTTTTTTTTATGTTAAACAAGCACAGCCTTTTTAGTGTCCACTCATAAAACAGGTTTGCTATTTCATGGATATGCCCAGTAACATTTCCCTGCACCTGTTCTTGTTTTAGTTCCTCATCTATAGGACCAGTTTTTCCTAAGATTGAGGTCAGATTAACTGAAATAATTCCCACTTCAGTGGCATACTTTCTCGACTCTGACATGACTTCTTCAGATCCTAATCCCAATTTCCAGTATTTATGTGATCTTTGCTTAATTCAGTACACTTTTTGAGGTGATCATTTATCCACATGGGTTTGATGCCACCTTATGGAGTTCTCCCTTTGGCCACAGGTTTGATGTTTCATGTACATTTTATCTTGGAAGACATCACAGGTTTCATCTGAAATCTCAGTCAATGAGGTTTTGAACCCAGTTCACTAGACTATCACATCCCATGAAACTCTCAGATTTCATCAAATTCCCAAATTTAATTCCTATCACTTTATTCCACAGGACAGAAGCACAAAACGAGGAGTTTATGTTGTTTCTGTAAATGCCTGTAGAGCGCTTTCAATCTCAGCCTGGCACCCTTGTCGTGGGTGACATGAATGGGCCATGGACCCTGTCTGCTGCTGCCATGGGCTGGTGCCCCAAGATGGGCAGGTGTTCCCACCTGAGTCCGGATGTGCAGATGCAGAGATGAGAGCTCGCTTCAAGAGAGATGGACACCCACCCTTGGCTCCATCCCACTCCTGCAGCGGCATGTTTGAACAAGAAGAAAGAACGCAGTTGGTAATGGAATGAGTAAAGTTTCACAAGGAGAGCAGGTGTGCCTGCTTGAAAGATAAACTCTTTCCCCCATGCGACGATAAGATAAATGATCCGAACTTGTGATTTAGTTAATGTTTCTGTCTTTAGCCTGCTGTGTACACAGCACCCTGCTGGATAAGCTGCCCAGAACTGCATGCCTCTGTATGCACAGAGCTATAATAGTCAGCAATATCATTCTGTCACCCCGTGTCCTTAACTAAACAGCCTTTAATCATTATACATCGTTATTATATGTTCCTTATTATACGATGCAGCAGCTACCTTGCATTAAAAAAGGCCAGTGCCTACATTAAATATGATCCCTGGCTGTATCCCGAGGATCTTGTTTCACTGCTATTTCAGGCTGTCATGGTTCTCTAGAGCAGTATTTAAACTATGTCTGAATTTAGGCAAATGTTTTTTGTTCATGTGCCTTGAGAATTGGAGTTAATCCATCTTTCTCACCAAGGGAAAATTCCTCCAGAGGCATCTTGCTCTTGTTTCACTGCTTATTGATTATCACTCCCAGTTTGCACGTTACTGGCTCTGGTGTTCCAGCTGCATTTGAATGAGCAAAAGAAAAGCCAGCTGGTGCTCTGTTGTTCTGATTTTTATATCAGCATTTTGGTTTCAAAGACATTTATCTAATCTTATTAACTGGCTTTACCAAGAGGATTTCCTCACAGACTTAACTGGGAGAAAAAAATAGGCAGTGAGGAGGGGGTGGTGGAGGATGTCTTCTGTTATTCTGCACAGAGCACATTCTTACCTACTGGGAGAAAAAATAAATCAGGTTTGCCATTGACTCAAATGCTGACACATTCTAAGGCAAAGCTCCTTATTTTCCCTTATGTAAATGGCCTGGAAGAAGACAAGACGATGGGCACTTTCTTTCCATGCAAGTACAGAGAACAGGCCAGAAGGCACAAACTGCTCCAGAAGAAAAGGCAGGCAGTGTGCCCATGCACCCACTCAGAGGAATGAGGCCAGGGACTGGGGGCTGTGGCCATGTTCCCAGCACCTCTCTGTTCTCCCTTTCGGGTGAGAGATCACTTGTTTTGTATGGAGCTTTCTTGCATGAAAAGCGTGACTAAGAGCCATGTGTACAGAGTGCAAAAATGGAACAGATTTGGGGAAATTAGTTCTAATGGTGCCTACACATTTGGAATCTCTAAGGTTGAGGATAGTAAGCATGCAGCCTAAGGTCCAAATTCCCAATGAAATACATGGACAAGTCATGGTATTCATAAATTCAGAGTCATATTTGACATAAAGTAAAATACAGTCAATATACAAGCATTACAAGAGTGTGTAGTGACAGGACAAGTGGGAATGGCTTCCAGCTGAAAGGGAGTAGATTTAGAAGACAAAAAAAGGCTATGTGAGGGAGAGAGAACTTTACTTTTTCATGAGTAAAATGAGAACAATTGTACCTGTCTATGTTTTATGATCAGTATAGTCAAGGCGCCTCATGTTGGGCATGGGCTTGCTTTCTTTCCTTCCTTTTTTCTTTTCCTAGTATCTCCCTCTTTTGCTGTATATAGATTCCATGTTTACATGAAAAACTTATGTTGATTCCTAGGGAATCTTTTTAGATTTATATATGTTAGCAATGAGGGGCTTTTAACTTAAAAGCTCTGTTTGGGGTAGCACTGATAGAGAATAAAGGATCGTCCTGGGCTGAGTCAAGGGAGTGGTAGATGGCTTCTTCTCCTGGGAACAAAAGAGAGGTGTCAGGAAGTTATTGCCTGGAAATCCCATGCAGAGCAAGATTGGCAAGAGCTACTAGCTCTTCCTAGCTCTCTCTGCATGCTGGGAATTGTCCACAAAGGAGACTGTATTATCTTGTCTGGAGGGAGATCTGCATGATGATGCATTCACATCCCATGCCCATCACAGGTATTGCCGTCCATGAACAGGCACAAAAGCCTGTCCAGCTGATTCAGAAGTAGTTGAGATCACCTGCAGATCAAGCCCATTCACTCATCCTCATTGCTAACACTGTCTGTGCAAATGACCTTTAGGCATGGCTGGGCAAAACTTACTGCAGCTTCCAGTCTGCTCCAGCCACCTTCAGCTTCCAGCCACCAAGGCTGTGATGCAGTGGATTGCACAGGCATAAGCTGGGAGTTCTGAGTTACACACTGTAGCCTCTCTGAGAGCTGAAGGATGGCATGTTGGAGGGCACCCACCTCCTTCCAGTCTTCAAAGCCGTCCTGCCCTGACTGTAACAGTAAGCTTGCACTGCCTCTTGCTCACGTGTTTTGTAGAATAACATATAGCGAGGAGTCCTGAGGACTAATGGAAACAATACTCCTATTTCTGAGGGCACATCTGATAAAATGTCCTTGATAAAAGAGCAAAACAGAGGGCATCAGTGCATCTACCATGATGAAAAGCTACATGTTTTTCCCCAGTGAACATATCTCCAATAGCAGCTACATTTCTGTAGGGTCAGCACCTGTCCTCATGGGGAGGCTATTGCAAAATAAGTGACTGCGTGTGAAGGGGTGAATTTAAACAATGCTCTGAATCATCTCCTTAAACAGATACCTTTGTTTGTCACAAAAGAATGTCTATTGGTTGCTCCACTTACCTCCAGAGCCAGCTAAATGTAGGCAGCACTCAGCAGAGAATGAATATGTCTAAGCTGGAAGTTAAGAGAGTAGTAGCTCTGGATTATGTCCCTAGAGCAGCTGTGTTCTGAGATGAGAACAGCTTCTTGGTACACCAAATCTTACACTGTGCACCCCAAGTGGAGGATTTTGTTTATTGTGTGAACAGATTTGTTTCCTTCTTTAATTTAAAACACATTTAATCAAACAGGAACCCTTTGAAAATCTGGATGCTCAGCATAGTGATAGCTTTTAACTTTAAGATGTGAGTCATTGTCCCCATGGTCTGAACCCAGGCTATCAAAAGGAACTTAGCTGAATAAAGCAACCAGTGGTCTTCTGTTCCCAAGAAAATTGAGTTGCCTGTGTTAATAATAAAGCTTGCATGTCCAGTAAGTGAAGCTTTGTTGGGGCATCCTCCAAGGATATGGTAAAGTCTATGTCAAATTTTTACTTCACCATTGAGTAAGAAGCAATGTTTTCCACCTGTGAGACATGTTTCTGTGTTTGTTCAGTGTCAGTCCAAAGTGAGCCAAAATTGTCTTTAACCAGAATTTTCTCATTATAGGATCTCTCACACCCCAGTGTGAGGTCTCAGGAAAGGGTCTTGCCTTTGCACTGTGAGCTGTGGACTCCCATTGCTGGACATCCAGCCCTTTCTAAAGCTGCATCCTTAGGGGTACTCTGGGGCTGCAGACCCAGTACAAGCATACAAAGGCACAGACAGGCTTTGTGCCAGACTCTAACATAGTGTTACAAACTGCTTAGAATAACATGAGAGAAAGATCTGAAGAAATAATAAGCACACACATATATATGTCTTAATTTTACTTCTTATCCTTCAGAAGAGTTGGGAAGGGGTGAAGTTCTCTAAGTTATTCAACTTCTTTTCCAGTTGGTAGTCTTCGTGCAGGATCATGGCTAGGTAGATTTGTTCTTTCTGTCCTTAGAGGGTTCCCTGATTGAACTGAAAGTCCTGCAAGAATGTGTCCCTCCTATTTCCTCTTTTTCATCTGAAGCTTATTATTTAGTCACTCTTAAAGCAGTTTTGCAGCCTCCTTCTTACTGACAGTAGTATTACTGCTGTTAATTTTCCTCTGTATAGCTGTTGAACTGTTTCTTGCCTAAGCAACCTCTACATATTCACACTTTTGGATGAGTGCACAGTTAGTAAGTGGCTGATGACAGCAGAGAAATGCTTCAGTTTCCACAGTAAAAGAGGGATTTCATTCCATCGCAATATTTTATGGCTTAAGAGGGCCATCTGAACTGCCTAACTTCTACCATAATTCTTGAATTGCACATAGATAAATAGAAGTGTTACCTTGTGCCACCTGCAATGCTAAAACCTTTTTTTCCCCACTGATAAAAATAGATATATGTTATATATATATAAAAGTGACACTCATTTAGTGGAGATTGAAGTCCACAATAAAGATTTCCCACTTCAAATTGCACTTTGAAAAATATCAGTTAATTTTTAATAAATTTAATCTAAGAGCTTGTATCTTGTAGTGTCCTAGTTCCTTAATTAAATGCCATATGGTACCAGGTGAAGTGCTTTGTGGAAGAAATCTAAGTCTCCTGTGTCATTATTTTGCCCTTATTAATCAAATGTACGGCCCAGCAGCTGTTGAGCATCCTGCGTGCAGTACTTCTTCTATATTTCATCATGGCAAAGTACCCACTTCCCGGCTTGAAATAACTACAGGAGTCAGAGCTTAGAAGGCATTTTCTAGCTTTGCACACTAGGTGTATTTCTGTTCTGATTTTTTGTGCACATTTAATCAATTTTGTGCAAGTATCCAGGTAAGCTGAGTGTAGTATATTCATAGAGAAGTCATTCAAAGTTTGCCAGTCACTTAGGAAACAGTGACAAGATGACTTTGCTATTAAAGTTTACAGGGATCTGTCTGTGTAGTGCTTGGAAGAAGCACAAGGTCATGACTCTTCCTTGTTTTTTTATTTGCCATGAAATATTGTACAGAAGGATGACTTGATGTAGATGAATGCTTATGCTCCACAGCTGGGATGTGACTCCTTTAATGAAGTGTTTTAATTAGTTTAAGTTTTGTGGACTCGACTATATCTCTAGACTACATATTTCATCTCATCTAGCAAAGCCAGAGTTCAGGTGCAGCTTCACATACATATATCTACCTTTGATTCCAACTTAAATATAGAGTCTTGACTCCCTTCTGAGGTTGGCTATTTCTATGAGTTTCTCTCTAGGCTATGGATATCTATAGTGCCTTTCCTTTTCTGGAATACTTGTGTCTTAAAGAGACTCAAAGCCACCCTAGTTTCCCCGGTGTGTATTCCCTCCCTTTTTCTTCCTCTTGTTCCCTATTCCCAACCCTTCTGCCAAGCAGATACCCCGGGAGCACGGGCTGTGGTCTCCACCGGAGGGAGCTGGAGGATGAGCTGGCTCCCACCCTGCAGCATTATCGTCCTTCCCCTGGGGCTGGGCTGCTGGAACAAGCCCTTCACCCTACTGCCCACGCTTCCTTTGGTTATTCAACTTGTGGGGAAGGCAAAACCTGAACAACAACTGTTCAAAGAACATACATTGTTGGATCAAATATTAATGGATAAGGACAGTAAATCTTGCCAGAATTTTTCTTGGCTGTATCTCTCAATGCTTCTCTTCTCTGTATATCACTAGCGATCTGCTTTATCCTTTAACCTATTTTTTGATGCCAAGTAAGTCATTGTCCATTCTCCTTCAGTTACTCTTTTGAAATTGTCTTGTGAGAGTCTGAGGACAGCCATTTGCCATAAGGTGAGACAAGAGCCATTACATATGGATGAGTTAAGAGGAACTCAATCACAAGCTACCCTTGAGATAGCACCAGTCTTCTCAAGTTATAGCATCTTTCAGCTGTAATGCAGAAGTTGTAATTTTAAGGTATTTGTTGCAGCCAATTTACCCAACTGCGCATGGGTGATGTTTTATACTCAAAGAGCAGTGGCTGTTATTTCTCTAGGCAGCTTTTGTCCATCATCACTGTGTTATCTGAGCATGGCTACCACACTGCATGAGCATTGAGAAATTTGAGCCTATTTGAGTGAACTACTTGCCTCCTGCTCTGTATTTCCCAGCAGGTAGAAAACTACAGATCCAGCTTTCTTGAAGAAGATGTGCAGGAACAAGTAGCAGTTTTGTATAATAAGGACACATCATTTCTGCAAATGACTGGTCACCTGAACTTGGTTTTACAAGTCACTAAAAGATGATACAAGGTTTATGTGCAAGGACCCACCTGAAACACAAGTGATTTTGAGTGTGGTGGTGGATTTGTGGCCTTCTGTGAAGAAAAAGATTAAACTGCATCTATTTACATATGTGCACTCATAATTTGTATAAACCCAGATGTTAAAACACTTGCTTATCCCTGCATAAATAAATAGCAAATAAGGACAAGATTTCTGAATTTAGGATGCCTTTTTAGTGCATGTTCTTGATGGATTTTTCTTTTCTGAGAATAAAGCACAATTTCCTTTGAAAAAAGAAAATCAACATGCACCATAAATGACAACTTGTTATGGATGTAAATATTAATTATACATTGAAATTCTGGAACTGTTTTTACTAGAAGCTTGTTAGCTTGTTAATTATCATAATTATCATACAAGGGGAAAGGGAAGAGAGAGAGAGACTGATTAGTGTTGGTAATTTGCCTCATCCTTTCTGTGCTGTTGCCTTTTTTTTTTTTTTTCCATTTTGGGAAAATTAATTCTGTGAAATTATCACTAGGGTGCTGTGTGCTCCGGGACACGTCTGTATGATGCGGCATTGTTCTGGCAGAATGCAGACTTAATTCCTGCTTGGCACCTTTCCTGTCCCTCTCTTCCATGCCATGTTTGAATCTGCCAATCTTGGGCAATGCCATATCATGCACAGCTCTTCCCTCAAAATGAAGCTGAAATAAAAATAGGTACAGACACACAGTGCTCCTGAAACCTCAGACAAATATGGGCTGACACAGGAATAAAAGAAAATGGTGGTGTTTTAATTACAATATAATAAAGGAAAATTACTCCTAATAGGCACAAAGCTGTTAGTGGATACCATTGGGAACCATTGCCATCCTCAGTGTTTTGGAGTGGTCTTACAGTAAGATTTTTCCTCTTGCTGATTTTTAACAGACTTTGGTTTTTTTGCTCGTACCTATATGAGTGGGACAGCCCTGGCTACTGAGAGAGGAGAGGGAATAAAGGAGAGAAAAAAACCCCCATATAACACTTGCTCATGTGAGAGTTGGATTTAACTCTGAGGAAGGAAAAAAAGAAAGTAGGTTTAAATATATGTTTCATCATAGTAAAAATTTGCCTTTCAGGTTATTTAAGGATCCATATGGCCTCCTGGGTCGCCCAGGATATTCAGGAAAGATCTGCAAAAAGGTGGCTGTGAATCCACCAAATCTGCGAAGAATACAGAATTAGTCAAATTCTGAAAAGCCTGAGAGCAACTTCAGAGGAACCTTATCTGACGAGATGAATGGGTGACATGGTGTCATACAAGGTTCAGCTCTGTTCAGACAAAGTGTTGCACACTGAAGGGGAGAAAAAAATGGATGTGCTCATATGCCTTACAGGGCTCTCAATTACCTGCAATGGCTTGGGAAAGGCAGCTGAGTGTCACGGTGGACGTCTCAGTGATCATTTGGATGCAGAGCATAGCTCTGATTTATTGGCCAGGCAAGATGTTAGGCTGCAAAAGGAACAGGATAGAGAATAATGTGTAAAATGCAAGCAATTAATTATGTAAGTCGAGGATGCATTCACATTTGGAATAACATATGCAGGACTGGACACCCAATACATCCAAGTTTCAGAAGAAGCCTTCACCAGAGCAAGACAGAGTTCAGATAAAGGTGACAGGAATGCAAAAGGACATGTGAAATTCTCCATCTGACAAAGGCTGAAAAGACTGGACAGTTTACATTTTAAAAAAGGTGAAAAGATAGTGATGTTGTATAAATAACATAAAGGTACGTTGTCATATACTGCTAGCTAACAGAAAGCCTATTTGACCTGTGTTACAATTCAGAAACACAAAAGGAGTGAGCAAATTGGAAAAATAGTAATTTCAGAGCTAATTAAGAACAGAAATTGTTTAGCACACGTATCATTGGCCCCAATGCCACCAGATATCAGTTGCTAAACCTGTAACAGCAAGTGGTTTTTCATGATAGAGGAGTGGGCTTGTGGAGTGAATGGCAGGTGCTGGGGAGCCCCCACCCATGCTGTGTGCCCTTGGGACTTTTACATGGGACTGATCCCACAGACCAGGCATTCAGTGGCAGCAGCCCATCCGTTGCACTCCTGACGTGTGCACTGTGGTTTATATTCATCCACTGGAAAGGCACTAGATAGAAATGAGCACTCCACCCTGTGAAGCAAAGTGTGGTACATGAGGACCACAGGGAGAAACAATTTAAAATCACATCTCAGATTCAAATTCAAACATTAATGCAGATGCACTTTCTGAGCCCAAGATCATACTGAAACTCAAAGTAAGGCTTGACATTTATACTATAAAGAGAACATCAGAATTATGTTAAGAAACTTGGAAGCTGATAGCTGTTTATTTTATTTTATTTTTATGCTTTTATTTTTCTTTTCATTAAGTGACAATGAGGAAGAAACATTTTGGGTTAAGGATCTAGGAAAACACCTATGACAGAAATCTCTGTTATGTCTTCATAAAGAGTCAATTATGGCATGAAATTAAATATTCAAATAGGTTTAATACAAACTATTATAACATTGTGCATGCTTGACATGTATTTCTTTAGATAAATGTCTAGGGTGTTTTTGTGTTGTTTCTTTCTTGCTCTCGCCCACAGTGCAGACTCTGGAGTAGCCTTTGAAAAGAAAACAGTCATATATTACACCGAATCCAATAGATTAATTTTTTTAAAATATATTTGTTGTTTTCAGGTTGTCAGAGATGTTCACAACTTTCAGAGAACAGCTAGATCCAGGCTGAGGAGACTCTAGAGAAGAAGCTGCATGCAATATGAACACATGGGTTTTGAGATGACTGTTGTCACCTGATCTAGTCCATCAGGACACAAATGTAAGGACCATTTGTGCCACGTGGGTTGACCCTGACTTGGTGCTAGGTGTCCACCACAGCCGCTCCTCCCTAGTAAGCTGGGCAGGGGACAGAAAATATTATGAAAGGCTTGTGGGTCAAGATAAGGGTGGGGAGAGATCATACACCAATTACTGTCACAGGCAAAATATACTCCACTTGCGGAAATTCATTTATTACCAAACAAATCAGAGTAGGATAAAGAGAAATAAAACAAAATCTTAAGACCTCTTCCTCCCCACCCCTCCCTTCATCCCAGTCTCAACTTCACTCCTGATTTTTCTCTTCCTCCTCCACCCCAGTGGTGTATCAGGACAGGGAATGGGAGCTCTGTTACCCGTATAACAGAAAGCAACTCAGCCCAGTTAGCTGTGAGTTCAGGGAGGGCAAGTGAAGACCATGGGACTGTTTGGTCCCTGATGGGTCTCAGCAGTTCCTGCACAGCCCCTTCCTGCAGCCAGCACATCTCAACAAAAGGTCTTGGGAAATTGCCCTGTGGAGACCGTAGTGTGACATCTGGAAGATGCACCTATCTCTGGAGGAGAGTAGTTCTGCCATAATTATTCAGGTCTGATAATTAACTGGGATGTAATTAGATATAATCACCCTGACAACAGTGTGCACCTTTTTCAACAGACAAGGAGGAGGCCTTGTTGTCCACCTGTGTCTGATCAAAAGGGATAATAGAGGAGCAAGCCATTAGTGTGCACGTGGTAAGGAAGCTGGGCCAGTGCTCCCATTGAAGGCCTGATAAATGATACAGCCAGGCATGGGAGAAAATAATTAATTCATTATATTTTTTTAAACTGTCTTTGCCATCATGATCTCAGTTGTCAGTAGCCAACCTGTTTGAATAATACCACATTAAAAAAAAAAAAAAAAAAAA
>VZTJ01006364.1:967209-1038608 GCA_013397795.1 Orthonyx spaldingii | reverse complement strand
AAAAAAAAAAAAAGAAAGAAAGAATAAAAAGGCAGGGGAAAAAAAAGCCAGGGCAGCTAAAAGAGAAGAGAAACATTTTCTGCACTATCAGCAGGGTTCAGTGAAATTATTGTATCCTTTTGTTGCAGCAAACAACAAGGGAACAGCTGAAATGCTCTGTATCCATCTGCACATGGCATCTACCCAAAACCTGCTTAACACAAATGCACCAAGGCCCATGACAAGGGGCCTGTCCTCTGCTCATCCAGAACAACCAGGGTTGTGCATGGAAATCCCCTATCCATGGAAGAAAGGCTTAAAGATGTGAGCTGGGAGTGTCTGGTGCTTCCCTGAGCCTTGCTTTGAGGGTGGAATGGTGTCCTATCAGGCCCTGCTGGAGAGCAAAATGGGCACCTGCAGATATGTGCATGGGGATGCCTTGACACCCAAAAATGTTGTTTTACAGGGTTCCTCTCAGGAGATGCTGCTGTCAGCCTGCTTGCTGAGGCTCATTCCACCCATCCACAAGGACCTGGAGAGAAAACATTTCCCAGAAGGAGACAGGCACACACCTTGGGTGTACTGGACCATACACCAAAAAATTGTATCAGAATAGAACCTTTCTTTTGCAGGAGGAGAGGGACCAGATCCAACAACCAAATGTCTCTGAAGGAAAATGAAGTTCATGCTTAGTTCCCAGCTCTAAAGGCTAAGGTGAACTCTGTAAACCCAACATTTCTGGCCTTCTGATTCAGATCTGTGCATAGCAGAGGTGTTTCCCTTAGCACCTTTGAATGATCTTTCAAAATGACGAAATATTGCTGGTTTGTACATGAACGGCAAGTCAAGGCTTTCTAAAGAACAAGAGTTCCTCAAGGTCTCTTAAAGCAGAAACTTTTTCATATGCTTTATATCAGAAATAATTAGAAATTGATACATTGCTGTAAAGAATGCTGTTAACTGGCTTTGTGATGGGTTCAGTGCTACGAGCACACACAAGAAAGCCATGCTGGGGTCAGAGCCAGAGCTCTGATAACATCAGTTTCTGGAGCCAAAGATGTCTAGCCAGAAGTTAGTCTCTGTCTAAACCAACCAGCCACTGCACTCTAAGTTTTTTTCTCCTTCCAGGGTTGAACATATGGGTCTTAGGCTCAGTGATGCTATCTGCCCATGCTTTATTCACTCTTACAGGGTAAGTTCTGGATAACCACCAGCTTTCCCCATCCGTGCAGTGGCACAAACTGTCTACAGTCATCTGCCTTTAAACAAACTAGCTCAAGGTACTTGGTGTTCTCCCATTCCCCCTTGACACAAATTTTCTTTTTCTCATTTATTTATTTTTTATTTATTTTTCTATTTCCTCTGGATTTTGCTGCTTTTTCCTCCAAGGCGGATGTGCGCAAATTACATTTTCATAAATTCAAAGACAGATGTATATTTTTGTTGTTGATATCTTGAAAACATTTGGTGAGAGTATAAGCTAGTTTTGTTACTTATAACCAAAGTTCCCTTACCCCGTTGTTCTCCCAGATTCACCTGCCTCTTTTCTATGTTTCCACTTTGCTTTTTCTGTCTATGAATCCTGACATGTACCACTGTGAAAATAGTGCAAACCATTGGGGAGACTCCTCATCATATTAGGCAGAAATGTCTCTATGGGCACAATGAAAGTCTAAAATCTTGTTTTTTCTAGACATCTCCTAGCATTTACTACATTTTGGCAGTCAGTGCTGCATTCATAGAAAGCAGGTACTGGAGCAGCATGGATATCATTGATGTCTAGATGCTTTAAAATAAAACCATAAAAAACCATAAAAAAGCCTTCTGGAAGTTTTCTGAGTTGCTGGGGGTTTTTTATGCCAATCCTTAGGAGTTTGGTTTAAGCCTTTCTGATACTGCTGGGGAGGAAGTTTTGTGTGGTGGGAATAAGGCATCTGAGCTGGAGGGGAAAGCTGAGCTGTGCACATTGGGTACACTACAGCAGCCACCCTGCTCCTTGCTCCCACTTCCCACTCCCCTGCTGCTGCCCCTGTCCTTCCTGGCTCTTTGGAGCAGGGATTGTCTCTCCATCCTGACTCCCACTGCCACAGCTCCAAATGGAACAGCACCAAGGGGACCTGTAGATGCTGTTTTAACTCAAACATCCAGTAGCACTGGCTGGACCAGCCAAGCCTCATTTGTTAGATTTGTGCTTGCCAGAGAGTCTCCAGGTATGGTGCTTCACCCAGGATCACGTGCCCATACCATTTTGTATTTGTAAGGCATCCTTGCCCCTCGAAAAACATAGCCCAGCTATCGCTGCTTTGTGGCACTTTGGTCAGAATGCTGGAGGGGAGAGTAATTTCCACCACTACCTCAGACATGATACAGATGCCTGATGAAGCAGGGAAGAAAGCAGGGCTAATGACAGCCAGCCCAATTAGCGCAGCACCCTGGGCAGGGCATTTCATCTGGGCCCTCCGCACCGCCTGCCGGGACGGGTGCAGATGTGCGAGTGGTGAGTGACAGGCAGAGGAGCTGGGACCTGACTATATTCAAAATCCTTCCCTGAGATTTTCCTGCTTCCTTTTTCTCTTTCTCCCCTTTCACCACGTGAAACGCGCAGTGGGCTGTATATGCAAACACTGACAGATGGTGACACTCGGCTCCAGCTCAGGCAGATTAGAAAGGGAACTCAGTGTTCAAGGGACCAATTACCACTCTGTCCCCTCGGGGAAGAGCATATCAGATGTTTACTGGGGGTTAATAATAAATGAATTGAAAAAAAAATTGCTCTTCGAACACCATATTCTGTGTATTCATGTCAGCAGGTTGTAATTAGCTAATTAAATGCTTGGACTGACAGAAAGGCCCCAGTGGGGGCTGCAACATTGCAGACCGCTCCTGAAATATGAGCAGGAAAAATCTTGGAATATGTAGGCAGGAGAACAGTTAACACCTCACATTTAATGGGAAACTTCTTCCTGCAAAGGTTACTGGGAGAGCTGGGAGGAGGACTTGGACAAGTCCTGTGTCTGCAGAGCTTGCTGCCAAACAAGCTGGGGACAGCATGCAAGTGAGGTGCGCATGCTAGATAAGGAAACAAGCAATCATGGATTCGTGGCAAGCAAGACATGGAGAAAAAAGGACAAAGCATTTGAAATTACTATGCAATTCAAAATTAATTTCAACTAGCTGATAACTCCCAGCTCCTCCTTAAAAGAGTAGAGATCTCCACAGTGGTGGGAGAGTTACCAGGAGGCACAATCTACTACAAATATAGGTGTCCAACCATGTATAATTAGTTTGAGTCATCAAAACCAAAGCTACACTTAAGGAACATGAAAGGCCCACCTTTAACCTCCCAAAGCAGAGGAAATGAGAAGGCGCGTTCAACCTCTTGGCTGCCGTTCGGCTATTAGCTCATGCCTTACACCCCTGCCCTCACTGCTGGCCTTTGGAGATGACAGCGTTTTGTACCACTGGCATGTCACCACTGTTTGTTTGCTTTCCTGGCTCCTTAGTAGCAGTGGGATTGGGTTCATGAACAGCAAGGCATCTGGCACACTGTACAAATAGGGGTGCAAAATCCATGCCAAATTACAGCACAAATAATGCATCCGTCTGGAATGTATCAAAGGAGGCATTTGCAGCACTGTAGGTGAAAATGATAGTGTCTCAGGATTTTTCAAGCCCCAGGTTTCCTTAGTCTCGCTTTCTAGACACAATGCTTTGGAGGTAAAAAAAATGCTTGCAAGGAAGCATTCAAGCCAGCCCCATAAGCATCCACGCTCGCTCTCAGCAGCTACATTTTTGTTGTGCAAAATTACCCATAGCATCATGCGTCTGAACCTGCAGCCTGCCAGCATGTTGTTGATACACAAGAGAGTGTTCATCTGCCCTGTGGTCCTACCTGGGGTAGAGTGACTTGATGATACAGCAGTTTATTAGAGATGAAAATCTGTGTAGGTGAAAGGGGAGAGAAACATGCTAAAGATGCCTCTAAAATGTAAACCATGAGATATCTACAGAACCTGAAAAACCAAGGGGAAACATGCCACTTTGCACCCTTCATTCATACTTCTGCCTCAGAAGTTGGGGGTACACAAGGAATCTCGTTTGAAAAGTTTTTTTGAGACATGCATTAGACCATGTATCAGAACAGAAGAAGAGCCAGCAGATCAGGGCTGCACGCTTGGTGATGCTGGTGTACTCATGACACAGGGAGGACCACACTCTGCCACACCCTGTGTGTGCAAGGGGTCGCCTGTTTTAGATAGGTGTCATCTGCCTCCCAAAATCAGGAATGCTCTGATGAACTCAGGAGGTCTAACCAAACTTTTCTTTGCTGCAGCTGTGATGCTTTCCTCAGGCCCCTGCTAGTGCTCTGAGCTGTAAACATGCCCACCCAAAGAGCCTGAGACCCGATGGCTGTGATGCATTGCTGCCAGACTGGGATGTATGTTTGCACTATGAAAGCTTGTTGATCTCCCCTTTCCTCTCTCCCCTAATGCTTATTATGATTGCAGAGTAAAATCACTGATGCGCCATGTATGCCAACCTGAAATGTCCCTGCCCTGTGCCCTCTCACTCTTCCAGGGTGTCATCCAACCTAGGGGAGCAGGGGTGGGCTGCTGCAAGAATAACCAGTATTCTTTGTCTCCTGCCCCTGCTTGTGAGGGAATAAGGCAGGTTACTTTACCCATTATTAATTTTTTTAAGACTTTCCTTTGATGAGCTAGTCTCAAAAAACTGCAGTTGTTTAAACTCTTTCAAGGGTTTTTTAGCACTTACTTGTCGGGCAGATTACTGAAATAGCCTTTTTAATAGCATTTTGGCCATCTGGGACAAATTCATCCCTCCTTTATAAGCCAGTAAGCTCAAGGGTGAGAGAACAGGTGTAACATATCAGGTGGAGGCACAGTCTTGGAAAATTGAAGGCTGTGTATGGGGTGTCTCCTCCACACCCATCAAAGCTTTGTCCATGGGCAGCCTTTGCAGCATATGGATGCTTGGAGGGAGTGGGGTCTGAGTAAGATACTCCTTCATGGAGGAGCCTGTCTGATGGCTCCAGAGGTGAGTTTGTAGTAGTCTTCCCATGTTGTTACCCAAAACCTGGGGAGAAGAATGTGTCCAAAGCCACTTCTGAGCCTGCCCTGCCCTAGGTGAGCTCTGCACCTCTCCAGTTGTGCAGGCTTGACAGGATGCTCTGGTCCCCAGTGAAGCCAACAGACCTGAAACATATGACATCTGGGCAGACCCAGCTTTGCAAAGGGCTCATGAGAGTGCCCTCACCAGAATAACAGATTTGTCATTTGAGTTTCAGTTCCCATGTACTCACAGTCAGAATAACCCTTTGCACTTTCCACTGTGGGGGTTCAGGCTGAATTTTCAAAAACTTCCAGGAGCTACACCATAAGGGCAAGAAATGAAGAGGGAGTGGACAACATCAGCAGGCTGGCTCCTAAGCACAGGGACTAACCATCCTGCTGCCTGCCTCCTCTCTATCACCAATTGCCATGCTCATCCCTGCTGAGGTACCCTGTGATTATGTTTTTGGTTTTTTAGTTGCTCAGTTCCTCAAGTTCCCTAGGTTCTTTCTCTGAACAAGTAGCACCATTTTTACATACCTATGTGAGGGTTCGGGACCTTACTTCGTGCTTTGCAAAGTGTTTCTAGACTCTCAGACTATGCCACAAACACCTACAGTCTACCTACTTCTATACCTACTCCAATGAAGCAAGTGATGCTTACAATTCATCATGCTTCTAAGAGCTTTCCCAGATCCTGGCCATATAGCTTTGCTCTTTGCAGAAATGATTTTTACAGGTATATGTTGGCACGGTTACAGGCCGCAAGATATTTTCTGCACAAATATGCATCAGAGAATATGCTGTTTATCACACCCACCAAGTTGCCTGTGAGAATGGAAGGAAAGCAGGCAGCACCCTCCATGGGGGAGGAAGGCCTGGTCAATCTGCCAGCTCCTTGTTACCAAGCTGTGACTAGCTGATGCAATCCTGCCCAACCATAATATTCCAGAACTGAGTCATCCAACAACATCAGCTACACTTGTAATTGCCATCCTAAATAACCACATATATTTATTATTTACCAGCACATGCTTTATTGGTGTTCATTACAAGCCGTTAATGAGGTGTCTGTTTTAATGGTAGTTGTGAAGCTAATAAGCAGGAGGTGGAAGAAGCCTGCCCTTTGCCAATACATATGATTTCTTTGCTGGCTTTTGGGCTACCACATATCCCATCCACAAATGGCAAATGCAGGACTGTGGGGGTTTGACTCAAGCACAACTGCTGTCATCTCATTTTTGCAGGGTGTGGGGAAACAGGAGGCTGTGTGTGGCTGAGGAGGAGTTAAAGAGGTGAAAGGTGTGACCCATAGGGATGGCCAAGAGCAGCCTGCCCCACTTGGAGAGGTGCTCACCCAGCAGCTCCCCCAGGCTGTGCAGGGGCACTGTGTCCCCCCAGGAATGCATGTGGCACACTAGCCCTTCACTGGCAGCTGTGTAGTTGTGAGGGGTGGGGTCAGCTGCTGACGGCGTTGCCGCCCCACACCGGCGGCACTCAGCTGTTTCGCATTTTGCAGTGTTTTAGGAGAAACACGTGTCTCCCCCATCGCCGCCGTCCCACACAGGCACAATCGCATGGGGTGCGGGACCCAGCTGCCTGATGAGGGGCTGCTGCTGAGGAGCCCCTCTTCCCATGTCACCCTGCCTGGACTGCTCATGTATCAGAGGGCCTTGAGGGCCTCACTCATTGGCATGAAGCTTTTGAAATTTAAACTGTAGGCTTGAAGCAAATCAAGATAAATTCTCGGCCTTTAAACTTTCAGGTGAACACAGATGCACAAGTTGCAGAGGCTGAGGGTTGAGCCCATGCTGTGTGTGTAGCCCTGCACACACCCTTGCCACCTGTGCCAGCAGTGCAGCTCCTCTTCCTCCCCACACACACTACCCATGGGGTAGGGGATGTGGGGTACCCTCTGGGCTCTCAGCTCCTGTCCCTCATCCCCATCAAAGGGGGAAAAAGGGCATCACAGAGATGCCTCCTTCATTGCCCTCCTGCCCAGATTTCCCTCCCCGGGACAGGAGGAGAGAGCCGTGCTGGCAAGGAACAGTGTGCAGAATGAGACCACGCATGGTGCAGGCTCAGGGTGGTGGCAGCCGCTCCGCCAGGCTCACTCAGGGAGACAGAGCAACAGATGCAAGGCAGGCACTAAGAGTGGAGGCTCTCATTATTTTGGCCTTGGGCACTTTCGGAGCTTGGCGGTCTTGAGAGTCACCCAGCGTTTGGCCAGATCCCCAGTGGCTTTGCACATTCCTTTTCTTTCCATGAATGAATGGTCTAATCTGGCTGGAGGGCATTGCAAGACCCAATAGCCAGTTTGCTGCACCTGCTCATCAGGGATTGAAACACCTGCCGTGGCCGGGGCTTAGCATTAAAGTGCTGCTATTTGAAGACAAATCTTGTCTTTTGTCTCTGCCTGAGCCTTCTTGCAGCTTCCCCCTCCCCTTAATAGAAAACAAAGGAAAAAAAGAAAAACTGGGGGGGAAAAAGGCTGTGATGGGTGTTTTTTTGGACAAGGCCTATTTTTCCTTCAATTTCCTAGAGAAGCCACCCTTGCTTTCCACATTAGGTGCATTGCTGGGAAATGTTATTCACACAGGCAAAGAGCACTTTTATTTTGCTCACAGCTGTTTAGAAGGCCCATGCTGATGTTAAAATGTGGGAGCCTTGGGCAGTTTCACTCTCAAGCACTGCTGTATCGTCCTGGTACTGGCAATTAATGCTATGCAATAAACTGATGCTTTTAATGAGGACAGATGTTCTTCCACACAGCCTCCTACCTACATTAAACCTTTAGGTTTTTTTTCAAGTTCCTTTCTTGTGACAACAAAAAATTAATATTGAATCAATAGCTAATGTGAGGTTTGCTTAATGGGGAATTAGAAGGCAGTTGTATGGTTTCTGCCAGCAAATTAGGAAGTAAGGAAATAGATTTTTTCCGAGCAATATGATTCCTCTCTTCTTTTAAGTGAATATACATATTTGGGTGACTAAGACACTTGGATTGTGTATGGAAGCCTTGGTCTTGCAAGATTTGTTAATGAAGGGGCAGAAAGATATAAAATACACTAGATGGATTGGACAGGAACCAGCTGATACATCTCCAAAGTTAACAGAAAGCAGAAAATATCTTTCTAGTGGCTCTCAACTGATGTCTCCTTGAACCAAGTTCATTAACACTTTTATCAGTGATCTGGAAGAAAAATAAAAGCCGTGTTATATACAAAGATTGTCAGAGAGCAAAGTTTGCAAAGGAGAGCAGGCCTCAGGGCAGAGAGCTGGAGAGAGCTACATTCTTGAGTGAAAAACAAGGGAACATGTCTATCTCCAGTGTAGCAGAAAGGGCTCCTGCCCTGCCCAAGCATCTTCCCTGGGAAAGGAAATCTGGCAATGCACGAGCCCTCAGTCTGCCAGAGGACAACAAAACCTAGAGCAAGAAATTGAAATTAGGCAGATGCAAGCTAAAGGGTAGATTTGCAACAGAGGACAATGAACCACTGAAATGACTTACTGAGGGTTGTGATGGATTCTCTATCACCCGAGACTTTCAAAGCACATAATTTTCTCAGCTCTTCTCCCACCTCCCTGAAAGAAAAAAAAAAAACCAAAAACAAAAAAGAGAGATACTCTACTTGATTCTGAGGACTTTTAAGTGCTGTGTTACAGGGAGATCAGGCAAGATGATCACAGAGGTGTTGGGTTTATAATCTATGAATATATTTAATCAGAAAGCAATTTTAAGAGAAGACAAACTCCTGAAAATCTTGAGCTTATTTCATTTTGATTTATCATAAAATAATTACTGGATAAGTAAGAAATCTGGAGGGAAGTCTAATTCACTCCTTTTAGAGTTATTTCTTTGGCAATTATAACATCATGTTAAATAAATGAAGAGAAAAATTAGGCCCAAAATAAGAAGAGGCTCATTAATACACTGATGGTCAACCTGGAAAATTCTCTACATTGTGGGCAAAACAAGAAAATAGGCGGTTATCTTTTTGGGAATAGATCCTAATAAAAGAAAAGCAGAAGATCCTGTGTTCATCTGCACAATAAGCTGAACTTGCTTTAGGGCACAGATCAGTTGCTAGAAGATTTAAAAGAAATTTTTCCCATAGATAGCTTAGGAATAGTGATATGTGCTCCATTAATTCCTTGAAAGGGAGGAGAAACCCACTTCAGTTCACTGGGAGCTTAGCCTAAGTCTGCTTTTTGAAAGACACCAAGAGTTTTCTTAAGAATTTCAATCAGCTGAGTCCTTATACAGTTTTATATAGTGGTGCCCTTGATTTCTTTGTGATCCTGGTATTTTTGCAGCTAAAGGATGAGGGACTGCCCACAGGGAGCAAGGTTTAGTTTGGCACTTTCTGTTGTTGTCTTTGCCCGGAGCATCTAGCGGGAGGCCGCTGCTGGAGGTACGATGTTAGCTGTGATGTGATCTGGCACAGGTTTGACTGCTACGAATTCCCTTGGCTGTTGCCTCTCGGAGGCTATACCAGAAAAAAAAAAAAAAAACCAACATAAAACAAAGTAAAGATCAGAGACAACTCTACTTACATGTTCTTAGCAGTACAGAGAGAATATCTGAATTATCTCTTGCCTGTGAGATTAATCATACAGGACTGTTGTCCTTTCCAATTGCCTGTGAATTTAAAATAGTGCTGTCTCTCAGAATATATTTCAAAGGAAAAGAAATTTCACATTACTCTACCTAGATGTGCCTGTATCTTTGTCCTCCAAATGGCATCACTCCTTGTTTTCCAGCAACATGGTAGTAGAATGGGTTGTGCTCTAGACACACAGTTCACTAAACAGCCCACAGTGCCAGACAGACACCAGCATGAATTTCCAGCATGGCTCGGGTGTGAATTCAAGTTACAATGTAATTTTTACAGTGTGAGTCTCAGGCTAAGTTAATTCTCAATTAACAGCTGAAAGCCAGCAAGAAAATTGTTAGTGGCTTTAAAGGAGATGGCACTGCCCTTGTAACATACTACAGAGAGTTACTGGTTACAGTGAGGTGGGTGGAGGTAAAGCCACTGCAGGTGTTTCTCAGTGAGGCCATAAAGACAGGTGGAGGTAAATAGCAGACAGCGGGCTCCTCTGTCCTAGGGAGTGAAGAGGCTTCTGTGCTGGAGAGGGCAGTGCTGCAGCTCAAAGAAAGATGTTCCTGTTCTTATATGTGATGTTATCTTCATGCAATCAGCAGAACAAGGTGGTTGGCTCCAGTAATAAGGAAAGAAGTCTGTGTGCTTGAGGACTATATTGTGTAGTGAAGATTTAAGGAGGGCAGAGGCTGTGGGACCAGAGTTTGCAAGCTTTCCAAGGAATAGAAGTGAGTTATTTGAGGGATCTTGAAAAAAAAAAAAAGTGAGTCTTACAAGTAGAGTTTGTTTGGCTTTTGAAAGATGTTTTGGGGGTTTGCAGCATGAGCTGTCTTGGCGGGGATAGCTCTGAGCCCACCAAATTAACTGGTGTTTCTCCCCTGAAATGGAAAAATGCATAAGATAAAAGAAACACAGTGGAAAAGAGGGTGTGCTTGGAAAATGGGAGAATACAGAAGATAAAGGGACATATTTCCTGAAACTTTCAAATAATGTGATCTCGCTCCTCCATAGCCAGTGAAAGTGAGCCTCTGTTTAGCTCTTTAGTTCTTTGCGTTTCCTCACGCAAAGGTGAGAGGAAGGTGAGAGCTATTGGCAAGATGAGCTGAGTATGCTGTAATGCAGTCTATGTCTCTGGGTGCTCCAGGAGAGAGACCCATATAAACACTATAAAGTATAAAGCTTTTCTGTGTTGTCCATTGAAGCACCCATTCTTCCGTGCTAGAAGCCTCACTGGTATACTGTGGTGGCTTTTTTTTCTAGCTTAAGAAGCAATTTGTAATTAGCTTTCCTCTACCATGCTCCCTCTCTGCCAAAACAAACTTGTCAATAAAAGCCTGATGTTTTAGATGCAAAAAAGATGTACATTTAATTAAATGCAAAGTTGTTTTGTGAGAATGGGACATGTGAAGAAGCCACTAAAGAGCATCACACAGAGTGCAGAGCTGGAAGCAAATGTTTGAAGAAAAGGAACAGTGTGGATATTATGATTTCAAGCCACAAACATTGTAGCAGTGAAGCAAATTGTAAAGCAAGCAATTTTTGGATAGTTAAAAAAAATAGCTGCTAGTTGCATCAAATTAAGCCCTGAGAAAAATCTTAATAAAACTTGAGAGTGCTGTGCTTGAAACATACATATAGAGAAGCAAATCTGGTGTGTGAGGTCCTGTGGGACCCCATGTGTGATGTGTGTTATGAGAAGGCTCAATTTCCAAGTCTTCGTTAGCTTTGCTAAACAAACATACATTCTTCTTAAATATTTCTCCTGAGATGACAACTATTGACAATACATCTTCCTGAAGCATACAACAGTTATCAAACAAATAGTTGACACTTTGCAAAGTTTCCATTATTCTCTGGTTGCTGAAGAAGCTGGAGGGTAGAGCAGGACACTTAGCATTGGGAACACTTTAGCAGTTAATGTTTTGCACAAAATTTGTTAAATGTAGAAACTGCACTCAAATGTCTAAAGTGTTGATTCTATGGAAACATCAGTTTGGGGCCTGCTGTTACAATCTGGGGAGATACACGCTCCCTGGGAAGCCTACGCATGTCAGCAGCAATTCAGTGTCATAGAAGCTAACATTAGGAGTCACGTTCATTGAAACTTGTTGAGCATTTCATGCAGTTTTCATCTCATGGTTCTAAAGGCAGACAATGCAGACAGGGAGAAAAAAAGATTTCTCATTTCTGTACCATCTTCAAATGTAGAAACAACAAGAGGCTCCATTTTGATCTCTGTATGGAGGAGGATGCTGTTGTGAAACTTGCACATGGTCTGAGTCTTGCTCTGACATGGTGTTTCATTGACCTGAAATCAGCACAGCATGTGCACAACAGGGATCTTGATAAAGTTGATTTTCTTACTTTGAGAGAATCATATAAAACATCTGAAAATTAAAGAAGCTTAAAATCCTCCTCAAAAATGCAAGAAAACATAAAACAGTCAACAACAAAAACAAATTGTTAAGAGATGTTATTTGCAAAAACAAAACCCCAAACCCAAAAACCAAACCAACTAACAGCCTCTATGTTCATCTTCAGGTGGAGCACCTTAGCAAAACTATGGTCAACAATGTTGCTGTGTGAGAATACATGTCCCTGAAGTTGAGGAAAACTTGTTTTCCAAGGAAAGCGGAATGAAAGCAGAAGCTTGGAACAATTTCTCTTTGGTCATATCAGCTAAAAATGTTATTTATGGAGAAGAGAAACGTGCTGAATCATTTACTTAATTTGCGATCTTTTATACTCGATTGTCTAAGCTGATATTAAAGCCATGGGAAGTCCTCCTTTTTGCTTCTTTTTAGGCTGCAAATCAGAGCTGAAGATAAACAGTCTTCAAATTGCCTCTTGCTAAACACAAACAATTACAGTAAGATAGACAAATAACAGTGTATGCATGAAAGTAGTTTAATTTAATACGTGATGATATACACAATCTATCAAAGACGGCTGTCTCAACACCACTTTCCATGACAACAAAAAACCTGAATATGTTGTTGGTTCATTGCTATTTTTCATCAGTACTGTTGCAATGCTGGCTGGAAGGACCTCCAGAACCCCTGGCAGGGGTCCACTTCTGGTCCCCCAAGGCTGTGGGTTTGCCTGACCCTGTGCTTAAATATCAGTGAGGGGGATTTCAGTCTCACAAACTACCCTGCTCCCAACGATGTATCCAATGACTGTACCAAACAAATCTATTATACCTTTTTAGTTATTATGTTTTGCTCTCTGCATGGCTCTTATCTCCTTTGTTGCCTCATAATGCAGTTAATCTTGTCACAGTGCAGAGGTGATGAGGAATGGCTGATCTTACGCATTAAAACAACATCCCTTTATGTACTGGGATGTCCTCCTTGTAGCACTTTTTACTCTCCCTCCTCTCTGGGAAGGCAGACCTATTTCTGTCAATCTCTCCCTGAAGCCTCTTGTGGTGCCTCAACTTTGTAATTTCGGTCTGCCTTCTAGTATCAGTGTCCATAGCCAGGCTCACTGCCCCAGCTGAGATCTCAGAAACATTTGAAAAAATATGGCTGTCATAGGACAAAAGTGTTGTCCAGTCAAGGTCATGTTTTTTCACTTTTTGAAAAAAATCTCAAAGATGACATGGTGCTGCTTGCTCAGTTTGAGGTGTGCTGTAATTACCAGGTGTTTTCAGCAATCCTATTACTTACCCAGTGTGTGCATTTGAATAATTTTCTTTCCTGTTTCCAACAGACAATATGACAAGACTATCATGGGAGGAGCTGACACATGGTTCGTGTGAGCCAAAGCAAGCTGACTCTCACGTCCTCTTAATCTCTGCATTTTGTATCCTGGTTTACAATGACATTAGTAGCAATGACCCATTGCAGCTCTGGTGTTACTGGGAAATCAAGGCTGCCACGTGGGGAGGGCTATGTGAGCTACCTGGCTTGTGGCAGTGGTTTCCAGCTCTTGCTGACACTCAGTATGGCTGGAGCCGTAAGATAACAGAAAGTCTCAGTTGCCCTGTAGCACTAGAACAGGGTGTTAGCCCCCCTGCTTCTCCCTGACCCCAAATCCTGTCCAGGAGCCTAAAGGCTGTGTGTGAAAAGTGTGTGCAGCAGGTACTCAGCTGTACTGGCCCTGTAATGCTTGGATTTCTCCTTGCTATGTTGCTGTGTGCTGTTTGCCTCCATTTTGAGCCAGTGTGAAGGACATCATTGCTCTGTTTCCACACTGACAACTGCATTGATGCATGCAGAGAAGCCACTTTTCTCTCTCATTCTGCACCACAGACATGACACAATGTGGTAAAGGCAGATATAACCACAACAGAAATTTTTTCCTGTGGTCCAGAGATTAAACCACAGCTGACAGTGGTTTTGCTGCAAGTACAGCAACTGCCAGGCAGGAGACTATGCCACGATATTGGGCTTGCACTCCAGCTTCCTCACTCAAGCTTTCTAGGAACATATTGCCAAGATTCCTTTAGTGTGGCTCCCTCCTCAGTCCTGGACACCTTTGTGCCACATCTGCCATTACTGCAGAAGTTTCAGTGCCAGCCCTGTCCCACCCAGTCCGCCCTGATGCAGCAATGGCTCAGTGTTTCAAGGCTGGCAGAAAGCACTGGCTGCAGTTTCAGCCTGGTCAGGAACCCCAGAGGCACCTCGTCAAGTGCACCATCAGACACAGCTGGCTAGTGCCGAGGACCAACGACTACCCTGTACACAGAGGCATGGATTTATAGACTGGCTTGGGTTGGAAGGGACCCTGAAGACCACTTAGTTCCAAATCCCCTGCCATAGGCAGGGACATCTTCCAGAAGACCAGGTTGCTCAAGACATCATCCAGCCTGGTTTTCAACATTTCCAGGGATGGGGCAACCACAGCTTCTCTGGGCAACCTGCTTCAGTGCCTCACCACCCTCACAGTAAAGAATTTCGTCCTAATATCTAATCTAAACTTGTTCTCTTTCAGTTTAAAGCCACTCCCTCTTGTCCTATCACTTCATGCCCCTGAAAAACTCCCTCTCCTGCTTTCTTGTAGATTCCCTTCAGGTACTGGAAGGTTGCTGTAAGGTCTCCCAGGAGGCTTCACTTCTTTAGGTCGAAAACTCCCAACTCTCTCAGCCTGTCTTCATAAGAGTTGTGCTCCAGCCCTCTGATCATCTTCATGGACCTCCACTGGACTCACTCCAGCAGTTCCATGTTCCTCCTATGCTGGGGAACCCGGAGCTGGACACAGTACTCGAGGTGAATACTGTATCCATACTCACAGGAATGGAGTAGAGGGGGAGAATCACCTCTCCCAGCCTGCTGGTCACACGTCTTTTGATGCAGCCCACGATAGGGTTGGCTCTCTGGGTGCATTCTGCAGTTTCTCTTGGCTCTAGCCCTCATCCAATCCCCATGACTGAATGTCCGCTTGTGGCCAGAGCAAATGAGGTTGGGCTCTTGCCGCATGTTTTGGCTTAGTTTTGCACAGAAGAAATCCAGTTTGGGATCTCTGGGATTGCTCTCTGAAGCAAGCTGAAGCACAATAAGTGAGGACTATGATAAAATTCAGTTCAGAATTGCACTACAGAATGAAAACACAAATGTGAACACACCTTAGATTGGCTCTTTTGTATACATGCTTTATCTAGAAGAAGCTGAGACTCAGACAGAGGCTGGGAAACCTGACTCATTACAGTTACTTTGGAACAGTTATTAGGTGTTAGGAATATGCTTCAACACTACCTGTTAGCAAATGCTCTTTAAGAAACACTAACAGTGGCCAAAGATACAGCAAGTGGTGTGGAGTACAGGGGTTTTGGAGAGGCCGATGGAAAACTAGGCATCCTATCTGTAGGAGAAGGGAGACATAGACATGCCAATCTCACTGCCAGTTTCAGTGAGAAACTAATTACAGGTAAAATCACAAGTCCTGCAAAGTTTGTGATTTTTCAGAACTGCTAATGTTATCCTGAAAAATGAATCCTAAAATTCATGATGTTTCTTGGAGTGACAACATCAATCACCAGTTTTGGGTTCAACCAAGCATCAGTTTTGGCTTCACCACTTCCTTCAGGAGACTGATCAGAAGCTTGTGCTCTCTTAAGGAGTTATTTATTTCCAGAAATAATGCAAACATTTTATATGCTTGTCTTCAGGCATCAGCACTAATGTGGACCCCGAAAACCTATCAGTAATTATAAGCTATAGCTCAGTTCATTGGGAAATGTCAATGGCAAGTCTAAGACATGGTGTTTATCCTCTCACAGATTGACTTGCACTCAGGCAGTTAAGCAAACATTGCTTTCAAGTGTCAAAGTATTTGCAGTTATAATCAAATTATTTTAAAAGAGAGAGCATTTCACTGGCTATCAAGCTAAAACAGATTAGATTTTTTTTATGACAGTCATAACCAAAGGTGCTACTTCTGATCTTACTGCAATAGAAACAGAAAACTTACTTTGCTTTCTGTGCAACCATACATTAAATTATGTTTCTTATGTCAAAGACTGTTTTCCGGCAGTTTCAGACATGTTGCCTTCTCCCTTCTTCCATTCCCTTTTCATTCCTGCCTGAACCAGCACGAGATATATTGCTCAACTCAAAAGGAGCCACAGCATCACTACCAGCCCAGGACCCCCCACAAGTAGGACTGGCAGCAAAGGTCTGATGGCATCCAGGGCAGGATACTGAGAGCAGAGCCAACCTTTTTGTTAGCCCATTGCTGAGGTGGTAGCCAAGCCCCTCCCTGGCATCTGTGACCCTGAGCCAAGCCTGCAGCCCTGAGCAGCTAGAAGATGCTGACAATTTTCAGCTTAGGGTCTTTGACACTCAAAGCTTTTTTGTCACCAATCTGCCATCTATTAGCATAATTGGGAAAATAAAAAAAAGGGACCTCCTCCTGCTGTTCTCTCAGGAAAGCACAGTAGATAAATGTGCCAGGTAGCATGAAGAGATGTCTCTACATTCACAAAATTACCCTGGGAAGCTCATCCTAAAATCTCCACAGTGCCCACCTGCTAAATACACTTCCACTGTGTATCAGGTATGCACCCCCCAAAAATCCCTACCTGCTGTTGTGGAGATTGTTGCCCCTCGTCCTTTCTGAATGTCACTGATTCCACCACCTCAGAAACCACAGAGTCTAAGTACAAAGCAGGGTTGCGCTGTGCCACGGGCTGAACCAACCGAGGACAAAAAGGCCATCTCTGCTCCCAGAAAACTAAAACTCCAACAAGGAGTAGCATAAAGGGACGGACATAGAGGGGCCGAAGGTGGGCTCTGTCCCCCGCTCTATCTCCCCCTCTTCTGCCCCCACCAAAAACTTGCTGAATAATGTTCCAATGAGAGGTTAGGGACCAGGGAAGGAATAGTTCCTCAGGGTTCTCAAAACCTCTCTGCATGGCAACTTTTATAAAGAAATGGTTTAATGCTAAAAAGCAAATGAAGAAGCCAAAAATATGTCTCATTTTCAGTATTTCATGATTGAAATCTTAAACATTATGAGCACGAGATTTGCCAAACATGGGTCTCAGTTTGGGTAGATTTTTTTCATGTTATACAAAGTAAGGTGTCTGGAATCTGGTAGTCCTGCATTGAGCTAATTTAAAAAGATATATTTAAAATTTTGTTTCAAATCCTTTTGTGCTAATTAAACTTATTAAATATAGATAGTGGTGTTTTAAACAGAAAATTAAGTAAAACATCAGCGGGAGATTTAGTCTGATTGCTGTGCATGTTTAAAAGAAAATGCTCTGCATGTTTAAAGAAAAAACACACTTAGGCACTGTGACATTCAGTTTTTAAGAAACCCAGTTTAATTATATTTTCCCTAATTAAGGATTTCATTATAGGGGATCACATGATTTAATTATATCAATACCCCAAAGACCTGATTGTGAACATAAAATGTGGATTAAAAGGATGCCTCATCACTTAATTACCTGCTAGATTGGAACAGATCCATGTTGTAGGTCAAAAGGGACATAAAATGCAGGCTTCTGCCTCCCTCTTTGTTGTGTGTGAAGGGCTCTGTGCATGGGGAGAGGAGGGGGGGCACTCATATCTGTACTGGGAATGATAATTATCTGTGAGCAGTTTTCTAAGCATATACTGAGATGGATGGATGGATGGATGGATGGATGGATGGATGGATGGATGGATGGATGGATGGATGGATGGATGGATGGATGGATGGATGGATATAGATAGATAGATAGATAGATAGATAGATAGATAGATAGATAGATAGATAGATAGATAGATAGATAGATTTAAAATTATTAATATCTTTTAAATTTTCAGCAAATCTGTAGTGGAGGTGAGCTGCATATTTCAGCTTACAGTCTAATGAATACCTGTGTATTTCTTCTCAAAATAAAAGATCTTGTCTTTCAGAAAGAAAATGTCAAGTAGTGAGAAATCTTGGGCTGGGTTTTAGATCATCCCAAAGTGAGCAGATGGATACCCAGTGCTGTAGCAGGGACTGGGGCTGTGTCTCCCTGTGTCCAGGCAGCATGAGGCCCCTGGAGTGGCTGCACTTCTGGAGGTTCCCTGCCACTGAGTAATGGGGCTGCTCCAAGGGATGGGGGGGATGAAATCTTTTGGGACATCAGTATAAAGCCAAGGGACAAATTTTAACCTGTCCAAACCTTGCTTACCTCTCTTCCCCACCTCTACCCAGTTCCCAACTGCTGCTCCCAGGAAGAGGCTTTGGCAGGGAGCACTGAGCACATGAAGGTGAAAAACCTGCATCCATCACTATGGTATAGCTTTTTCTCTGTCTTTCAAAATGCCTTCCCACCTCCTGCAACCCTTACAAGCTCCTACCTAGCAAAGCTAGAAATCTGGCCCTTGTACCTAATGCTCCCAAATTCTATCAGCAAGAAAAGGTCCCATGGGGGCCAAGTGCAATTTTATCAGGGCCCATGGCAGCATTGCACACTGTGGACTGAGCCTGTTGCAAACTCCCTACAACATAGCTCCCCAAAACTTTTTAAGGGTGTTGGAGCGTTGCAGGATATTCACATATTATTAGGGTTTTCTCCTCCAACATGCCATAAAAAGGTAATTTCCCTGCAGTCCTGCCCAGCAGATATCTTGCTTTTTCCCAGTACCCTCAGTAGACTCTGGTAGGTACAAATGGGGCAGCAGGTCTATGGTTATATTGCTGCTCCAAACACTGAACTACCCCAAAAGCCAGCTTTGCCAATCCCCACTCTGACGTGGAGAATGACTCTTGAAAGAGATAATTCAAGGCCACCAGGAGGGCTGGTCTAGAAACAGAGGGTAGAGTGCTCCTTTTCCTAGGAAAGATATCCTCAGGCACATGGCAGCAGGTGATCCCTTAAGCAAGGGGACAGCCATCAAAGTGTCCCTTTGCCCTCTGATGGAAGCCTCGTGGCTGAAGTGCTTTCTCAGATGTCATCCTGCAAATGCTGCTGCAGTGATGCTGTTACTGCCTGGTGCAAGATAAGAAACCAAATCCTGTGCCCAGTTTGGGTAGCAAGGCTGGGTAAGAACAAGGTCTCTTGAAACTACTGCTAACAGCTGATGCTGATACATCCCAGGTCCTTTCTATGGCTTTTCCAAAGGCACCAGGGAGGATACAGAACTGGATGGTCCAGCTGTTTAGGGCTATTCCAAACCAAACAATCTGACACCTCATCACAGGAATGAGAAAGATCTGCACGCCACAGCAAGGCCAGCAACTTGGATACTGCCAGGCCCGTAGATAGAGCCAGCCTGTCCCTCCACTGCTGGGCACAGCCACCCTGCCCTACCTGCCCCCTGGGCACAGCCACTCTGGACATGGCCAACCCGACCTGCCTACCTCTGGGCAGATCCTGGAGGAGGCTTTGTGCACACACCGTGGCAATGTTCCTGGGCCCTGAGAAGCAAGGGAGCACATTCGACTGTGAAATTATCATCTGCAAGTGGCACAGTACTATGGGATGAAGATCTGTTTCTTTTACTTTGATTTGATCTCATTTTCCTAGGCAGGGAAATGCCCCAGTGACAGTATCGTTGCAGATGGCATCACAAAGCCCCGGCTGGCACCAACTGAGTTGGCACAGTCAGATTATCATGTTCGAGTTTGTGTCTGTCTTTTCTTTTTTCCCAGCTTTGCTGTGCTAATAGCACTTCTATTACCATATAAGCCTCAGCCAGCTCCTTCAAAAGGACAGAGACCAACATAAAAAGTAAATTTCATTATCACTGGCAAAAAGGATGGGTCACAGAAAAAGCTAAGTGGTGCTAGTCTATATTTTTAATTCTTTCTTTTTTTTCCCCCTCCCTCTCTCTCTCTCTCTCTCTCTCTCTCTCTCTCATCTGGGCTTAAAGGGAGACAGGAATTGAAGTTGCAGGGTCTCCAGGGCAGTATTGCAGAGCAGTGCTGCTTAATGGGGCAGCTGGTGGAGAGAGCTGAGCACATGTTTCCTTTGCAGTTTTCATCTTCATACTTCACAGGGCCTAAGGACTGATTGATGGAATTCTTTTTTTTTTTTTTTTAAACATAGCTATCTTGAGGCCTAGAGGCTGCCACACTGAACATATGTCCACATATTCCCTTGGGCAGTATTTAAATGTGTGCATCCTTGTGACTGTATTTGTTTAGTGTGTGCTCCCACTGATCTAATGGGACCTTTCCCATGACCCATTGCTTCCCTAAGTTTGCCACTTGCTGCTGTCAGGCGAGAGAGGCTTTAACGTGGATGGCTGTAGCTGTAAATGAATGGGACTTTTTTTCTCGTTCAGTCCTTTCGACTGAACCTTCTTGCTGATGGATCATCTAATGCAGTTTAGTTGAGAACCCTTCCTTGTGCTGTTAAAAAAAGCCAAACCTAAACAGACCCCATCTGTTGCAATCCTGTGTCTATTTATGTGAATGCAAAATTTGTCAGGCTGCTTTCTGCTTGTTAATAAGCCATCCTCTGAGAGCAAAATCCATTCTTGGAAAATGCCCAGTAAGATGGGCATTACTTGCTACACTGGATACCTCTAAAGCTAAAATTTCTTGGGAACAAGAAAAGCAGCGGTTGCACATGGCACTCACTTTCCTTCAAGGAGGCACTGTAGAATTCTGCATGGTATTTAGTGTTCCCCAGGTAGGCAGCTCAGTGAGACACGAATTGGAATAAAACTATCTTTAAGACATTTTCAGCATACACAACCTGCTTGGGTAACACCAACACTGCTCAGAGGAGGAGACTAGAAGCAGATTATTTACATTTACCACTGTTGCAGCTTTGTGCAAAAGCCTGATTATATCCCACCTTTGCTCTTTCTTTTTCAGCAAAAAGCCTGAAAAACTCCACAGAATGATACAAGTAAAGGAGATATTCTAATGGGTTCAGAAACTGTGGCTGACTAACAGAGTTAAAAACTATATAAATATTCCACAAGCAGCATTTGCACATATTTAAGGCAGTGCTAGGAAATACCATAATATATGCAAAATTTATAGCTAATGTAAATCAAAAACAGATTAATTATATTATCTCCTAGAGCTCTTGTTGAAGAGTGGAGCTTTCCTGCCCAGCACCATCCCTGCCCTAAAGAGCTTAAGGGAAACATTGGAGGGCTGAGAGCTGTGAGGAACTGCCCTTACCTCCCTGCCAAGCTGCACATGGAATACTCCTCCTCCGGTCTTCTGGCAAATGTCCACAAGGTTACACCACACCAATCCTGCTCAAGGTGAGGCTGAGAGCAAATTTTCCATCTCTGTGCCCTAGGCATGGGCGTGGGCATGGGCTGGGCTACCTTTTCCAGCACTCTCCACAGGAGTCATACCAGGAGCCAAGTACAGCGCATGGGAATTCAAGCTGCACTTTCAAATGTCACTTGTGAATCTAAACTCAGCTATCTCTTTTAGCTCGACATAGGTTGGAGACAAAATCAGCTGAAGAATAGGAGTAAATATACAAAATGCAGGGTGTTAAACATTGTATTTTCTATTAAATAAAGAATATTAGTATTAATCTTAAAAAATATTACCAGCAATATCAGTGGGAAATGCATCATGGACTGAGAAACAACATCAGAGAACTCAGTCATCCTAAGCCTAAACTCACTTTCCTTAGAAAAATTATTTAACTAAACAAAAGTGCAGCTATATTGTCACACATTGGTCTGGCTCCCCAGTGCTGCCTTACATCCCTTCCTTACTTCAGCTTCAGCTCATATCTTTCTATGTGACTTGGAATAATGACTGCCTGGCCTGAAAACCTTATGAAAATGTAGCTGCAGCCTGTTAAAACGGATCCACTTATGTACTTTCAGCTGGATCACACTAAGAGTCAAAGTGAGTAGAACCTTTGCAGAGGGCCATTGAAATTAATGAATGCACTGAAGTGTCCTGATCTTTTACTGTGTATTTGTTACTTGTCCTCTTTGGCTTTGTTCCACTTTCCTACCCCTCTCCAGCATCCTAGGATGATTTGTCTTGATGCTCTTAATGCTTGATTTGCCTCTCTGCTCTCCTCTCTCACCCTCATCCTCACTCTGCCCACCCTTCTGTACTCTCACAGAATCACAGAACATGCTGAGTTGGAAAGGACTTACAAGAATCATCAAGTCCAACTCTTAAGTGAATGGCCTGTACACAGATAGAACCCATGACCTTAATATTCAGATGAGAAAAAAAATTATAGGACAAGGAAGGGGTTTTACCACCACTTGCCATACTGGATTATTTTTTATCGTGGTGCTTTTGTAGACTTCATTTGATATCCTCTTACCTGCTCTATCCTTTTGTCCCCAGTAACCCAGATCTCACCCCATAAGTTCTTTCTCCTGTGGTATTTTCATGAATGCTCTCTTTTTAGTCTCCCCCTTTATCCTTCTCCCTTGTTATCATTTCAACTAACTTAGCAAGTGGTCCCACAACCACTCCCACAAGGAAGGGCTGATAGTGCAATGCCTTGCACCAGTTGCTGCCTGAGGACGTGCTGCATTTCCTCCTAAGCTGTCCATCCCCTGCATTCCCCCAGTGCTGCTGAATCACAATTGTAATTACATTAGGGTTTGGGATTTGTTGGCTGCATCTATACCACTAAATGAAACAACTCAGGGTGCAGGTCCACCAGAAGGCAACTACCTACACTGATAAATATTTAGTAAGTCTCCAGGCAAGGTGTTGACCCAGTCCAGCTGAGAGTGACTGACAGCTGCCAGGCACAGCCCTGGCCTTGGTGTGGGACACAGACCATTCCCAGCCATGGCAATTCGAGAGTTTAGCTGGGTGGACTTTGCTACACTGCACTAGGTGGCCCCAGGATAAGGGAATGGCTCCCAGCATCACTTAGGTCACTAATGCAGTGCAGCTGTTGTGGCTCCTGGCACACTGGGTTTGTGCATTAACATTGTGCTTTGTTCAGGTCCAGCACAATCTGCAAAAAGAGAAGCTATAACACACAGGTACACATTTCACAGAGGTTTTCCTCAAAGCAGTAGCTCACTTCACACCAATGCAGTCGTGTTGCCTTCTGCAGGATGGGTTTAAGAAGCTTTGCCCAGCAAGCCACCATTGAGCAAACACTGAATCCAGAGGCTGTGTCCAAAGTGCTTTTAGTTGTTGGGATGATGAGCATGCTTAAAACATCATCATATCCATTTCTAATGTACATCTATCTTTTTAATATCACATTTTGATTTTTTTCCTGTCTTTTTTAATGGCAAAAATTCAGAGGAAGCACAGTCACTGCCAAAGTCACGAGTACCAAAAACTTTCAAGTCATCTCAGAGGCTGACAAATGACTACATGTTACTATACATCTGGTAAATCCTACTGTAAGAGAGGCTGTCATGTGATCTTGTGTTAAGTTATTAATTACTGGTGGTTTTGTCACTTTCAAAAGAAAGTGTAAGGTGTTGGATTAGCTTATTCCCTTCCAAGAAAATATTTATTTTCAAGTTGATTTTTAGCCTTGCTTTCCTTAATCTGAGCTGTGCTTCTGCTGGAAAATACTTTGGAAATGGGTGAGTAGTTTGGCATCCTGGTTTTGCTAAAATTTTATGGTTTGTTTTGGTATTTTTAATTCTTTATTTCTAGGATACCGACCTCAGGAATCTAGCAGGCACTGTTGTATGCACAGGGTATGTCACCACCCTTCCACATTGTTGTCTTCAAGGAGTCAGGGCTGGTTGGAGATGCCAGTGGTAGGTGTACTTTGGAAACTGTTACTCAGAAAACCGTAAAGGTACATTCCAAATAGACCTATAATGTCCTCATGGGGCAGGAAAAAAAGTTTGAGCATCTATACCCCAGCTGGATTTTCCAGTCTATAACTCAGCCAAAGAAACAAAGCAGGGCCTCCTGCTGGTTGTAAAATAAGATGAATTGGTAGCATGAAAATGAAACAGACTTCAGTATGTTCTGCAGTGATTTTTTCAATCAAAATGACACCATAAAATAAGGAAATGAGTCACTAATTTCATTAACACTTTAACCCTTGTTGTTAAATCTGGATGGTTGCTTAAAAGGTTGGCTGCCTAAACTTTGATTTCTAAAAGTTGATTAGTTAGGTAAAACCTGTCTCCTATAAGCCCATGTTGATTGTGTTAATGACAGTAATGAAGTTTCAACTCTTGCTTGCATCTTATATGAACCACTCCATTACCTGGTACCAGATTATCAAGTTTCGATTTTTAATATAGAAGCAACATGAAGTTCTTTCCCAATACACCAGAGCATGACTTGTGCATCAAGATTATTTTATAAAAATCATAGTGAATGAAGTGATCTTGGGTCACTCCTTTGACAACCCTTGAATCCACCTGGGCTTCTTATTCTAGTAGCTACTGCTGAATAGCTTTTTTAATCACCCTTGAAACAGAAAACAGTTATGGTTTAGAAATTCATATATCATCTGACTTTTTGCCAAAGCAATCCACTTTTTGTTAATATAAGATGATGAAAAATGTTGCAATTAAGGTTTTAAATTTTTACAAGAGGCCTTCTCAATTGCTTAGATTGTGAAGGAGAAAATACTTTTTCAGCAGTTAGAGAAGCAGCTACCTTTTTCATTTTAAATAATATTCACTTCCTCATCTTTGCATCAAATTATTTCTGGTGCTTCTTTCTTTGTAAGACAAATAGCACTTTTCAAATGAAGCAACACCATATCTACTGGATATGGACAGGTGCTGGGGGTGCTGTGGGAGTTGATTGATGAAGAACTGACCCACTTGTGGGTACCTGCACCCTACATCCTGAGCCCCCCACTGCTACTCACCAGGGACACTCCTGGTCTTACAGGCCCCATGTTAGCCTTGTCTTTCAAGTGTATTTTTTTTCACTGTCACATGGCAATCACTTTTTCTGATCCTTTAAAAATGTGATTCCATCCCACTTTCTTTGACTATACCTATATGCATTTCATTCAGACTATTAAATTCATCCAGGACCACTAATTTTTAACTCTTTAGATAACCTGAAATCTGTTCTGTGAAATTGAACACAATTGGGATGTGGAAGCGCAAGGATCCATTGGTGCTGCAGACTCTACATCAGTCTCTGATGGGGTGTCTCTGTAATTCTACCATATTTATTTTGTGCGATGATGTTTGTACAATGGTCAGCAAGATCAGAAATTACCCTTTCTTAGGCATTTGTTTTGATGCCAAGTGAAATTTACCTTTCCTCAAGTCCCTTTCTTTCAGGTCCATTTCAGAAATTGGATATCATTTGCTGGCAGCTGCTATGACCCCACTGTTCACTGCCCACAGCCATCTCCTTCCTCTCTGCTGAACTCTCCAGTCATTTTGGTAGCCTTGATTTTACATCCCAACTCTATCATTGGTGCCTCTGTCTAAACTGAGGAGGGATTCATAAACACTACCTTGTCACTGTAGAGCAGGATAAGACCCAACTGCTAAACTCAAATCTCAGTTTCATCAGAAAGTGGTTTGCTAAGAGTTGTGAAGTTTTCAGGACTTTAAAGTAAACCATAACAGAGCACTACTTTAGTTCAGATGCAACTGGTGTGGTCTTCTTTTGGCTTTCTGTGAGGAAATGGTCATCTCTGACACAGAGAAAGTCTGCTTTCCCCTCGGTAGTGGATAATTTTGCTCCAGTTTTGCAAAGTGAAATACAAAGTATAATGGGAGTGCTGAACATAATAAGGTAAGAAAAGTAACTTCTCTGTGCAGAACGTCTCAGCTGGAGTGCTGTATCCAGGCTGTCCACATCACTCTTCAAGAGGGATGTGGACCAACTGGAATCAGTCCAGGAATAGCCATGAGAGAGCTTAAAAACATAACCTACGAAAGAAGGCTGAAAGAACTGAGGCTGTTTAAAGATTGAACTAAGAGGAGATGCAATAACATAAATGCAGTTATGTAAGTGGTTACTGCAAAGAGGGAGGAAATAAATTCTTCTCCATATTGACTGTGGACTGGAAAAGAAAAATGGGTTGCAGTGTAGAACTACAGATGGCTATAGATTTGACTTTCTGGTGGAGTATTGGGCTGAATTTGTGGGACACTATCTGTGCAGTGAAGAAAGGGGGAAATCTATGGCTCAGATTGTCCCTCACCAGTGCAGTCCACACCTGTAAATGTAACGTGTTTGACTGAGAGCAGAGTAGGAGCCTGAGGCTGGAAGGAATGAGGACAATCAGGCCAGCTGTGGGGAGAAACAAAATGTTTGTTTGGACAATTTGCATCTGTTGCTTTTTTTAACCGGATAAGAGAGTACACTATGTAATATACACACACCAGCCTCACTTACCGACAGAGACTTAAAATATTTATATCACAGACAAACAATGCCAAGGAACTCCCCTACAAATGCAGTGATTTAATAAACACAGTACTGTAATGTAGCATTTATCTTTATTATATATAATCAGCTGTTGCTGTACTTGGGTAGAAATAATGTCAAACTGAGCCAAGGTAGGATGGGAAGGTTGGAAGGTTCCCATTTCCCCAGTCCCAGACATACACACCTTTTTGGCTTTTGCAAGTACATATGGGCTTTAAGACTCTGAGGTACAGCAAAGAACTTCCTGCTGTCGCCCCACAAAGGATGGTGCATCTCACAGACCTCTTGAGGTCTCACATAGCAGATAGCTCCTCTCCTTGGTCTCCATCAAGCTCATGGAATAAATGTCTTCCATAATACCATTGAATAAACATGTATGTATGTATGTATCTAGGCAAAACATGTGCCTTGCTTCCCAAGCAAAGGTCAGCAAGATATCTATCTGAAAATATAGATTACATCTACATGAAGATTTTTATACTGGGCAACAGGTACCAGATCCTCAGACAAGCACAGCACAGTGCTCAGGGTTCACTGCCATGCTCAATATAACATTAAAAAAAAAAAAAAGTGAAGGTGATACACTGTGACTTTATTGACAGTCCCTAGTCACATAATAATCCTAATCCCATGCTAATATGCTATAAATCATTGATGGAATGATTGGTTGAATGAAATGTCTACCGCATTTTCTCCCTGAGCAAAATGGTATTGGTACATGTACACAAGAGAAAAACCAGACATAAGGGTTGGAGAGATGGCCATTTTTCAAGGGTATTTACATTGTCTTTAATGGAGGCATTTTTTCATATGATCACGAATATGATCCAGTCTGAAACTTTATCTCTTTTCTGTAGCAATATTTCTGTGTTCTTCCACCTTCATATAAAACAGGGAATTGGCCCAAAGAGCATTTAATCAAGAAATCACAGTTTTAAATGAAGCTTTGCTTCCAAAGAAAGAACTTCACAAATTGCTCGAAGGTCAGAGTAGGAGTTGGCCCATACTTTGCAGACTTGTGAAAACATGATGCCAGCAGGCTCTGAGAGTGGTACAAACAGTGTTTGTGCAGTTTGAAGATGCAAATGGATGTAAACACACAAATATTACACATATGAAAAACTTTCTCCCTGGGCAACGTGATGCCAGAGCTGGGGTCATTAGCAGATGTTGTTCCATGTGACTTTATCCCAGCTCACAGTGGCATCACCACAGTGATGCCTCACCACCAGATCCCTGTCACCTCCATACTCAACTGAGTCCCATCTTAATACACCCAAATTAGACTGGCCTGCATGATCTTTAGTTCTTTACAAGACAGGGTTGGGTTTTTCATTTCCCTTCTGAGTGAACGTTCACCTAGACAGCAACTATTTTCTTGTCAAAGCAAAGATACAGTTGCCTAAATGGACATCACCATGGACGGCATCTGCTAAATAAAGCTGAATGTTTCACAAGCATAGGCGTCAGTGCAATCTCTTCACAAATTATCTTAATTGACAACAGAATAGCCTCCTCCTGAAGAGTCGTTTACTTGCTCTTACCCGATCTGTTGGGAAAGTACCTGGCTGTGGTGTCTCCTAGTGTTGGGACAATGAGATCTCTGGAGTGAAGGAAGGGATATTTCAGGCAGTCCATGAATTATCTGAATTTACAAACCACTCCAGAATAAGTGAGCTTCTTGAGCAGAAGCACTGTCAAGGTTCTCAGACAAAGGTCATAAGTGGTCTTTCCACCAGTCTCTGGTGAGTTCCCATAACAGTGTTTATATGTCACCTGGGTCTGGAAGACATATGACCATGAGGTGTGAAATATGTACTAAATAACACCTTTGGAGAAATATTGGGGTGGCTTTTCCAGGCTGTGCTGATATGGTGTGCTTTTCAGAGCACAGCACAGGAGTGGTCTCTTGGATGTCAGGCAGGGGGGAGCGTAGACCTGGGCTTCCTTCCAGAGTAGACAAGGATGTGCAGGGTTAGGGATGAGAGAACACTGCATGCAGCACCCTGAAGTGACTGCAGAGCAACCAGCACCCTCTGCAGACACAGATCTGCACTGTTCAGAACACATTCACCATGCTTCTGACTGAAGCTTCTGGCAGCAGTGTGAAAGTGTTACCAGGGAGCTTAAGGAAAATAGTGTTGTGTCAAAACGACAGTGCCAAGCTTTCTGCAACGCCCAGATGCTGTTCAGCAATGGAGGAGCTACAAAATAGCCTGTTCAAGGATTTCTTTTCTTCTTCCCCAATGGCCTGGATACTTGAAAAATCCCTCCTGACTTCTGACTTTTGCTTGGAGGCGCCTTGGAACATCCCATATGGCAACAGGGAAGTCAACAAGGGATGCCTTTCTCTACAGAGTCTAAGACCAGAGCTGGACACCTTACCCATGGCAAAGCAAGGGCCACTGAACCAGAAGAAACTCATCGTGGCTTAGCAGAGAGATGGCTAAGGATCACTTCCACAACCATCATCCTTGGTCACAGGCAGGACAGAGGGAGTTGGTAGGGGCAAGTCCTTGCTGGAACAGAGCATTTGACCCCCACTGGCAGCTATCAGTAAATATCTGGTTCCTCAGATACTGTGTGGTACTAAGAGGCACAGCCACTGCTGAACAGAGCAGTGACTACATGGACATGGAAGGGGCATCTTGGAGGTCAGGACACTGTGCAGGTGCTCTCAGGTGCTGAGTAGTTCCCGAAGACTAATGAATTAGTCATCTTCTGCTTCATGCCTACAGGCATTAAAGTGATAGTGCTGCAGTGGGGCTGTAGCTCCTTAAACTGGTGTTGTGATCAGAGGTGTCAATGAATGTGTTAGAATGGAGAAGGGAGTACTGTCAAGGAACTGCATGACGGAAGACAGGGATGTGGAGTCAGGAGTATAGCAGGAGCAGAGACAGCTGTCCAAAAGTTTGGAGCCCTCAAGGCACATTCACACAGTGGCAGAGCACAGGCGGGCAATTACACTCCCCAGATAAACCTTCATCTGCTGTTTGGTGTTTTTACTAGAAGTCCATTGTCATGTCTCAGCAAATTGTGGGCTGTGCCTCATCAAGGCAAAAATGTGTTTCTTCCTCCTTTCTTATTTTGATGTATTTCACTTCCATATAATGTCCAGAGGGATAATTTAGCCTGTTCAAATGCCTTATTGAGGAAGGACTGCATTGTTCTTCCAGCCTTCGCATCACATCGGAATGTGCCTCTTCCTGAGCACCCCTGCGCATGGCCAGCCCATGATAAAGCCGAGGCTGCTTTTCTCTCATTGTTTCTCCTTGCCTTTGCCTTTCTCTTCCCAGCTTCATTTGTCCGAATACTAATTTGTGTTTATAACAAGAAGTGGTTCCCGCACCTCCCCTTTGTTGCTTAATTGAAGGGAAACTGAGCAACAGGTGGATCTCAGGAAATATCATTAGTCTCTTTCAATTGTTTTTGGCACTTCTTTGAAAGAAAAGTTCAGTTCAATGCAACTGGCTGTTCGCTGTTTCCAGGCTAATTACTGCAGGACCCAAATGAGGAACAATTTGAACAAGTGTAATTTAAAGAAGGTGACCTGCTCATCCAGCTTGGTATTATTTACAGGCTTAGAGCTGCACAAGTAGTTAAGGACTTTGATGAAGCTGTGTCTTATAACCAAACCTATAAAGGAAAATAAATCCCTTGAGTATTGCATAGCATAGAAGTACCACTGGTGCACAGAAACACAGCCAGCCACGACCCAGTGTGTTCATGTTTATGTAAGGGCTTCCTTTTAACCTATGCTTTTGTTCATGGAGAATAGAAACTGTGTATAAGGACAAAAGTATTGTTGTATGTTTGATTTTGAGAGGTGCTTGTCAGCGGAGCCTGTAACTGGAAAAGAAAAGCTAACCAGGGAGACTTCTTCCTCAGCTCCTCGGGTCACAAATCTGAAAAGTCACAGACAAGGGGGAAGGATGCTAAAGAAAACAAGCAGCATGATCCTTCAGCATGTGGTTTTAGCCCAGCAATTCCCAGTAGGACAAAAGAGGCAAAATCTCACAGTGTGCTCCTTCTCTCCCTTTGTAGACAGAGCTCTGATTTCTGCTATTTTTAAAACCAGAACCCTGGGGGAATATTTCACCATTGAAAATCAGCCAAATGCATTAACGAAGTGCTCCACCTGTTACAAGAATGCAGGCAAAGGGCTGGAGGATGGCAGCTCTCACTTGATGGTCAGCAATCAGGATATTCCTTACATGTGATATACTGTGATTTTTGACCAGCTGAAAATCTTGCCATCTGCTTTGTACTTTGAGGCTTGAACAACCAGACAAGTCAGAGGACAAGAAGAGAGATGATAACATCTTCTTTAATTTCCAGGGTAATTAAAGAAGATGGTAGGTACACACAACCTGAGAATGCAAAATGTAATTTAAAGGTAACTGGCTTAGTGATACTGAACTCTCACCATTGTCTGAAATGTAGCTGCTTCTTGTTTCTTTCCACTGAGAAACTGGGAAGCTCAGCATAGAAATCTTCTGACATGCAATGTGTCATGGGCTGTTTGGAGCAGGAGTAATCAGCGGGTGTTGACAGCAGTAGGGCAAGAAATGGTGCAGCAAAAACACACAAACACTCAGCTACAAAAGCTGGGAAAGCCAAGGACAGCGAAATCATGATTAAACAAGCATTTCTCCCCTTGACATGGGAACAGGGATGCAAGTAGAAAAGCCCTGGCTTTTCAGCAATGCCTTTATGGATTTATAACTGTAAATACCCCCTTTTATAAAGGATGTATTTAGGAAGCAAAATGGTTCCCTTTTCGTGAATGATCTATTTTACAGGGCTTAAAAATATGTCAAGGTTTGCTGTAGTAAATCCTCCTCATGCTGTAACTGAGTAATGTAAGCAACTTGGGTTGCCTTTTAAACAATTCCCAGTGTGTGGCATGGCCAGTGCAGTTTGAAATGCCTCTGTCTATCTAAACAGAAACAGATGTTTGAACAGCAGAGCTGTGCAGAAGTAATTCTTCAAACAGTAGATTAAAACATCTGTCAGGACCATTGGATGGGACCAGACAAGCAGCAGCAGTGTCAGCTGGGACTGCCAGTCACTTCTACCTTACCCTGGAGGTGGAAGGGAAGTAATGGGGAAATTCCTTCTGGTCTTTGTATGTGACACCCTCTTATTTTGCAATGTTTCTCCAACCATTCAGAAGATTACAGACCTGGCTGTGCAGAATAGCTCACAACCTCTCTCAGCATTGCCTACTGTAACGGAGGTCTAGGTTTTCACTTTTCCCATTAATGCCTTTTTCTGCCACTGCTGGCAGTCGGTATGAAAGCTGTGAAGTGTTGGTGACATGCCAGGTTACAGCATTTTAGTTATTTCCATCTGTCCTTCATGTTTCAGCATTTGACCAGTTTAGTGGCATTGCGAGCAAATTCTTCAGGCCTCATTGGGTCAAATAGATGACAGCCGACTAATCTCCTGCAACCTGCCTGCAGGAGCTGTGCCACAGGCAATGCATTCATTTCCAGCTGAGCAAGAGGCCAAACCAAACCCTTGGATTAACACCTCTTTTGCACTCACCCCCACCCCAAAATCAGAGCCAACAAAGTGATACAGAGTCAAGAAACTGTTCCAATGTTTTTGGTGAATCAAGTCAAAGCTCTGAATCCTAACAGCCCCTGAAGGCTACCATTTTTGCAGTCAGGATCTGAAACCTTAGTCTTGAATCCCCTCTCTGTTTCTAGTCCAGATTTATTCTTACTTCTTATTTTAGCATCCAGAGGAATAAGCAGGGACAGCCCTACCCTCGTGACTGCTCATTTTGGGGTGGAGCTGCTGTGGCTACACTCCCAAAACCTTCCTCTTTTGAGCAAGCTGCTCCTGTGTATGCCTGAATCAAGGTCGGGGTCAGGTCTGCCACCCCAGTTTCTCGGGTGTTCCTCGGGAAGACCGTCACCACCATGAGGTGCCAGTGCTGGGACAGGCGGCACGGGGTCCCCTGTGAAACTGGAGGAGCTCTCCCTTCCCCACACGCAAGTTGCTCTCCCGTCTCATTTGTCCCCGGCAGCCATTAATTGTGGGCTGTAGCGGCAGCAGATTACCTCACGACAGCCTGGCAGATGTGCTCTTGCTGAATAAATAAACTCATTTATACGGCTGTAATGACTGTTGCTTCTGTGCTCTCATCATGAAAACTCCAGCCTATCTACAGCAGTTTATAAACAAAGCTGCTTTGCCTTTATGGAAAAGCAATTTGTGGCTGAGGAGCCTCGGCAGTAACTCGTGCCAAAGAGAGCTGAGGCCATTTCTCAGGGAACAGGTGTCCGCATCATTAAAGCCACCACCCCCCCCGGCATTAATTGCCATCCCTGTTGGCACACTGAGAAAAGAAATTGGGGTTTGTCTGGGCCATGAAGATCAGCTTCCCGACTCCCTCCTTCAAGGTAGCTGCTCTGCCTGCGGCATTGCTGAGGCAGGGAGAAAGCTCAAGTGCTGTGGATGGACTCACTCTCTGGCGGTGGGGGCAGGGAGCACCAGGAAACTGGCACAGACTGGTGAAACAAAAGCATTCATGGGGAGAGAGAAGGAAACTGTTTATTAGACAGAGCAAGTTCATTAACTTCCCCTTTCCCCTCTATTTATTTTAACTGTCTCCTTGCTTCGTCTCTTCTCCTGTGTTTCTTCCCTTGCTTTCTTCCATGCTACGTTATTATTGCAGAAAGGAAAAGAAGCTTCACCCTGTAGTTTCTTAGGCTACTTGCAGCTTTAGCGCAATAAACTGCAACTAAAAAACACACTATGCCCCAAAATACAGCAAAGCACAAGCATGCTCCCTGCAGAAATAGAGGGCTGCTGAGTAAAGTTCTCGGTAAGGTGGGATTTTCTCTCATCCATCTGAATCACTGGAGGTGACCCCCTCCGTCCTGCTTGTGCCCCCACCTGGGTGCTTTCCTCCACCTCTGTGGCCCAAGTAGCCATGTGAGCCATGAGCACAGAGGTAAATGGGAAACTTGAACGAATGGCACATCTTCCCTCCAGATGGCCGTGGTTAGCACCACACACGTGGTGTCCCGGGCAGAAGAGTCACGCCGCAGAACTGCCGTGTGGTTGCAGTGACTTCACCCCACTAATTATGGCAAGGCAGAACCATGGAGGCAGCATGTAGGGGTTTAGGTTATAGCCACACTACAAAGTAAACAGGCTATGAGTGATGTTTTAGTTTATAACCAAAGACAGGATGACTGTCTTAGTTAAACACACTGGTTGCCTTGAGTTAAGGGTTTTTGGGTTAAAATAAGCCAGGGTTCGTCCTGAAATATGGATCTCCAAGAGGATGCATTGCTCTCTGAGTGAGATTATTCTCAAATCCCCATTAAGCCAAAGAAACAAATGTTTTCACAAGCAATCGGAACATTGCTGCTCTAACAAACTCAGCCATGAGCCTGAGGAACGTGACTGTGAAGACAAGAGAGCAGCAAGAAACCTTTCCAGCGCTGGAGCTGGGACAGCCATCCTCAGCAGCTGCTGGCCATCCATCTGCCTTACACTGCCCATGTCCCCACAGTCCCTGCAGGTCATTAGCAGGGCACTGCTCTTTGTCAGCCCAGCTCTGTGCAGAGGCTGCTCAGAGGAGGAGGCTTATCCAGCTCTGCTTGCACACGCTGGTGTGGGGCTGGGACTCACCACCTCCTCCCTGCCCTCGTCTGCAGCCATGGCTGGCACCTGCCATGCCTATGATGGGCATTTGTGCAGCTGCCTAAAGCATCAGGGATAATTGCCTCCCTCTCTCCATGGATTATCTTTAGTGTTGGACAGCAGTGATAGGGTGAACACTGCCATGGGCTTGCAGCAAGCCCAACAGCACCAGCATGCACCCACCCAGGGCAAGGTCACCCCAAACCTCCTTGCTAGCTCTTTGACATTGCTGAGGCAGACAGACAAAAAGAGTTAGGGACTGGAACAGTTTTTAGGGACAAACCCAGCAAGTGGTATTTTGCCTTCCATCAACTCTGCTGGTTTTACTCTCTGCAGAGTTAATTACAAATCAGTTTAATTGTTCTCTCACTTGATAACTTTCTAATCTCTCAGAGACTTGCTGCACAGCAGGCTGAAAGGTTATATTTTATCACTTCTCTTTCCATTAACCCCAGTGTGTTAGTCTGTGGTCTGCTTCCTCCCTCTCTCCCCAGAACATTAACAATTAAATTGATTAAAACCAACTTCAGCAGTGGCTCTGTTGAGAACCTTCCCTCTGCTCCCCACCAGCCATAATGGCTGTCACACTGTCGGGTCATGAGCGGCGACTTCGCTGCCCCCCATACCTTCCCTCCACATTACACCACCAAGCAAGGCAGAAAAATTGTGCAGCGATGCATGAGTGTGCAGGGAAGTGAGGGAGAGAAATGAAAAAAATCACTCTGAGGAATGTATCTTAAAAAAACGAATTAAAAAAGGAAACAAACCAGGGCAACCTGCAAGACAATTATAAAAACACCCCAAGTATGCCAGGAATTCAATCTTGGATACTTTCCTACAGTCACCACTGACCAGCATTTTCTCGTCGGACCACTCAGTGTAGTATTAACAGCAGCGGCCTCTTTTGCTGCTGTTGCATCTCTGGATGTTGGATGTAACACAGGGGTGGGAGAGAAAGTGTTTTGATCATTCACTTACCTTTCCTGGGTTGCAACATGCAACAGCATGGAGGTCACACATGCAGGATATATAGGATCTGGGAGCCCTGCAAATGCTCCCAGGTATAGTTTGTTCTACCTCTGACAACAAATGCTATTGGCTCGATGTAAGAAAGATTAATGTTTCTTTACAAAAGGAAATAATGCTGAGTTCTCCCACAACATCCTCAAACCAAGCACCAAATCACTGCTCATTGTTCTGGATGCCCCCGTAGCTCACTGACTGTGCTCTATACTTAAATTTGAATGTAGTTTGGTACTTTGAACTTAATTATCAAGTCTACTAAAAATCCTTCCCTCAAAACTTAATCCATGACATTTCTTCCTTGGAAGATCTAGTTGGTTCATGGGTCTCTGTCATAGGGACAGAAAAATCAGGTACACTAAAAGTACAGTATTTCAGAAATTTTCTGGTTCAACTGTTTGAACAGAATTGTTTTCTGTCTTATGCTTTTGTCTCTGATATGATGTGTCCTATATTCACTAGATATGTTTTGTTTTCTTTGTTTTGCTGAATATATCCATCTCTTACTGAGATTGGTTCTGTTTCTGCAGTCAGGGACATCCTAGAGTTAGGAATCTTATCACAAAAACACTCATAAGAACTTGTGGTTTATATATGGAATCTAACACTTGTCTGATGTCAAGCTCAGAAGAAATCTTGCCATTGCACCAAGCTTTGGACTGCCCCCTCAAGAGAGGACAAGGAGAGTTTGTTTCAAGCCCATCAAGGCATTTCCAGGCAAGAGTAATATCCAGAAACTGCTGGACCAGATGATCTTGCAAGAGACCCAACCACCACCAACCTTCCTCTGACCAACCAGGTTGGCTGAACAGTTCCAGAATGGAGAATGCTGTATGTCACCTGACCCAAACTGTTCTGTCAAATGAGATCAATGGCTCTGTTTATTAGCATCGGATAACATTAGTTAATACCAGACATGCATTTTTTTGTCTTTCACCCTAAATAAGTGTATGACCACAGAACAAGACTGCTGTATGCTGCAGACATGGGACAGGAAGGCAGACTCAGCTATATGGCATGTGGAAGGCAAATGTGGGCAGTGCAAAGCAGAGAAACATAAAACCCTTGTCCATGAGGTCCTTGTTATGGCAATAAAATCACTTAATGGCACATTGGCATCAAGGAAACATTTGTACAACAGGAGCTATATGGCCAATGCATTAATGTGAAAACTTTTCACCCTGGAGGACTCTCTAAAATTTCTTACTAAATGATCATAAGAAACCCTTCAGACTGCCTTGTCAGTGAGTCTGAAAACATTTTGTTCGTTGGCAATTGCTTATGCATGTGGGCTGCAGTAGCTTGCCAACGCCTTTTTCTTTAAAAGCTAGTATGATATTTTAATCCACGCTTTTCAGTCAAGTAAGTAATTTAAATGGGCACTTGACCCTAGAATATACCAGATCAGAACTGTCACATGTTTTCGGGAAGTGTGGAAACAGATCCCAACCTCATAAGTCATCACAATAATCGTAAGGGATAAAAACCAGACCACACTGACTTAATCACTCCTGAAATTTGTAACTATGTTTGGATCTGAACTCTCACTGAGATTTTCAGCAGCATTAGATAGCTTGTTTTCCAAAGATGCATTTCTCAGCATTTCTGTAAATCAGGTCTGAAATCAGAAACTAATTTAACACACAGACACAATTCACCCCAAACCACCCATACTTTTTGAAAATATAAATTTCTACTTCATTATCAAAGCATCAGAAAAGAAGCATTTGCCAGCCTCCTCAGAAACAGAACATTTCATAATAGCAAAAATTGCTTTCTTAAATGTGAATTGTATTTCTTAGAGTGATGCTTTCATTTTTTTAGTACTTCAAAGCTTTGGAGAAAATGCCTACATGGTAAGTAAATCATGATAGCATTCAAAATCTGTGGAAGTCACCTAAATTAACTTGAAAATATTTTCTTCTATCAAAAATACCACAGTGAGATTGGTTACCTATCAGCTTGCACTTAACTCCCATATCACATCAAGTAGTGTATACATTATATCCTAGACCATATCTGTGTTTTCATACCTGGGGGACAGTCTCCCAACCTCAGTGCAGCACGAAGCCCACCCAACAACTATACTGGTTGAGATTTGGGTACTAGCTGTCTTCCTCTGTCAAGTTTTTTTGCCACTGTGTCCCTTGTACAGCTGCAGGTGGTCAAGACATCAGGGCATATTGTGCTGCATGTTGAGCAGTAGATCTGAATGGGACAACACAGGTTAATTCATTGCAAATTACTCATATGTCTAGCTAATCTGATAGAGTTATATTTCATGGGCTTGTTCACAAAGTGGTTTGGGGGATTTTTTTGATGTACTGTGTTTTTGATTGGTCTCTGGCGACAGCTGCAGTGACTGTGAAGATGAGAACACAAACTTGAAGTTCTTGTCACTGTTCCAGACCAAGCCATACTGTATGCCAATATCAGCAAAGTAATCCTGGGAGCAGTGTGAACCATTTTCTATCTCTCTGAACTCAGCATCACTTCACCATGTAAACCACAACTTCTTAGAAAAAATGAACCATGAAATGTCCAAAGTGACCTTTAGAGTATCAGTTACCATTTATGCACAATGAAAGTGTAGTAACACCTTTATCTGCTGAAAGCCATGTCTCTTTACTTCATGTTTAAAACTGTAGTTTCCATTCTATCTTAGGGACCAGTCTTCATATAACTGCTCTGACTGTAAAGGATTGTGTTATTCTTAAAATAATCTTGTTGCTATTTAAAGAATGGTGGTGTGTGAAAAATCAAAACCCAGAGGAACTTCTGCAGTGAAGGACATGTAACTTAGGTGAAAAATGCTTGGAAAGGAAGGTGAGGAAGCAGACATTTGCAGGTACTGGGAAGCTGACCATCAACAACACTTTTCTCATGCAGTTTGGACCAAGTGATAATTATGGTTGTTCTGCATCCCAGAAGAGTACATTAAGCATCTGCATGTGGCAGCACACAGCTGAAACTGCTGACTGACATCCTGAACTTTCAGCTGTTAAAATTTTCTGCATAGCCTATATGCCATCCTGTGATTAAATAACAGAGATTTCTAGCAGCCATGGCAGCCACCTTCAGCCCTGGCAGGAATATTTAAGGGAAAGAATCTGAAAAAAATGTTCCTGAAAATGTACCTTCATGGAATTGTTTTCTGAGAAAATATATTTTGGGCTGTCTGGCCAATGCAAATGTCAAGGAGTAAATATTTCTCATGGTGAATGTCAAGGCAGGAGTATTTTTGTACTTTAACTGGTTTTTTTTTTGTTTTTTTCTGGGTTTTTTTTCTGTTCACCTCTATTAAAAGATAATGGTATAAGTCCAGAATAAATCCATGGGTGTCTACTGAGCTACACTGATTTAAAACTTAAGTAGCAGAAATGGCACGGCATGGTGAGATTTCACGTCCCCCTCAGCCACCATAGACAAAATCTTCATTCACACCATGAAATGAAAAGTCACTGCTGGTGTAAACAAGACATTTCCATGCCTCCCATGTCTTTGGAGGGCAGAGTCAGGCATGGCTTCCACTTTCACTACCTATCTCATGGCAAGACCTGAGGGAAATTCTAGAGTTAATGTAAAGCTGCTCTTCAAATCCCTACTTGGCTAGTTGCAGAGTGTTTAACTCTGTTCCCACAGCATTGCTGTGCCATATCCTGGTGTGTCCCTCCAGAGGCATCTCTGTTTAAGTGGCTGCCAAAATTATCCTCGTCTACATTTTTTAGCCCATAGACAGTTTTGAGGGCAGCAGCTGTACATTAGCAACAGAGGAGGATAAGCTCGATTGGTACCTCTTTATTTTCCTCAATTGTGACTGTGGAGGGAGAGGAGGAGACAGAAAAATGTTGTCTTCCCTTGTCATTTTTCATGTTAAGTTTTACTTGTCTCTGAGAATTATGAACTGAGGATTGCCTCTTCTCTTTGTGCTTCACATGTGCCTGCTTTTACACAGGTCAGGTTGTGAGTTCATTCCTTTGTAAGTACTCTGTGACGCACAAAAGCCAAAAGGGGAAAGAAAAAAATCCCCACCCACTCTGAGACAGTCTATTGAACTTTGTTTTCCAATTACCTAACAAATTGCTGACTAAGGACAGGATAGGGCGGTGGAAATATAAGACCTAAAGGCACTGTACATTCCTCATCTGTAATGACCAGAAAAAGTGGGTGTTTGTTGGTGGTTTTAGCCAATTTGCAATTTATCTTGGTTTTAGCCCTAGCAGGCTTGAAACCAAGACAAACATTCTTTGATGTAATCTAATTGTGACTAAGACCGTTTTCATAAAGGTTTCACAGCTAGGATAGGAAGAGGAAAAAGACCTTGAAAGCATTCCAGTGGAAAAGTCGTGTGCACCAGGCTTTCAGCTGCAGCAATGGTGCCCAACAGCCCATTGTTTTAGTTGCGGCTTAAATTAATACCTGACACCAAAAGAATTAAGGCCCTGCTGAAGTCATGTATTCGTTTATTCTTGTTTTGGTTCCAGTCATGTTTGCACAATGATAGCTTCAAGTGAAGAACTAATGGGGAAAATGCCCTTCCCCTGTTCCTATTCCTACTCTCTTCCAAAAATATATTTAATAATCTAACTTAAATTCTCTCAGAATACATTAGCCTGACCAGACTAGCCTCACAAATTAATGAAATTTCACATTGTTGGTGAGGTTGGAAATGGTCTGGGGAGGACTGCCCCAGGTCCTGAAGTTCTGCAATGCATTAGAAGCAGTACCTAGTTTATGTCATTACACAGATCTGTGGGTCTCACTCTTCTGAGGTTATCCAAAAAGCAGGATCAATGATCCCAGCTGGATTTACCAGCAAGGTGTGCATTTTAAAGATAGTGGAGGTTCTTCTTCACCAGCTGCCCTTGGCCCAGTGTGTGGAGAGACGAGGCTCTAAGGCCAATGAGGAAAAGCAAACCTAGGAGATATTCTGCTCTGGAGAATACTGAAGACACAGCACAGCCATTACTCAAGCATAAGCGAGAAATACACAGGAGACGGAAGCAGAGTCAGACCACTTGGAATGATTATAGAGAGGTTGTCAGGGTAAGAAGAAATGTTCTTTCTCACAGCGTGTTAATACTGACAGTCCTTGCTTATTACCAACAACTCTTGGCTATTATTACCAACAGTCCTTGGTTGGCCCCGGAGCAATCTGACTATCAGTGTTTGATACATACACATAAATACACATTAGCCCCTTATCTTCTGGGCTTCTGCAGAGGAAAAGCTGAAATGGTTAGCTCTGTTCAGCCTCAAGAAGAGACAACTGAGAGAGGACCTCATCAATGTGTATAAATTTCTAAAGGCAGGGTGCCAACAGGATTCAGCCAGGCTCTTTGCAGTGGTGCCAAGCAACAGGACGAGAGGCAACGGGCAGAAACTGATAGACAGGAAATTCCACCTGCATAGGGGGAATAACTTCTTCACTGTGCAGGTGACCAAGCACTGGAACAGATGGTCCTGAGAGGTTGTGGAGTCTCCCTCACTGGAGATGTTCAAGAATATCTGGACACAATCCTGTGCCAGGTGCTCCAGGATGACCCTTCTTGAGCAGCGAGGTTAGACCAGATGACTCCCCATGGTTCTTTTCAACCTGACGCATTCTGTGATTCTGTGAAAGGCATGTATGCATCAATGTGATTCATAGCCTACTTCTGTAGGTGTTCATGAATGCATCAGGAAGGTCAGGTTTAATTCTGATTCTTCTTTCCCATAAATCTGTCATCTCTTAATAATAGCAACATAATTCTAAAAACAAGTCAGCTCAAAGAATTTTTTTTTTTTTGTGTCACAGGATTGAAAACATCGTAGCAGGTTACAATTGTGCTTGTTGCTGTAATATATTTGCTGTTAGTAATCCATTATGGTTTATTTCCCAGTCTCTAAACATAGACACCTTCAAATTTTCACTAGGGACTGTAGCTAGTATGGTTCAGTAAGCAATTTCTCAATTAGGTGCTGTAATTCAGCTTTCAAATTGGCCTGAAAATTTGCCAATCCAGGCATAAAATATGGTCTTCTGAGCTTTATGTTTAATGATAATGAAAAAATCCAGTGGTATTTTACACTCCTGTGAAAATACCCTTTCCTCCAATCCTGTTTGAGTCATAATTTGCAAGATAGTAGCTGTAATTTCCTAGGAAAGCATCTATATTTACCTATTACTACATGATGCTTGAAAAAATTAAATTAAAACCAAAACATTAAGAGTTTAAAAATAATTCACACTATTTAGAAGTGGACAGCTCTGTAATGAACAAGCAGTCTTCTGTCTATAGGACAGAAATATGTCTTAACTAGGCTGCTAAATTTTACATTTCAGTCTACAGCAAGAGATTTGTGTCTTGATGGTGCCTTCTTTTTTTTTGTTTCTTCCATATCCTAGGTAACAACCTGATTTTGAATTTCATTCAGAAATTCATTCTCTTTGCCTTCTTTATGGAGACCTACAGATAGATGAATTATTTCCCTGGCAGTGGCTTGTTAACCAGATGGTAGCGCAAGGAGGGTGTGTAACAGGATATTTAGATCTCCTCATTCCCAGTTCTTAAGTCATTGTGAGATAAGCCCATAACAGGCTCAGTGATTAGTTCAGGAGAATTTCTCTGGGGACCAGGAGATCGATCGTATATACAGCGTGTCCTCTTGGTCAATCAAAGTGACAATTGAGAGACAGTATCTTAACAGCACTGAACATTACAACCCCAAAGAAATGCAACACTAATTAAATGCAAGGGATTTTCTATGTGTTACTGTTCTTGTAACATTCTCAGCAAATTCTGAAAAGCTGCTAGTTTTTGGAATAATGCCTTTATAGATTAATGCTGCTGATTAACAAGAGCTGTTATTTATGGTGAAAATCACACAACTGCTGGGTCTAAAGGCTTCTTTGGGGCTGAAAGCTTTCTGTACAGAAAGTTGTTGTTGGGAAACAAGGGACTGGTGTGTTACTGTAAAGGATAGGTTGTAAAAAGGATGCTTAAAAGGGGCCCAATATGGTTTGGATTGCAGCCAAGGTCTTGCATAACAGGATGCCTCAGAAAAGAAAGGCTTAGAAGGGTATGGTTAAAAGACAGACGTTTCTTTTGAGCAGAGATGTGCCAACGGGAGGATCAGTGACAAATCTTTGTTCACTACTATGTGTGCATATAATTAAAAAATGTTGGTGTTTGCAGTCATTCCCAGATGATGTTGACTGGTTTAGAGGATCACAATTTTAAAAAATTAAAAATAGACAAGGACACGACAAATGGAGTTCAGCCAGGGGTATTTTTTTGTGGGTAAACAGGTTACATTTTAATGCCCCTCAAAGAGCAGAAGCAGGAATGCCCCCCAAACCTTGTGGCCAGGTGTGTAGCATTCACAAGATTGCCGATTTGGGTCAATTGTCTCACGAAGGCACATGGCAGCATGATCCCCAACCTGGGTATCAGACAGGAGTTCAGGGGCAGCCATTTGCATCTAACAGTCCAGCCAAGAAGCTGGTAGGTTGGTAACAGAGGCTTCATTGAAAACGAAAGAAAATTATCTTTGTAATGACAACAGAAGGAAACTTTTAACTCCAACCTATGTATTGCCTGGCAAGTATTTGCATTTTCCTGCAAATTTAGAGTCTACTAGTAGTATTTTAGAGCAAGCTCTGACAAGACACTATATATGGCTCCTTTCTGTTTCTGGAGAAAATACTTGATGTTGTCCTGTTGTTCTCCAGAAACCACCCAACACACATGTGACACTAGTCCTAGCACCAGTACCCAGGAGCTGAGGGAAGGTTGCACCAGAGGAAATGTTAGCACAATCTCTTTATGATTTCTTCCCACAGCCATTATAATACTTTGTCTTGAATCTACTGCTGGTTTTAGTGGAATATATTCAGGCTTAGGGAAAGCTAAGGGGATTTGGAATGAGGTGATCTTCGAGGTCCTTTCCAACCCAAGCCAGTATATAACTCCATGATTCTGTGTACAGGGCAAATGGTTGTGTCCTCAGCACAAGTCAGCTGTGTCTGATGGTGCACTTGATGAAGTGCCTCCGGGGTTCCTGACCATGCTGAAACTGCGTTCTGCCTCAGTCTGGGATGTCTAATGATTTGTATCTTCCATGCCAGAGGAGACTGGTAAGAAAAGTAGGCAATGACGTTGACATTTTCCATCACTTTTCTGGCTTAATACAGGTGGTGGGACAAATGACTGGGTAATATGCTTTTCAGGTGGACTATTTCCTTCTTTCACTGACCAGGTCAGAGCTCAAGGGAAGCCCCATTGAAGGAGCTGGAGAAGAGCAATATCTGCAGCAGGTATACCTATGATCAGCTTCTATGCTATGCCTCCTACTGCTATGAATCATAGAATTAGAATCATAGAATGATTTTGTTTAGGAGGGACCTTAAAGATCACCTAGTTCTAAGTCCCCTGCAGTGAACAGGGACACCTTTCACTAGACCTGGTTGCTCAGAGCCCCAGCCAACCTGGCCTTCAACACTTCTAGGGATGGGTCATCCATCAATTCTTAGGGCAATCCTCTGTTTCCTAAAAACTACTGAGAATTGTTTGACATCTCCCTGAGAGGAGCAAGCTATAACCTCATCAACATTGTGTTTACTTTTGTTGCCTGAGAAGAAATCAGTTGTGAACCTAAGAAGAAATTGTCATCCACATTCTAGGTTCATACTCAACAGGATTCTTCTGTGTGTGAGTGTAACATGGAGAGAGAACAAGATCTTCTCTGGGACAATTCCTCTCTCAATTTTAGTGTTATAAATATAAATCCAAAGTAGATGTCCTTTCAGCATCCTGCTCCACATTTACACTGTCAAGAATGAGGTAATGAGATGATCATGGCCAGATGTGTCATCAGTTACCAGTGTGTTGTCATGAAATAAAAACGTAATTGCAGTTTTAGAGTATTTTACGGTTTTTCGTCTATGCGTGCTACTGGGTGCATCAAAGGAAATGAAAAGGCAGGGCTCCAGCTTTAGACTGAGGTTTGCCATGGTATTGCAAGGAAGCAGGCGGGTTATTGACCTCTCATGTTCTTGTTTTGGTTCGGACAGCAGAAAAGGTTCCTCTGTGCTCCAGGAAGCAGTTGCAATGCTTTGGTAGAGTAAATCAATACTTAAGTAGCAATACATCATCGCCATATGCTGAGAATAGCATGAACCCAGTCTTTAAAGAGCTCTACTTAATACTAGCTTTTTTATTTCACTATGGAAATCTTCTGTCTAAGCAATTATACCACAGAATGCAAAACATACTTTTTCTACACAATATGTCTCCAAAATAGTGTGCACCCATGCTGTAGACTCTGGGGTGATGTTTTTAACTGAACAGCAAGCCCAGTGTTAAAGTGCTTGATGAAATAACAGAGTATAATGGACATAAAGGGTTTATTGGGCACTACAGTGGGAAGAAGAAGGCACAATAGCTGAGTAGTCAGACCTGATAGAAGGACTGGAAGCCAAATGGCTGCCAAGAGACATTTTCAGACCTAGCAGTGAGTCCTTTCCAGTTAGACATCTGAACACCAATCTAAATGAGGCCTGGATCCACACATTGTAATTCCCCACCTTATGTAAAGTAATTGCACACTGCAATTACTCCGCCTTTAATATATTGGGGCCTGAAGGTAATCTTACTGATGTGTCATTTCATTGCATGGCATAGGTTCAAATTCCAGATTAAAACAAAGCAAAACAAAACAAAAAACCAATCCAACAAAACAAAAAGTGGAACTTGTAAAGAGTATCAGGAGGAGAAGGAGATCCACTCTGGAGTTTATGTCAGTGGAATCAGGGACCAAAATGTTATCACTCAATATATCTGCCATTGTTTTGATGTAGACACGCTATTGTATACCACCGGTTTCATTCCACCAGAGAGATTTAAAGTAAAATAAACTCAAAACTTGCCCCAACACAAAATGTAACTAAAATTCTGGCATCACCATATGCTTCTTTTTTGCTTTTTCATGTATATATTTGTGTATAGTTTGGAAAGTAACTATAGCATATTCTAGCAGGAGTCAGACAGGTCAATCTCTGTGAATTCAAGATAAAGCTGCATGCCTTGAAAAAAAACCCAGGTCTGGAGACCAGGCTTGAGATAAACAGTCATCTGAAAGATAATAGATTTGCCTGACATTGTTGTATCCAGTAAATCATAACAAAACTTCAGAATACTGGAGAAAGGCCAGGAATCAGTGACTTACATTATTGTTTTATTATCACATTTTGGAAAGGTAAAACTAATAGCACTGTTTACTTTAACTAATATTAACTAATTCTTAACTCATGGCTGCCCAAAAGTATCCTGCTTGAGACCACAATCAACTCACTTTCCAGCTGTGCTAAGAAAACAACCTTGCAGCTATGTCAAAGGAGTAGGGAACTGGAAAGAAGGGAAACAGCATTTGCGAGGGCAACATGCACCTGCTTGTGCTGCCTTTCAATCTCACTCTTCTTTGTCCTTTTCCTGTAATGGAGTGATTCCTGTAGAAGCTTTTTGCCGTGTTAAAAATGAATATAAATGATGCTGCAAGGAAAAGAAAAAAGGCAACTGTTTTCAAAGATGTATTTCAGACCCTTTTCAATGATACAAAGCTGTGTTTCGCAGAGGCTTTTTCCCAAAGAGTGCCCAGTGAACAGATGCAGAATTGGCAGTGGTTAATGTGAAGCAGTGAGTGCATGCAGAGGAGTGAAGTACAAGCTGTGATACACGGTACTTCTTTCTGGGGCAGAGGCAGACACAGCCTACCTGTGGCTTCTGTTTTGCCTGCTTGGTTTCTCTGAAGATATTGAGCAGTCTGGGGAGCAGGCAGCTGACAGCATTTACAGCATACACAGATGACATGGAAAACAGAGCCTTGAACAAAGCAGGTGCCCATGTATAAGGCCTCTGACTGGTTTCTTGCTGTCAAACCACTCTCAATTCAGCCACCTTTGGTAAGTAATTCCATAAAAAGGTGAGCAGGGCAACTTACTGGGGTGTGTGGATGTTCTGCCACAGCCAGACACTTTGAAGGATTCAGATTGTTCACATACACTGCCTTGGATGCTAGTGAGATGGCACCTCCTTGGTCTGCATCTCTGGCCAAGCTGCCCTGTGGTTAAATACACCTTCCCCACAGCAAACATCAGAGAATAAAACTCTTTAATTCATTGCATAATGGGAATAGGAAGAGTGACTAATTCTTGAGTGCTGATATTAGTGCGTATCTAAACTCCTAACTAGCAAACTGTAAATAGCTCTTGTAGGTTTGTGTCTAAACTGCTATCAAGCAGACTGTAAATATTTACTTAGAGTTTCTTGTTTTGCAGGCATAGACAAAACTCTCTGCAAACCACGTACTCTTTAACCACACTTTTGATCAGATATCTTGTTTTAAAACATTTTCATCAAGGAGATACTGGAAGGGTTTGAAGGAAGCTGCTTACACGGTCAAATTCAGAGGTGAGCTGTGAGTTAACTCTCTGAAGCTCAGATCTCACAGAGCTGTTAACAGCTGCTCTCTCCATGCAGGATGAGACTGCCTCTACAGGACCTCTGTAAAGAAGCAGGACTGAACCCTGCACACCATCCTCACTGGTGGGATATGGACCAGCATGGACAGAGATTCAGTTAGGACAGGGTTCTGAGAAAAACAAGGTAGTTCTGCCCATTTCATCAGCAAACTCATACCAAACCATGCCTTTTGGAAAGTTCCCATTTAATTCCCATTTTGCTGGAATTGTCCCTCTCATTTTGACCCCTCTGTGTTTCTATTTTTCACTTGAAGAAAGAGCACCAAAATGCCAGGGAAAAGGGCTAGTGTCACAAAATTTCAAACATAAGAGCAGTGGTTTGGAAATCTTGCTGGGTAATATTTTTGTGAGACTCCTGACTTGTAAAATTAGAGAAGCTCACAATTTATGCTATTTGAATGAAATAAATCTGTTTGCGTCTATTTCATCCTTTAGAGGTAAAAAAGACGACAGTATGTGTTGGTATTTAAGAGTCTTTTCAATCCTAAATTATTCTACTATTTTAAGTGTTTCTCCTCGTAAAAATTTAGAGTGATGTTACTTGGATTTGCAATGGGCAATGACTCAGTTCTCAGTTTCTCACTTCTTTAGAAACTTGACCCTTTTTGAGGCAACTCCTTTCCCTGCAGCACTTTGCTAGGGTAGACTTGACCTCTAAGAGCAACAGAAATCGCTGACCACAACTATGGCAAATTTGCTTGTCTATCTGCCTGTTGACAGCCCCAGACTTCACACTAAAAGTACTTGCCTTGCTCACAACAATTACATCAACCAAGTGCGGACAAGAATGTTGTCCAGCTCAGGGGATCCCAGGACCCAGAGCCTGAACACAGCACTGCAGAGTCACCTTTGTACTCCCCTTGAATATGCCTGTAAGGAAGATCAGGACAAGCTTTCCAGCAGACTGTGGCAATGGAGCATGGGGTAGCGGTTTCAAACTAAAGGAGGGTAGATTTAGATTAGATACAAGGAAGAAAGTTTTGGCAATGTGGATGGCAAAACACTGGAACAGATAGCCCAGAGAGATGGTGGATACCTCATCCCTGGAGTTATTCGGTACAACCAATGTCTCAAAAGGGAGCTAAAATGATTTACACAGCTGAGCAGTTGGCCCGTTGTGCCAAATAAGTGTTATACTGTTGATGTAAGTGGGCAAAGGGCCGTGCCTGAGGAAGGCAGTCTTCTCTGAACTGTGTGCAGGCTGGGTAGGCTGCAATACTACACACATCGTCACCGTGATGAGCCCAACCGTCTCCAGTAGCTCTGGAGCTTCAGATCAATAAAGGTGTACACCAACATCTCATGGAGGTAAGCACTCACAACAGAATTTATTGCAGTTTTCCTGAAACACTGTTGGATTAGTGGTGACTCAGACACACACTGTTATTTGCGTTGCTAATGGCAATTAAAACTGATGATTTAGTCATCTATCTGTCTGTATAAAAATAGAGCCCTGTATAAGCAGCAGTATTCCTTGAACAGGTTGTCACTGAACTATTTTCTGGCTCCTAAATGTGAAATCAAGCCTTTATCCAGGAGAGTGACAGGGTAAGTGGTGTACTGAAATTCTACTTTATAACTTTGGATATGAGGTATGTCCCAGTGCTAAGTTTCACTACCAGCTGGATGGTTGTATGAGGAGACATGGTGGGACAGGCTGAGCAGGAAGGCAGGGATGTCTCTGCAGCCTTCAACGTCACATCATAAGAATGACCATGCATGGTCAGAGGTCTATTTTCACAGACTCTGCTAATCCACACCTTAGAGATTTACTGATGCAGAAACACTATTTCTGTGCTCAAACTCCAGGTATGAACATATTCCTACAAGAGGGAGTCATTCAAAAATGTCTGACAGAGTTAGGAGGAATTCGGCCAGTCCTGTAATCCTAAATTGACAGATCATGCTGTAACCCTAGATGCCTCCTCAGCTCCAAATGGGAGCTAAAAAGTCTGCAAAAACTCTGCACCTTTTCGCTTCCAGAGATTGTGAGGGTCCTTTGAGTGGGGTAAGATAACAATCAACTCCACTGCACACAGTAGTTGTTTTAGTTGATATAAGTCACTGTTACACAGTTTTGGTGTGAAAGTGGGCACTCCCATGCCGCGCATTCCTATCGGTGCCTGGGCAATGCTGGATTTACGAATCAATTAGTCATCAAATCTGTCCTGGATTACAATTATATTCAGTGACTAATTGTCTGTGCTTTGGTCATTAATGTGTTCCTGATAATTAAGGAGCCTGAGAAGATCTCTTTCAGCCTATTATATGGATGCAGGTGGGACGGAAGGTGCTTGTGAAGTGAAGAGAGAGGGAGTTAAGGGAGTTTGTAGCACAGCTGATTTTTACCATTTGTTTAATCTGTTACTAAGGGTCATTTTTCAAACTGTGGCTGCTATTCCTGCCCCTCCTTCTCTTGTTCACAGTAATGAACAGCCTGGGAAAAATTATCCCCTTTCCAGAGAATCAGCAAAGAGGAAGAGTTGATGATAATGGTCCTGAGAAGTGAGGCAATTGTGCATGGATCACTTCCCAGGACAAAAAGTCTGTCTACACACTCTGCACCCAGGAAATGAGATTAATCAACACCTGCACACAAGGACAGTGAAAACATCTTCCTCATGATGATGGTGAGATCAGGATCTTTGCTGCTTGTTTCCTGAGCAATATGTTGGGTGACCGTCTCCACAAGACTTCCTCTGAAATTGGTGGGAGAATTGCTCCTCCAAGGAATGAAGACTTGGGTGTTGTATTGCTCCATACAAAACTGGCTTATCACTCAGCCAAGGGACAGAAGAAAAGGCAAACAAAGTGACAGCATCACATACAAGTTGCAAAGAACATTCTCATGGTACAATCTTCAAGTGGTAGGCAGCCTGGTTTGTGGGACCTTTTGGTGAGAAAATTAATGAACTGTCCAGCTAGAAGATTGATGGTTAAGTAAATGGTAGTGTATGAGACATTTGAGGCTTAGCAGTCTGTCTAGCAGTTTTGGAAAAAGCTAGAAAATAGCTTTGTATATTTAGTTTGGTCTTCACATTTTAGATCTAATTATTTTATCAGTACAAGCAGGCAGGTACATCGTTTTGAAAAGAATGGAGTTGACATTGTCTGCAGCTGAACAAGGGATATGTCACATTAAACACCAATAGTCAAACTCTACTTTTTAGAAGGTATTTGATTTTTGCCTAGTGCGATTTCACTTCATCAACAGAAGTTGTTGATGTCTTCTTTACATGTAACAAAAGAGTTTATGGTGATTAAAGAGCTGTTACAGTGGCAGAGAGAAAGTCAAGTCAGGAAACAGAACAAACACATCAACAATATTATGGAAACTGTTAAAGGGAAGTACTCTTCAAAGATGGAAAGTTAAGTCAGCGTGCCAGTCAAAGGATCAGAGGTCCTACAGACACTTGTAAGGCTTGCAGACAGGCATTCAGTTTAATAATCAACACTAGTTTAACTAAAGATTAGTTATTTAGGTGTTGGAATGGTCATCTCTTTCCCAGAATGTCTGGCTTTGTAAGGATAAGGTGTGCTTGGGAGATCTTGCATTTTTTCATATATGAAAAGTGGAGTATTTTTCTTTAAATATCTTCTAAATATAGAAAATAGGAAAGTATTAACTGTTAAAAACAAATGGCTGCCTTCTGATGTGAATCTTGGACATTACTCCAATCCTCCTGCATCACAAGAGGGACTTGGATGAGTGTTCACTCTGTGCTATTGACCAAATTCTCAGCTTCCTGTATTTCCAGGAACCAACCTGACTGAGTCATGCTATGTCACCTCTTTGTTTTTCTTTCTACTACTGGACTTGCAGGCTTTGTTTATGTAACATAGGTTACAAGGAGACAGGAGAAAAAGATTATTCACCCAAATATCAACCTGACATGGAAGTGATCCCAGGCCTTTCTGCTTAGCCACAGCAACAAGCTGAATCTCCTTATTCCCTTCCAGGAACAAGTTAAACTGCTTCCTAAAAATACTTCACTACTGTGCTTGCATTTCTTCTCTTGGAAAGATCCTTCCTCATTGTTTGGATCATTGGCAACCTGCTTCTACTTTTGCTAATTTTATTCATGGCCACTTAGCATTTATTTGTTCATGTGCCAAGTTACTTTTTAGCCTAAATAGCTTTTTCACCTCCCTCAGGTTTACTGCTTCTTGATGTATTTGCACTCAGCAGTCACATCCCCTCTCAGATATTGTTCTGCCGAGCAAAAATAGCTGATTTCTTCAACTCTCTTGTAAAATCAGGTTTTTTTGTAAGGACACCAACTTGCAGAGCAACAGTCATAGATAATTGAAGTCAGGACTAACCACAGAATTTCCATGTGCTGAAAAAAGTAGGTGTAACACAATTTGGCTCATGGCCAAGGCCAGCATTTTGAAACACAGACACTGAAGTCTTTATCTCTGGTGAGGCAAGTAAGTAAATGGTCTCTTACACCAATGTGATGAGAACTTCAGTTGTCCATTGACTTCAATGTCTAAATAAATTTCTGTTTAATTAATGTCTTGAAATTCTAAGCATCAGCACCAGTGTTTCTCTAATTATTGGTGTTTTCTATTCTATTTCATTATGTCCACACACTCTGTTCAGAAACACTCACATCTCACTAGAATTTCAGGTCCTGACAGCTGTCTGGGATAAGAAAATGTTATTTTTCTCTCCAGATATACTAACTGAGACCAAAGAAGCCTTAGAGCATCCTACAGTACAACAGGGAAGAGCAGGGGGACATTAAGAAGAGTAAAAAAAATAGCAAATTAGTAATAAAATTTTACAGAGGCAGGTGCAAATCTGCTCATTATCATTATGCTCTCAGGCAATATGCCAGTGGCCAAGGTACAATCCTGGTAGGTAATTCTAAAAATATGGCCATTAGTGCATGACACAGTCACTGCTTCTCCCATGAGCCAACTTAAATAATACATATTTAATGTGATGACATGTCCAGTGGGATGGGGACCCAAAGAGAAAAGAGGCCCAGAGCATCACACTGGGTGGGCAGATGCCCAGATTTTATTTCAGACATTAGCAACACTTCAAGTGACTGACTTGTGATGAAAAACAGAAAATTTAACCCTGTCTTGCACAGGGGATTATTGCAGCACTGATGTAAAAATGTCCCACTTTCACAGCTTTAGATATAAGTAACAAAACATCTTTCTGCTTGCTGCTTGACAGGCCTAAATCAAATTTTACCCTTAAAATTCAGCTGTTTGGAGCTGAATAGTTGTTATAGTTCTGCTTTAATTTTTGCCTAAATAGCATCTAAGTGCGTATATACAGCCCTGCCCTCCCCTCCTCTCATAGCTACAAAACACAGCCCAGTCAGTCAACTGCACATCCTCATTTAAACCCTGACTCCAGTCACTTGTGCAAAGAGAGCAAAGAGCTGGGGCAGATCAGTTGCCTTTTAACCAGTTCTTAATGAGTTAGGTAATTGGTAAAGGCTCGTCTGTGTCTGGTTGTGTCAGGTAGCCCAAGAGACCTTGTGAGAGTCTAAAACTGTTCCATCTTCAGTACCAGGAGAGTGTTTTTGGAGTAGAAGAGATGAAAAAGTTTTCTGTAGGCTTCTCTAGATAAAACACAAGCTGTTACTAGATTCAACCTAAATAGAAATAGGGAAAAAATATATTTCTTTCATACGTATTTATACCTATATCTATACCTGAACATTTAAAATACCACCAGAGTAGATAAAAGATGCTGAAGTGTTCACAGAGATCTTCCTGATTGGATTTCATACACTGGCATGTATAGTTGATCCAAAATCCAACAACGGATTGTAAATTTAAACATATATGTGATGTCCTTGGTGCTCTTTGTTTGCTCTTTAGTCACCAAAGAAGTGCTTAAAGTTCACTTTAAATTCAGAGGTGAATGGTCCAGCATGTTTTGAATCATGAGCATGGGGCTCAGTTTCTGTGTAATATCATCAACTATGCTGTTTTTTGGTGCATGATCAGCTTAAAAATCAAATCTCAGGCTACACTTCACAATGAAGATGGGTTTAATTTTGCTAATGTCAGATAACAATATAAACTGTAAACTTGGGACAGGTTCATTATATATTTCAGAAGTTTGTTAACCCAGTTTGATCTGGGGTGAAAGTCTACAAAAAACAAAATTCTGTCCTTGTCGTAAAATTTTGTCCTGTTTGCTGTAAGAAATTAAAATTTAATTTTAGGAGAAGAAATTATCTTCTAGAAAGAGCTTTTATGAAAGACTTTTAAATGCTCATACATTTATGAACTTTTATAAGTTTGATCTCCTATAAATTTATAAATGTGCTTTCACTTCAGAGGTAGTTATATGTGAAGGAATTTAGACCTCACTTACATGACAGAATTTAAAGCCACAATAAAGGGCCTTTGCATGAGACAGGAGGATGTCCACAACCAGTCCAAAAGACACACAGTATGTTTGAGGGTGTTCTGTCAGAGAGTTTTGTGTTTTCAGGCCAGAAATTTTACCAACTTCAGTGGTTCTAGTGTCTTATATGAATTCTAGACTAAGAAACCTAAATACGAATGCTCACCCAAATATTCCAATCCAGTTCTTTCAGACAACATCTTTGCCTTTTACGGGGCAGTGAAAAGAATTAAAGGGGGATTAATATTTAAGACATTAATTATAAGAAAGAAATTAGGTGTCCCTAAGTGTCTGTGGCACTCCAGACTGACAGGGATTTTGGGGAAATTTATTTAGAAATATATCTGCTGCTACTTTATCAGCCTGAACTCTTTCCCCATGTCCTACTTTTTGGAGACTCAGGAGCATGCAGAAGAGGAGACACAGCATGGTTTTCAATAAGATTTTAATGTTTCATGTGCTGCTCTGAAGTCTACTTTTAAAAGTATGTTGTCCCCATTTCTTTGCCCTCTGACCCACAGAGAAGCCTGGCTCACGAACCCTTGCTCCCTACAGTGCATTTCCCAGCAGAAGAAACAATGTCACAGGTCCTACAGGCCCAGCATTGCTCTGTTCAAATAAAACAAAAATCCAGTCATGAGATACATAGGAAGCAGGTCAAACTTGTAATCTTACCAGAGAGCAGGGGGCTGAGCAGAGCATCTATAAGTCATTAAATCTTCAATTTTCTGCCTTTCCTTGAGGCTTCTCCTCATTCCCCTTGGGACTGTCAGGGAAATCAGACTCACCTCAAATGCTTCATACAATCAGAGTAGGAAAACTGCAGCAAAAGAGGCAGTAAAACCCTGGAATAAACCCTCCTCTCAGACAGCCAGGCAAAACTTGCTGAGAGTTGTAACTCCTACTGCAGGTTGGCTTTTTGCCATTAAGTAGAGCAAGGCAAAGACACATACTGTGCCAGTGACACATCTGTGATGGCCCAGGGTGCCAACACTTCCTGCAACAAGGCACTGCTTTTCCCTGGAGTGTCTGCCCATCACCTATGTGGTGGTGTTGGTAGCTCCCAAAGACATTTCCTAGCAAACTTTAAGCTCCTTGAACACTGCAGGGAAGCCACACCAGGAGGCACCTCCTCACCACTAAACTCCTCATACATTTATGCTTGTTGGCAGCCTGCACAAAGACCTCTCCCACTTGCTGCTTTAGCTAGTTGGGCATAACAAACAAGAAGGCAGAGGTGAAGAGTAAGCCACCTACTCCACCTACCCAACGTGGCCTTTGAGACTGCTGCTCTGCCCTGCCTGGTCAGACCAAGCATCTTTTCACTCTCAGCCAGCCTCTGCTGCTGCTCCTCAGCAATCCTGTGGGGTTCAGTTCAGGTAGGAGGAAAAGGAGCTGAGACACCAGACAAGGGAGAAGTGGGAAGAGTGAAAAAAGTCCAAACGATAAAGTAAGCTGGAAACCATCCTGCTGGCTTTGCAGGGCTGGTGAGGGTGAGCCTGTTGAAACAAAGCACTGTCTCCTTCTCCTGTACCTGCCCTAACTGGGAATGTCCTGTATCTGGTAGGTCTTAATCAAAGGGTCCAGGCTAAGTCTCCTTACTTGATACTTTGTTAGACATATGCAAGTGGCTCACCATAGGTAGACAGGTTTAAAAGCTATAAGGTATCGCAGACATATCACAGAATATTTTGGTTTGGAAGGGACCCACAAGGATCATTGATGAAGCTGGATAAAGCTTTGCTGTTTCTTAAGTGCCACACAATCTGATGTATTACTGTACTTTCTCAGTGTCTACTTGGGCCATCTTTGCTTTTTTTTCACCTTCCATGCTCTGATATCTGAGACTCCTTGTAAATATGACTGCCCTGCTGACAGAGGCCCTGTTCTTCCAGAGAGGGATCAGGCAGCCTCTTATCCTCCTTTTCACACCCCACAGGAGAAAAACTGCAGTTTCCTCACACTGTGACATTGAGCTATGCCAACCAGTCATTCTCAACTGAGTGCCAGACCAGAATACTTCCATCAATTTTGATATTTTTTCCCTGCAGTTAATATTGGAGCAGCACACCGAGTGTCTGCCATTGAAATCAAACCCCTTGGGTTTGGAGCATGTATGTAGTGAGGGGAGACTGCTCTGCTATTGTGCAACAGATTTGCCTGAAAGAAAGATTTTTTTTGGTCATTAAGCTCAGTTTTCATTCTAGACACCAGGGTTCCACCTCCTGAACTCTTTACATTCTCTGGGATCACATCTACTTTTTGCTGCTTCTTGACTGGCACCATCTTTGCTTCTGCTTTTTGAGTTTATTGTCAGCTTGGTTTCTGATCCGCTAATTTCCCTATCTTCTCTAAGGTGACTTCAGTTACACCTTGAGCTGCAGACACAACCCTATGTTGTCCAGCTCACTTCCCTATAAGGGTTTCTCCATCTGTGTTGTGCTCAACATTTCTGGCTGTTCCTTTGTCTCTCAGTTGAGCCGTGCAGAGCCAGAATGACAGGCACTGAGTGCTCTCCACCACAATACTTAACTTGCCTCTCTCACTGATTTTAACTTCCCTGCCATGTCATTTTACATCTCCACTGTCAGATGTTGTTCCTCTCTCTCCTCCCTTTTCATCACCCTGACTTGCTACTGGAAACCGTTGGGTATTTTCTTCCTTTCCAACTCTTTATTTGCTTTCCTTCCTGTGCTTACTGTGATGTCCCTTGCTCAGAAATCTCTTAACTCTTGCTTTGCTCTTCACCATTTTTTCCTCTCTGCGTTGGAAGTACTTCACGCCGATTGTCTCTACCAGCACCATCTTTTCCTCAGAGATCACTCCCCATGTGAATCTCCAGACTCTCACTGGCACCATAGGATTAGGTCAAGTCTCTTCTGTCTTTCTCCGTGAAGCTCCACATAGCTTCCCTCCAGGCAACTTCCTTGGTTTTGCTTCATCTCATTCCTTGTCCTTTCTGAACACCTCAGGATTTCTCATGGCTGTCCTCATGCCATGAGAGTGCCATGTACACTCTTCTACACTTGATATACTTAAAGAACTATCAAGATTTGTGTATTCAAATTGCTATTTGGTCTTACAGCTTGGAAGCTTACCTTCAAAAAGAAATCTGGTATCTCTGCTTGTTAATATTGCTTCAGGAGAGGGATCTTAAAGGAAGATGAACCTTTAAGAAAAATACAGACTATGGTATGACTTACACTGTAAATGCCAAACATTCAAAACTACAACATTGCTGTAATGAAGGTCCACACTGTTTTGGTTTTGTCTCAGACACTGGGTAAATACATGGTTCAACCTCCACTGTATCCCTGCTTTGTGCTGCTAATAATTCATAAGTGAAAGATAGCTGTGCCTCCCATCCCTTCACTCCAGATGCTAGCCCAGCCATATCCATTGCTCTCCCAGGGTAAGGGGCCCCATTCTACTACATCTAACAATTGCTGTTTATTACTGGCAAATACCATTCAGCTAAACCAGGAGCCTGAGGAAAAGCAATTTTAGGTTCACTTCCTAGATAAGAAAGAAAATTCCTTCCTGTTACTGATTCCATAAAAGAGAAGGAGGTAACCTGCAGAGTCTGATAAAGTCAGCCCTCTATTTCAGCTCTGGCTGTGGGCTATGTTAACACAGAAGACAGGCAGCTCACAAAAGTTTAATGCAAGAGACACAGAAGAAAGGAAATTATTTGGTTCTCCCACTCCCCTGAGGGGAACTGTCTTTGTTTTCCAGAACTGAAACTGCAGTGATATCCTTGATGATACCCCTGCAGTGACTGTAATTTGTAACTTGCTGGTTAAATCACTTGGGAGCAAAAGTGTATAAGGTTTCAGATTCTCCTGGCCAGTCCTAAGATCTTTTTTGTCCTTCACCAGTGTTTCCACAGCCATAGGTGTTTGCTAAGTGAAGGAGGTTAAGACTCTGTTTGGTCCCTGCACTGTCACCACAAGGTGCTCCTCCAGGGACAGGGATACAAGCCAGGGTGGCTCCTGGCTCTTTGACTGCCCAGCTGTGCTGGTATACACAGGTTGAAGGTTTGGGTATATGTGCCGTCTGACAGTGTGAATAAATACAGTGTTAACTCATATGGATGCAAGGACATGGACATAAATGCTACTCTCTAAGAATCATCCTGGAACCCTATGGGTCTCACATCATAAATCTTTTTGGAAAGCATGTGCTCTGCTTCCGTGCTGACAGTGATGCTTGTATCAGTGTTTGTTTTACTTTGCTTTGAGCTTAATAATTGGCAGATCCTGGAGTGGCAGCTGGATGGACATGCTGTGCGCCCAGGCAGGGAGGGGGATGCTGCTGAACAGCGATACATTTCTGTCAGGGTGATGGCTTGCTTGAAAGGTGGTGACAAGCGGTACAAGAGTGGAAAATGTGTTTTCCAGATACCCAGATTTAGCCACTTTTCCTCCTTTCTTTTTCAGGTTTTCTTTCCCTCTGGCTCATAGGTAGAGCTGTGTACATCAATACACACATGAATACAGCAAGTGTGTTTGTTTACCAACCTTTGTACAGGCAAACATTCAAACCATTTTTTTTTTAATTCTTCTTTTCCTTTGTTCACAAAGATGAAGGGAAAATGTTCCCACGTATGGATTATGCAGGAAATGGGAAGTGGGTGACAGTGACCGGGGCTGTGACCTGGCAGACCTCGCCGTCTAATGTAACACGACCTCGTGATGCTTGGGAGAAAAAAGGGAAGAGAAGTCTAGCCCTGGGACTGCAAATCACAGGCCGTGATGACAAGAGGGGGCCTAATAAAACTCAGCACCCTTCACTTTTAAATGAAATGAGTAGGGAGGGGGAGTGGGGAGAGGGTAATTTATTGCCTAGAGATATCCCAGGGTATTGCATTCCTAGAAATGCCTTTCACTGCCCTGTAGCATTTCAGTGATGGAAAATGTGAATACAGCTTTGAGCAGTTAAAGTCTTTATTTGAATTAATTAGAACAGCTACAACAACAAGATTTAAGCAGTAGAGAATGGAGAGAAGAAGACCTTGCATTGTCCATGATCCTGTCTTGTCATGTCATCTTTCAAAAGCCACCTTTCTGAAGGGCATCAGTACTGCCAGAAAGGAAAAGCTCGGATGTCCAAGTGTCTTGGATAGCACGGATGACACAGGTACATGATGCGGAATAAACACGCCATGGCTCTACCTCTCCTCTGACCACTGATTTCTGACTTTGTGTTGAGGATGCCACAGGAGCAAGTGAATTTTGCTGGACAATGCTGCTATTTGTTGGCAGCCAGGTCTTATTTTGCAATTATGGTGAGCATAAATTTGCTTTAATACATGCTACTGGGCAATGTATTAAAGAGACTGGCTAAATGAACTCATTGGACAGGAATGGGTGCACAGTTTAACAACAGCTTGGCATTCCAGGACATGCTAGGACTCAGGGGTCTCCCACATCCCTTTTGGAGGAGTGGCACAGTCACTTCTGTTTTCATTGTTTTGTTTTGTTGGGTTTGGGGGATTTTAAGCAAAAACAAACCCACAGGAACAGACAAACTTTGGGAGCTTCAGACATTCTGCTGATTCAAGCACTTGTAGTACCAAGACACTGACGTTTCTTTGTAAGTGCAAAAACAGGTTGCAAGACACAAAAACATGAATCTCCACACAGGACTCTGCAAACTTCTTTCTAGTTGAGCTAGAAATGCATGTATTTTCCAAAGGATTTTGATAGCTCTACTTCTGGACCCAGAATATTTTTAATTAAATTAAATAGAAGACAGAGAGGAAAATTAATTAAGAGGATGCTTTGTTTGTTTGATCTTAGTAGACGGTTAAGCTCAATTTTTATTGAAATTTCAGGCAGAGGTTCTTGTTTGTTTAATCTATCTCTCTGATTATTATTATATTTCTGGTAGGGTGAACACCAAAGAATAAATGAAAGACAATGAAATAAACACAGCCAAGTGTGGCTGTGCCCTAGAGCCATCCCATCTCAATATATGAGCGTGTGTTTCATCTCTCCAAAGCAGAGATTTCAGGACTCAGCTGGCACCAATAAAGAGGTATCACCCTGAGAGAGAGAGCTGTCACTCTGCTGGGCTGCTGTCTGCCCTAAGCCCCCTGTACAGGTGTGAGGCAGGAGAGCTGCATCTCCACAGAGCACTTACCTCCTGGACACATTCGGTACATGCTCACTCACCTCGCCCCATTTTGTTGAAGCTGCAGAGCTCTCTGCATATCTCAGGCAAAAAAGCTGTCCGGTTTCAGCGCTGTGCTTGGTACAGCAGGCTGAGCAGCTGTTGAAAGCACAATTGGTTTCTGAATCACCTGTTAAAATGTTTCCTCAGCAGGGCTGACCCCACTGCTGCTTCCCCTCCCACTTGGTCACAGCTCTCCTTCTCATCTTTGCTTCCCTTGGCAATGTCCCACGAGCCACCATGGTAGGAAATATCTATGTATATATACATCTATCACTCACACAGAAGTGGGAAAGTTGCTCATCCCTTCATCCATCCTATTGTGACAAGGAGTTGGTCAGGTTGCTTCTGCTTTCTATGCTTGGGAAAGCCCAGATGTCCACCCTGCTATGCTGATCCCTGCCTCTGTGCTCTGCATGGTTCACAAAGTAAGCTGTCATTGTCTGCCTGGCTGCTTACAGCATCTTTGGACTGTGTTTAGGCACAGACAAATCCCTGCTCAATGTAGCTTTCTGTGTATAGTTTAGCCAAGTCAACATGCTGTGGACCTTTCCTTCAAATCCAGACTGAGGGCTGGGGTTGAAGAATTTCACATTCTAAAATAGTTCATCTCAAGTTGAGCCAAAGTTTTCAAAATTTCATCTTCTTTAAGTATCTTCTTCCAACTCTGAACACACTTGTTCTTAATATTTCTGGTTTTCCCCCCACAAGATTCCTGAGAAGCAGCAACAGAGTGAGTTACATGCATTTTACAAATGAAAGGCCACATGCCAGCTGGTCCCAGATAGCCTTGATCCAGTATTGCAGTTAATATTTTAACTTTCCCAGCCTCCATTTAACTTAGTGATATGTAATGAAAACCCTCCTATGCTTCTCCTCAGGTGAAAAGCATATTAATTTTAGCCAAAATCCACCCTCACATCTGATATCCTCCTGATACCAGCAAAAAGAATAGAAAGATAACTCTGTTTGCTGTCCTGTTTATGGGCACGGGGTGTTCAGGGTTGGATATCATAATGGAATCATACAGATATCAAAATACACAGAGAGAATGAAGCAACAGGGATAAAGAATGAATTTTCAGAATGCCAAAAATTAAAAGACTATAGGAAATTGACCCAGAAAATGCTTACTTATGGACTGAATGTGATTAGGGTGGGATCCAATCTGGAAGAGTTCCCATGAAAGACTAGAGCTTGCTCCAGAGGATACAGCCCTTGTTGTTTTAGATATGTTCAGAGAAAGTATATCAGTGTAGCAAGCAGTGAGTGAATAAAGAAAAATTCATATTCTCAGAGGATGAGCACCCAGGTGTGGTGGACCAAACATTACTGAATTATTCAAACATACTTAAATTTGTGAGACTGCACCAGAAGTCACAGGAGTCAACCTTGTGATCTTGTACATCCTGCTTCAAGTCAGGACTTAAAACGGAAGTTTTAAGAAGTTTTAAGTTTTAAACAGAAGAAGACTTAAAACAGGGAGAACAGCCTCTCACACAAGCTTTTTTGGTTTCCACTACTGGCTGTAATCCAAAAGGGTAGTAGCCACTGTGTGCTTGAACACTAAGAATATACTGGACCAAAGCAGAAGTCCCTGTCAGGTTGGGTTGATGCTGACCTAGGGTCAGTGCTGACCAGCTGGGTTGATGCTGTTGGCGAGCAGGGCAGTATTTCTGGAAGAGAAGCTTCTATTGAAACCTATATTAGTGTGAAACTTCTTTGAAAACTAGCAGGATTGTCCTGTAAGGGATACTATTACCTGTTTAGTATTGAATTTAATATTTAGTTCTGAAAGTGCACTTTGGTATTATTATTATATTCTTGTAGGCACTTAATCCTGTGCCTTGCATAGGTGAATGTATTCCCTTCTCCTGGATATTTGTGCACTACCATGGAAATACAAGAGCTGTTCAGAAATTCCGCGCACCTGCAGATCTGTTCAAGAGGTGATATCCAAGTGCTGCCAGGATGGAGTTAATATCTGGTTAAACGTTAACATGGGGCTTGGTTCCATCATTTTACAATGTGTAACCTGTGACAAGTAAATGATAAACTGTTCTGGGTGCAGCCCTGGTTGCCAAGTACTTACACTTCACATTGTTACTTCCCAGAGGAAAAGCAAATAACTGTCATTTGGAAGCAGGTAAGAAGAAAAGATGCTGCATATTGATTTCTTACTCTCCTAAAAGAGGTACAAAGGTAACAATTGCAATGGAAAATTTATTGCCCTGTTTAGTATTTTCTGTATATTCTTAAGACAACAGCACAAGGTGCTGAACCAGAAACAGGAGAAAGATACCTGCCACTATAGGCCAGAGCCTAAAAGGCACTACTTCTTATTTCTTGAATCATACTGATCTTTCACCTTTTTTTCTTCTTCTCTGTTTGCTCCTCATCCAATACAAATTGATCACAGAGACTAGAGCTGCCCACAGCTCGGGCTGGCTGACCCAACGTGCCAGGCTTCCAACACAGCCACCTCTCTCTCCTGCCCACATTGCAGCCAGGCACACCAGGTGCAGCTGACACTGCACTTGGAGGGGACACATGTGTCTTTGGGCAGTGGCCCATCACATGTGCTCTGTTATGATGCACTGTGGTGACTCTGACATCCTACATCCTTGCCGAGACCCTGACTTGGTGGAGGCAGGGAGCAAAGACAGCCTGTCTTCTGTTTGTTCTCATGAGATAATAATTGTGATGAGATTCAGGAAGAGGTTAAATATTCATGAAGTAAAAAGGCATTTTCCAGTTATGCTGACTGGGACAGATACTGCAACAGCCATTAACCTCCATGTTCCAGGCTGGCAGCTTATCATGGGCTGAAGTCACGGTCTGGCCTCCCCCGAGTAGGATTGTGCAATCATCATCCGTATTCATCATCCGAGGTGAGAGGGGAGGGCGTCACCTTCCTCTGAAGCATCCGGCACCAGCTCCGGTCACTGGCAGGATGCTGCCTGAGGTGGACATGGCCATGCTCCAGAATGGCAAGAGTTACACGCCCTCCACCGAGTTATAACAGCTGATGCAGCCAAATGTCACCTCTAGCCAAGCTTACCCCTTCCCCATGCTCATGTGCCAGGATTACCAACACACCTATCACCTTCCCTAGCCCCTGAGGTGTCAAATCTTCAGGTAATTTCTTCCCAATGGGGGACCCTGCTTCTTAAAGACCTTGGTGTGAATCTGTTGCTATCACAACCCATGAGTTTGTGATCCTCAGTATTTGGAGACTTCATGATACAAGTACTTATAGACAGGTAAGAGGATACAACGGCTGCAAAGCTGCATAAAATAATACACAATTCAACACTGCTGACAGGTGCTTGCTTTCTGACCTAAATTTGAAATTATTTCATCCCTCTTTAATATGAAGATGCCTTAAGCACTTCATTATCAGGGCTCTTCCTTTTTCTCCTATTTGTATGTGTGTGTGCACATTTCTGTTGTCCTCTCTCGCTCCTGTTTCTCCCTCCACCTCACACCAGTGTACACTGCAGACTTCCTGTCTCACTTTTATAAGCTGCCAGAAGTGACGTGGTTACACATCCAGCTCTGAAAGCTGCCTCAGCAATGTTTTTCCTCCCTTTCTGCAGCAGTCCTGGGCAAGCACACTGTCCTCAGCCTGTCAGTGCATTTGAAGCAGGGGGGCTATGATCTGCACCACAGTTCACCAGCACAACTCACAGAGCTGACATCTGCCTCCACTGACTTGTGACAGCTTTATTAAGAAGACTGTAGTCACTGACTTCGGGCAGAAGCCATGGCAAAAGGTGATGATATTATCGTTGTTGTTATTGTTGTTATTAATATTATTATTACTGTAATCAGTGTGAGCTGCTGACAGAATATGCCTCTCCGGAAATAACTCGTTAATTCTGAGAGTTGCCAATGGGAGGAGCAGCCCAGAGCCCTGATCCAACAGCACTTACGCAGCAGGATGCCCGTGTTATCAGTGAGGAAATCCACAGCTTGACTCTACGTATGCAAGTGTCCTCACTAGTTCCTGAAGGCAGCAAAAAGAGAAAGTCCTACCCATCCTCATTCGGTGCTCTTAGGAATGTTTGCTACAGTAAGATGTTCCTGTTTGTTTCTGCCATTCCAAATATTGAGGCAGTCAATTCGCCCTCGCTGAGACTCCAACTGACACTCCAGCAGTCCATCATAAAACTATAATTTTTTTATTTTGTCTCCTTTCTCTATATTTGTCTCTTTTCTATCCAAATGTCTTGGATATATTAAATACCTGTAATAAACTATACTCCTGGATCCTTGTGGTTACACATGAAACCAAAGGCTTTAATGTAACAGTTTAGATTCTAAGAGATTTCATGTCACCAGACCATTATCATGGATGTTAGAAAACTAAAAGCTTATTATCCAGTCAGTTCCTTTGGCTGGTGTACATTTATATTTCCATACCAGTCTGGGTCTAAATAACTGGAGGTTAATAAGAATATAATTTGGGGAGACTGTCTGGTAAAGTAAAAATGCAGCATTTGTTCTTTCTGGATTTGTACTAAATTTTTCCACCATTCAATTTTATTTCCATACCTTCCAATATTTTTTCAGATTTCCAGATTTACAGTATACTGAGCTAGACAAGGAGATCTCAGGGAAGTCCAACTTGAGAATTCAGAGTTAAAGTAGAGAAAGCTTTATGATTATCCTATTTTTATGAAGTTCCTTGTTCTGTGTCAGAAGAAAGGCAGTTCCAAAAATGGTTGTTGGTTTATGAGATGCTTGCAGACTCACTTTCAGCCACTACAAAGGGTAAAAGAGCTCCAAAGTGCCACCAAATGCAGCAGGCTTTTAGGACTGCATCCTAACTGGGAGTCATCAGTACTGTACCATCAGTAAACACAGAGATACTTCATATGTCCTCAGAATTCTGCTCTTCATTGAAGAGGCATATGAAGCTCAATAGAGATGGCAAAGTATAAAGCAAAGAGGCAAAGAGAAAAGCCAATGAAAATTATATGACAAGGAACAAGTTAAGAAAAAGGTCTCTTTTCTGGAAGAATATTAAATATTTCACTCTCAAGTGCAGGAATATGACCAGACATATGTGTATGAAATCAAGTCTAGAAGTTTTATATTAAAGACATAGAAGACTGCAAGGATTCAAGACAGAGCCCAAACCTGAATGTAGTCAGATGTGGACATTCTGGCTAACAGGCTCTGCAGACGATTTCTGGGAAGGGGTATGTTGGAGCAACACAGTCTTCCCTGAACACCGGTGTGGCTTCGTGGGCTCACTTCTGTCTCTCCATGCACCCACAGAGGTGCCCCCACATCTGGGCAGAATGTTCCATGCCAGTCCCAGGCTCTGCTGAGATAAAACCTCGTCGTTCCTCTCCCAAGTGTGAGGTCTGAACGAAAAATTGCAATGAAAATCACAAAATCATAGATTTATTAAGGTTGAAAAAGACCTCTAAGATCATTGAGTCCAACCATTAAATAAACCTGACTGGTAAAAGAGCCTGGTGAACTATTACATTTTCAGGTTATTTTCACCCCAGAACCCAACACCTCTATATTCAATACTACAGTGTGGCTAAACATTTGAATTGTTGTTTTTAAATTTGCATGTCTCCCATCTATAGTGTAATTTTGTTTCTTTCTGCCCACAGTTTCATCTTTGTGAGTTCTTGTAATTCCCTGGTGTCATCAGGAATTTTTATATTGTCCAGTTAGTCATCCTTTGTACATTTGTTAATGTGCAATTAATTAATTCCATGGATCATTAATACATGCTTTGAATAAAGACCAGAAGTACATCAAACCAAAGTAAAGTCTCACTGTTTTTTGTGTATTCCAGATCTAACCTCAAAACTTGCCCTCAAACATATCTCTTCAATTAAAATATCCTGACAGATACCTCCCTGCAGCTGGGTATACTGAGACTGTACCATTCATGGATGTTTTCCTTTACCCCAGCTGACAATATGTAGTCTCTCACTTCTGTCTGTGCAAAGCCTATCTGGACTGCTCTTTATGTGCAATGTTGCATCATGAGACAGTGGCATCAAAGGACTTAGTAAATCCAAATCTATTGCGTATCCTGTATTTGTCCGCTGTGACTTGTTCTTTTAACTGTGTGTTTACAGAGTGACTCGGAAAAATGTAAAAGCTTTCTCTTTCCCTGGTAGGAGCAAAGCACAGTACTTCCCACCTGCTGCTCTGCCTCTACCAGCTTTGAAGTTGAAAGCAGGAGTAGAAGCAGGGAGACCGTCAGGCCAGGCACCAGGGGTGGAAGTGTCCCTCTTGTGCTACAGGGCTGATCACAGAACACAGCAGCCACCCCATCCCTGACCCTCCTTGCCAGCCCAGACCCCCTTACCTTGTCCCATGAAATTGTTCTGCCCCCAGCTTATTTACAGTCCTTGAGGACAGAGGTTTTGTCCTGCAGTCTGTAATAAAGCTGGGTTTATTGTTCATTCTCAGCTCTGCATTACAATTTTCTCTGAGCCCTTGGCAGCCATACTCAATTCCCTAGAGGTCTTTGCACATGATATTGGATGTATACAAGCCAGCATAATTTCTTTTCTTTTAACCAAGGTAAATGCAATCTACTAACTACAGCGTGTGTTATAGTCCTCAGTAAATACCACCAAGCCATTATTTCTAACAGTATTGCACACCTAGTTAACCCACATTGATATTGATTTTTCAGTGTAAAGATTATCTTGCACAGTAAATGGTGTAAATGTTGTTGCTTTTGATGATTAAATCCACATACCATTCAACTCAGCTCTTCCTTTCAGAGGTCTGATTTTCCATAGCTAGTTTTCCCTTTTCTTGGCATTTACATCCTACCACTGATCAAGCTCAGTGGGAATGGAAGGTGCTAGCTGATGTGAAGAACAAAGTCCTCACTTAAGTCTGCAAGTTGTTTCTCATTATTGAAACTACCGTAGCTGTCCTAAGTTTCTCAGTTCACTATGCTCTGTGGTTTCTCTGACTTGAACATGCAGAGTATATGATCCCTCAATCCAGATGGTACTGAAAAAAATGGACAAGATATATATTTTTATTCACATTAGAGCCTTCAATTTATATAGGATATTTCAGGACAAGGAATAAGGAGACTGACAAGCAAGTAGAATTTTTGAAATTATAAAGAGCATTATTTAGGGACTTGAATTTCCCCCAGCAGGATTCCTTCGGATTGGACGTAGGAACAGTGCCATGGCACTACAGAGAAACTACCTCTGCTGTGACACATGCTGGTTTCCTTTGGAAGACAAGAAGGGCAGACATTGCAGAATATGACTTGCTTTTACTCTCCTGCAAGCTGGGGCCAAAGTCAGGAACAGAAGAGGATGTGGGATCTTGGACCTGTCTAGTAGCAGGATTTTTGGGGATCAAAGAGCACTAGGTCAGTGTTGAACCAAGAGTGACCCAAGACCTGTGGGTGTGCTGGCTCGCTCTGTGGCAAGTTACTTTCCATGCTTGGCCAGGTGCGATTATAGGGCTTCCTACTGGCCACTTTCCCTTTTTTGAATTATCTTGACAACTAACAAAAATAAAAGTAAGTTTCTAGAAGGCTTTTTCTTAACAAGTCCTTGTAGACTTTCATGAATCTTGTTAACTCCTAAGTTTTTTAAAGTCCTTTAGAAGTTTCTTGATTTCTTCCAATGCTGTTTAAGAAGTTGAAGATGATTGGTCTATATCCTCTATTTTCTCCTGTTTTTATTATCAGAAAAACCTTTCTCCAGTTTTTCGACATCTCATCTGTCTTTTTCAAGTGCTCACAAATCAGAAGTGGCTCTCACTTTAATGCAGCCAATACTTCAAAGGTTTTAGGATAAAGTGCAGCAGCCTCAGCCAAATAGAAAGCAAAATTTGCCAAAGTATTATCTCATCCATCCCTTCTCCAGTTCAAGCTTATAGTTGTGTTCCCTGCATGGAAGTTGATTTTTCTTTGTTAGTGCATATAAAAGACACCTTAATGCACCAGCTTTCTTGATCCTATTTGCCAGTAATTGGTCCTTCTATGGAACCATTTACCTGGTCTCCCTTTTACAATTAATGTGGTCCTTATTAATCTTCATTCACCAAATCTGGAATAGGTTCCCTCTTCTGTTTATCACCACTTTCTGAATAAGAAAGGGCCACCAATTACTTCCAAAAGCTTTTAGGCTGCTCCACATCCATTCCCAAGAAACTTCTAATAAATTAAAATCCCCCACAACAACAACATCTGGTGTATGGATGATTTTGTCAGTTCCTGGTAAGTTCATCTACATGGTTTTCCTTGCTTGGCAGCAATATTAGCCTTCTACTGTGGCCACACCTTTCCACCAAACTTTGACCAAACTTTTCACCATCAACTGCTGGTTAGATGCTTCCCTCACAGAACTGAGCATGCAGCTCCACAGACAATGCTAAAAATGAAGCCTGGTTTCATAGGATCACAGAGTGATTTAGGTGCAAATAGACTTTTGGAGTTCCCTATGCAACTCCCAGGGCCAAGCAGGACTTGCAGATTAGACCAAGCCCTCATGGCCCGTTCTAGCTGAGGTTTGAAATCCTCTGTGGATGGAGAATTCATAGCTTCTATGCTTGCCTGTTCCATCCACGAAAATGTTTTCCTACAGATCTATTTCTCACAGTTGTTTAAAATTGGTGAATAGGAATATATCAGCTGGGAACAAAGCTTTCCTGATGCCTGGGATTAGTATAAGGCCTTCCTCCCACTCCCTCACATGGCTTCTCTGAAGTTTACTGGGAGATGAGCTCATGTTGTGGCTTTTCTTCCCATCAAATCCCTTATGGGCTTTACATACTGGGTCTCCCTTGGATTGCACACAGTTGTCCTGAAATGCAGATTAAATTTATCGTCACAGTCACCTTTGTTCTCTTCCTCTCTCTGCTAAGTTTTGTTCCAGTACAGCAGCAGCTTCACAGACTTCCAAGGGTCGTGCACACATGTACACATAAAAACACATTCACAAATGTGCTTAGAAATATCTGCAGAAGACAACTGGGTTTTTTTTATTTTCATATGATTTCTGGCTAAAAATCAGAAACAATATACAATTCTTAAGCACACTTCTGTGCTTATTTATTAGCTATTTGTGTTCATTATATTTACCTTAGTATGCCCCATTATTTTTCACTTGGAGACAGGATGATCCCTGGCAGGCAGAAGATTGCTGGTGAGACGTGGACAGATCCACTTGCAGCAGTATAGTCCCTTCACCAGGAGAGCTCATTTCAGACAGAGCGGTGCAGTGTGGATATGGTTTGATGCCTGAAGGCAAAGGCAGGAGCCAGTGACAAGCATAGCCCCGGGAGGAGCCAGGGAGGGGACACCCCTTGGAGCACTGCTGAGGCCGGCAGCAGTATCATTTTTCTGCAGCTCCTACCTTGACCCTAAAAATGAGGAGACCAAAACAACATCTTTGCACTCACTTTGCTCACCTGTACAGGAAAAACACCTGGGTGGAGGGGTTTACCCTCCTCACCAAACCCAAAATAACATGTAGGCTGAGCATTTCTGAGGAAAGGAGAATTATTTTTCTGCTCAGCAGAGCAAAACCAGGGCACAAACTAGCTCTCTGCAAGCAGAGACAGGCGCTGAATTCATTGGATAATCTGCTGCAAATTATTTGCCCAGTTCTATTAATTAATGCTGTGAAGCACTTGGAGGGTTAAATGCCCTTGAGCCATCGTTCACCTAAGCTTTGCCCCTGAACTGACATAAATGAAAAATCCTTAACGGTGGTGGTAGCAGCAGCAGCAGCAGCAGAAGCACTGAATTTTCAAACCCTCCTGAGGCAAGAAAACATGATTTTTTCCCTTCATTTTATGGTCTGTTGAATCTTCTGTTTTTCTTGTTATATAGCAGGAATAATGTTCATGGCCTTGGACTATTCTTGTGGTTTTCCAAATGCCTCAGATTTAATTTGGCGTCTTCTACATGCAGAAAAATTTATTGCCTCATATGCTCTTTCACTGTGAATGCTGTCCCTTCCCCAGTTCTGTGGAGGGGTCCTGGAGCTGAACAATGATCCTGTGGAGTTGTTTCTCAGCTGGTGAGAAGCCCTGCCTGGTGCCTCAGCAGACAGTGATCACACAAGAAGACAGCCCCTGATGGGGAGGAGAGGTCAGCCCAGACCTTTAGCATTGGCCTGAGCCCCAAACACTCATCTCAGAAAATAAATAAGAAAACATAATAAGATGCACACACAGGCCCTTTGTTACCAAGTCCAAACCCCAACATGTAAGAGTAAGCTTTGTGAGCAGGGCGGTCTCTGCAGTGAAAGGCGCCCAAGGGCAGGCAGTGGGGATGGGAATTTTCTGGCTAGTGGTGCCTGCTCTCTGTCTGGGGCTCAGCAGGATGGCCTAGGGTCAGGTCTTCATGTCTGAACCTCTCTAACGGCTGGTGTTTGGGCTACCAACTCTCCAGAAAGAACGTGCTTGTATTGCAAAGAAAAGAAATGCATCCAGGCCATTCCAGACGTGGGTGCTCCTGCCTGTGACCGTAATAGACTGAGATTCAGATCCAGATGTGGAGGTTCCTGTCTGTGACCCTAATGGATCAAGATTCAGACTCCTGATTTCAATTTTCCTCTTTAGAGATTACAGTCTCAGAGAAGTACATGAACTGCAGCTTCACGGTACTCTGAAGCCAAAAGTAAAGACAGGGCAGAGCTATGGCAGTCCTTTTCTCCTTGCATAGCTGCTGCAAAAGGACCATACATCATCCTACTGCCATTGCTATTTCTCGCACAGAAGTATGTGAAGGCTGTGGCTGTTTGGCTACCATACATCATGCCAGTGCTTCCAACTTGGAGTCAAAATGCTTGAAACATACAATGGGTGAAAAGAACATTTGTAGGACCAAGGAGGACCTGTCCGGTGCAGTGCCATGGGGTGGTAGCAAAGCTGCTGCCTTGAAAACCCAGGCCATGTTCACCTTGAAAGTCCATAGTCCTAATGGAGCCCATGACGTTCTGCTATGCATGAAGCCCATGTTTCAGAGCCCTTTTGGATGGTCCAAAATCCATAGCATCATTCAACTCTTCATGTAAGGCCATTGCCCCATGCTGCACTGACACACTTCAGAGGACTAAGGATCTGGTCTGCAACATCTTCAAGGCAGTGAAATTATGGCCCTGAGCTAAATGGTAGATTGAGTCAAAGTCCAAATCTGTAGGAGGACAGTGAAAAGCTGCCAGCAGCTTTCTGCCATACGGCACAACAATGTGTGTGATACAGGTCACCAATGTAGCTATAAAATCAGATACATACCTAAAAATCTCCTTTCTTAATCTATTTTTAGCTTTTTATTTTTCTTATTAAGCGTCTGAAATTAAGGGAGATCCACAACTCAGCTAGTGCTTTGCATTAGACCAATCCCATTTGGGCAGATTGCAAAAAGGAAAAAATCAGATGATTCTATTTCCAGATTGGAATCAGGTCAGATAACTATCACCTCCCTTCCTTTGCCTGACCTCCATTAACTCCCAACTCCATCGTCAGCTCCTGCAGTGACAAGCAGCGTCCTTCACATGTTGCTGAGACATGTGAAATGGTAAGGGAAAGGCTTCCTGCGATGGCCTCAATTCCCATTTCCAGGTGCTGTACCCAGTGAGGATGTAGGAAGGCACACCGCGCCTCGCCTTTCCTAAGCTCCCCGCCCAAGGTCGCTGCTGCCAAACCCTGTGTTCTCATCAGATACATGAAGGGAAAACTGGCCTCTCCCTGACCTTCAGCCACGTGGAAAGTAACTGGGGCAGTCTGGGGCTGTACCTGAAGGTGCAACTGTGCATCCAACAGGCAGGGAGCAAAGCCCTGCATCCGTACTGTCCACTGCTGGCTTCAGGCTGGGAGCAAAGGGGGCTATCTGGTTTTCCAGGAGGGAACAGAGTAGTACCAAAATATGTGTGCTGTGGCTGTGGATGCAATCACCCTGGATTCACTGAGAAGCCAAGGGCACGCAGAGGGTGTGGGAAGGATGAGGGATGCCTGGAGAGACCATCCATCTCGGTGAGTCAGGCCATCTACAGCTACTCATGTTCACATCTCAGCTGGGTGAAGAGCACAGGGTGCACCTAGAAGGCAGCCATGTCAATCGAGAGGTTCTGTCTTGGTGGCAAATCACCTGTGTGGAAGTGGGAAAGGACAATAGTGGCTGTGGATAGTGCTAAAGGCCAGTAATCTCTAGAAGTCACCAAATGGTGCATCAGTGGTTAATCTCGTTGAAAAGAAGGAGAGAGGAGAGGAGAGGAGAGGAGAGGAGAG